>JAYESA010000018.1:45788974-46344171 GCA_036927795.1 Iris macrosiphon
GGGGATGTGGCTGATGGTGGCGGTGGGCGGAGGCGGCCTCAAGGTAATATCCAATACCTTGTTTATACTAACTATCCAATAATAAATATATGCTAACAACCAATAATTATAAACATAGTATACAAAAACATAATTAGAAAATTAGAAACATATATACGTATATATTAATTATAAATATAATGATAACCGCAGAAGCGTCGTTAAAGAGCTGTTGTTGCCGTCACAATTGCTGTTGTTCCAGGCGGGAACTGCTGCTACTACGACAATTTTCCTGCTCTCGTCGCTGTAGGTGCTGATACTGCTATTTTTCTGCGACAGTTTTCTACTGTTGTCGCTAAACTGTTGTCGCTTCTGCTGTATGCGATTGTTGTTGCTGCTATTTTGGCGACGCTGTTCGCTATAGCGGCTGTTGCTGCTGTATGTTATTGCTGCTACTGCTGTTTTGGCGATGCTACTGTCGCTATAGCCCCCTGTTTCCCTCTCTTTTATATATAACTTAATATATATATATATATATATATATATATATATATATATATATATATATATATATATATATATATATATATATATATATATATAATATAATATAACATCTAATATAAATAGATACTAATATATATATAACTACAATATATATAACTATGACTATATAAAATACATACATACACCTCTACCACATATATATGTACATAATAAATACATATAACATAGAATACATATATATATAGTAACATATGTATAACAACACACATACGTACACACAATATATAACATACAATAATATGTATACATATCATATAAGTATAAATATAATAACATATAAATATATTCATAATACATAACAACCACACATATATATACTATAATAGTTAGTAGATCTTACATATGTAGAATAATAACTACATAAATATACAACACATATATAATAGATACATAGATCTATGATATTTAATACATAAATATATATAATAATAATATAATTACATATAATTACACATTACAATAGCTAAGAACAAAAGGGAATTAGACCTAAAATTAAATTGTCCAACATATGGATCATATCATCCCGTATCTCACTAGATTTAGGATACGCTTGCGATACGAGTCCACCACATATCCAAACGTATCCCGAAGGATACGATCAAGTCTAATATATTATTTATGAACAATACGAAAAGTCAAATATAAATTTACTTATCCGTGTCAAAATATGACATGCTCAAAGTCCCGTGTTGGAGGAAAAATCTCCAAATCAACACGTATCACCAAATTATTGGGATACGACCTACACGTACCCAATTATGGATACGACACTAGCCCCAAACACACAAGCATATGCCAAAATGATCTATAGGACCAATTAACACACACAACAAATATCAATCTTAGAATTCTCCCAAAATTAACACAAAAAGCACCATAACTTTCTCAATAGGCCTCCTATGAACACAAAATCAAATTCTATGGGTAGCCTATATATATGGGTTGATTTCTCATGGTTAAATCTCAAATTTAGAACCCAAATTAAGGGGAAAAATTAAATTATACCTATTGAGAGATGGATTCCCAAGTCAACCTCCAAATATGATGAAATTGGCCTCCAACTTGTAGATCTTTGCTCCTCTTTGTAGATCCTTGCTTCCTCCTTCTAGATCCTTGCTCCACTAGTCTCCAATGATGATTTAGAAAGGAATTAGGATAAAATTTGGTAGAAAAATGAAGTAGGAATGAAGGAATTTGGTTGAAGTTAATTCTAGATCTAGTTTTCAAATGAAAAGAGGAGAGAGAAATAAATTCTCCCCTCTTTAATAGGCCGGCCCCCTTTTTCCTTCCTAAAGTCACTATGAATTGTCCAATATACCCCATGGGACCTCTCATAAAGAAATAATTAAGGAGAAAATCTTCTAGTCTAATGATTTAATTAAATTAATCCTCCTCCTAAATAATGGGCTTTCTAAATGGGCTCAAATCTAACAATTAATACATGTTGGTCCATGAGTCTAAAATAAACTAGTTAGGTCCACTAACACAAGTCCAAAATAAATAACTAACATCTAACAACAATTAAATAATACAATAATAATTATTTATCATGTATAATATTTAATTAAATATAAAATTACTAAAATACTCTTTCCTAGAAATATGGTAGTGACAAATCTACCCTCCTTAAAATAATTTTGTCCTCAAAATTTCAAAGTCGAAAACTACCCCCAGAAAATAACAGAATATAACAAAAGGACAGAACTAAAGAACAAAACTAACTATGAAAGAACATAACATAATTAGGAAAGAACATACCTCAAGGCACAAATAAATATGGATAAGCTCTCGTAATTCATCATCTCTCTCCTAAGTAGACTCCCTCGGAGAGTGATGCCTCCATGTAATACGCACCAAAGAAATAGTTTGGTTTCTCAGCACCTTCTCTCTCTGATCCAGAATCTCAACTGGCTGCTCTGGATAGCTAAGAGTAGGGCCTACCTCTATCTCCGTGTGATCCAACACATGACTAGGATCTGCCATATACCATCTCAACTGTGACATATAAAATATGTTGTGCACTCTCTCTAATTCAGGTGGCAAGTCTAGTCTATAAGAAACTACACTGACCCTCTCTAGAATAGTGAAAGGTCCGATGAATTGCGGACTAAGCTTCCCGCCTCCACCGAAGCGAATCGTGTCTCGTATCGAAGAAATCCTCAGAAACACCAAACCACCCACCTAGAATAAAATACCACCTTAAGAACTTTATCTATAATAAACAACCAATAACAAGCACAAAGCAAAAATCTAAAACTATACCTCGAACTCCAAAGGTCTTCGATGGCTATCGGCCCAATGCCGCTGTTTGTCCTGCACCATACGAAGTCTGTCTCTGATCAACTGAACCTTCTCCGCTGTATCTACAACCATATCTGGCCCAAGCAAAACTCTCTCTCCAACATCGTCCTATGACAAGGGAGTACGATACCTCCGATCGTACATAGCTTCAAAAGGTAACATCTATATACTGCCTGGTAGCTGTTATTGTAAGCAAACTCTACCAAATGGAGATGGTCCTCCCAAGAACCCCTAAAATCTAGTACACAAGTGCGCAACATATCCTCGAGAGTCAGAATAGTCCTCTCTGACAGCCCATCTGTCTGGAGATGATATGTAGTACTAAACTTGAGCTGAGTGCCCAAACTCTCCTGCAAACTCCTCCAGAATAAGAAGTGAAATAACTATCTTAATCTGAGACTATGTTGAAGGAAACTCTATGTATCCTAATGATCTGCCTCACATACATCTATGCCAGTTTCTCTGTAGACAAACCCACCTTGAAAGGCAAAAATTGGGCCGACTTGGTCAACCTATCAACGATGACCCAAATTACGTCTTTCCCTCCTGGAGATCGTGGAAGTCCGAACACAAAATCCATAGTAATGTGCTTCCATTTCCACTCTGGAATGGGTAATGGCTGAAGTAAACCTCCTGGACTCTGCCTCTCGGCTTTCACCTGCTGACACACTAAGCATATGGATACAAACCGTGCCACTTTTCTCTTCATGCTATACCACCACACACTCTCTCGTATATCCCGATACATCTTGTTGGTGCCTGGATTTATAAAATTTTGAGAGTGATGCGCTTTCTGTAACACCTCCTCTCGCAGCTCCCCATTAGGCACACACAATCTAACTCCATGCCTCAAAGATCCATCATCAGCAATGATGAAATTATCCTCCAATCTTGCTCTCACCTGATCTCTGATGCTTCTCAGAGATACATTCTCATACTATATTGCCTTGATTCTTTCCATCAAATATAAATGTATCTGCAATCCCCAAATCTGCATAGCACAACCAGGAACTATCACCTCGATGCCCAAGCTCTCCAAGTCCTCCAGCAAATATCGATCATGTATTAAGAACATAGCTACCGGATACCTACTCAAAGCATCGGCAACTACATTAGCTTTCCCAGGATGATATTGTAAAGATATATCAAAATCCTTCATCAGTTCCAACCACCAACGCTGCCTCATGTTCAACTCCTTCTGTGTGAAAATGTACTTCAAGCTTTTGTGGTCTGTGAAGATCTCCATATGTTCTTCGTACAAATAATATTTTTACAACTTCAGGGCGAAGATGACTGCTGCCAACTCCAAATCATGGGTAGGATAGTTCTTTTTATGAGAACATAATTGCCTGGATGCATAGGTAATCACTTTTCTATTCTGCTGAAGAACACAACCCAAACCTTTCTCCGATGTATCACTATAAATAGTAAAATCTCCAGACCATGATGGCAATGTCAAAATAGGAGCAGACGTCAACCTTTTTTTCAATTCCTCAAAATCAATCTGGCAATCATTCGTCCAAACAAACTATACTTCCTTCCTGGTGAGTCTAGTCATCGGCTCGACAATCCTCAAAAAATCTTGCACAACTTCCTGTAGTAGCCTGCCAATCCCAGGAAACTCCTGATCTCTGCTACCGAACTCGGGGTCTTCCAAGATTCCACTGTTGCGATCTTCTTCAGATCCACTGAAATACCATCACCAGTCACAACATGCCCCAAGAACTCCACCTTGTCCCAGAAAAACTCATACTTGGACAACTTTCTATACAGCTTCTCCTTCCTCAGCACATCTAACACAATCCGCAAATGCTCCTCATGCTCTTTCGGTGTATTCGAGTAAATGTGTATGTCGTCGATGAATACCACCAAACTTGTCAAGGTACTGATGGAACACCTTGTTCATCAAGTTCATAAATACTGCCGGTGCATTAGTCAACCCAAACTACATCACCATAAACTCGTACTGACCATACCGAGTTCTAAAAGCAGTCTTCGGTATGTCCACCGGCTTCACCTTCACCTGATGGTAGCCTGATCTCAAATATATCTTAGAAAATACCTTGGCACCACTCAACTGATCGAACAGATCATCAATCCATGGCAAATAGTACTTATTCTTGATAGTAAGATTATTCAATACCCTGTAATTAATGCACATGCGCACTGATCCATCCTACTTTGGTACAAACAATACCGGGGCTCCCCACGGTGAAGAACTCGATCTGATAAACCCCTTATCATGTAATTCGTCCAGCTGCTTCTTCAGTTTGACCAGCTCGCTGTTATTTACTCTATAGACATATTGTGAAATTAGTTCTGCACCTGGCACCAAGTCTATAGAGAATTCAACATCTCGATCTGGCGACAATTCTGGCAATTCCTCAGGAAACAAATCCAAGAACTCAACTATCAATGGATGCGTCAACTCCTTGTCTTCCACCAATGCTCCACAAATAATGCCTTCTCCCTGCTCTGCAGCTTCTCTAGCAAACTCAAACTCTGGCTCTCCTGGCAGACCAAACAAAACTCTACCTCCTCTGCAATCTATGCTAACATGGTGCCTACTCAACCAATCCATCCCAAGTACAATGTTGTAGCTCGAAAGTGGCATTACAAGTAGACACGCACTCAACTCTCGGCCTTCCAAAGTAACTCTTCGATCCTTGCAAATATTATTAACCCGGATAATGCCTCCCCCGGTCATTATCTTGCAAGTCCTACGCAAAAACTCAGCTACCAAACCATACTTCAGAGCAAAAAAAATAGATACAAAACTATGGAAAGCACCACTATCAAACAAAGCTAAAGCTGGAATGGAATCAAGAAGAATAGAACCTGCGATGATATCTCCGGTGGGTTCGTCCTCCTTAACGGTCATAGCAAATGCTCGTCCTTGACGTGCACCTTCCTGCTGCTGATGGTGGACATAATGTTGCTGCTGTGTCAGAAGCGGTCCCCTCGGCTGTACTGCAGGTGGTCTAGTCTGTGCCCTCGGAGCTGAAGCTGCTCCCTGAACTACATGACGATAACACTCTCTCGACTGATATCCTTCAGTACCACAATACAAACAAACTCCTAGCCTCCTTCTACAAACTTTCCAGATATGGTCGGGCTTATTGCAGTAGTGGTAGAAAGCTTGTTGTAACTCTCTCTGCTATTGTGGTGCCTTATGAAAAGGTGCCCTAGCTGGAGTCTGGTGCTACTATGGCTGCTGGAAGGGTCTGGACTGGAAATAAGAATATTGGGACAACCTCATAAGATGCTCAATGTCCTCGAGTCAATCACCAGCATAAACGATGCACTCCGTCCCCTTGAAGAAGACCTAGGCTCCAGCTTCTTAAAGTCCTAAATATTGCCTGGCCAAAGTTGAGCAACCTGATGAACAACCTGCTGCTGGACCGGAACTCCTCTCTCGACTAAGGCATAAGCAAGCTGATGAGCACTCTCAATGCCCTGCCATAGAACGTCGGTCTACCTCTGATATGCCTCAGACTGAGCCCTCTGTGCCTCGAGCATCTCACGAAACAGTGTAAACATCTGTGTCGCCTCTGCTGGCACAAGAGGTAGAGGTAAAAGCCCCTCAGATATAGCTGGCACAGTCCTCTGAGTAGGTGGTAGACCTCTGAAAGCAGCTGATACTCCAATCATCGAAGATGTGACTGGTGCAGGCCCTCGGGATATCGCAAACCTCTCAGAAACTGCTTTTTCCTGCTGCGATCTAGTCTTAGGCGGCATCATGAGACAAAGCGAAAGAAAAGGATCAATATGGCACATGATGTAAGACACTCAAGGAAAGGACAGTTTAAGAGATCAAGTATCAATATCAAAGGAGAATAGTTGAATCAAAAAAATTTCCTAGATGTGATTGAGTATTCTCAGCCTATAGCCTATATCCTATATCCTATCGCAGGCTCGCAGTAGTACAACTAAATTGTCGCACTACTACAACATCGCATAACTTGCAAAGCTTGACCTACATGGGCCACCACTAAAAATATGTCATGACCCGCATCCAATGAAAGGATGCAAGTCAAAAATAACGCCCAGCCTATGCCGTTGAATCGGTGGTAGAATATTGTCTGGATAATCTATCTAGCAATATAATGAACCACCAACAATGATAATATACTCAATCACAGATATAAGATGGAACGAGCACAAATATGATAAAGAATAAAAATAGTCATAAACAACTCATGAGTCTAAAATAATACATTAATGAGTCTGAAAGAAAGCTAACAATAAGATGGAGACAAATCCAGTACAAGAAATACTAAGAAGGTACTAATCCTGGGTCATCTGTCTCAGTCGGGATAAGTCCCTCCTGAGCCAGGGTCTCTGACTCTAAGCCCACAACATCTTGAGATCCATAATCTGTAGGGTACCACTCTTCAGTGTCATCTGGGAAAAATATATCCAGTCAGGAAAGGAGCAGCGTATATCTCTAACATCAGTTCTAATCAATGATAAAAACTATGTAATAGTAAATATATATGAATATACAAGATGCACAATAGATACGAGAGATATACAATAAAAAAATACTAGAATGGATACAATAATGAATAATATGACAATAAACAAGAATACTAATGACTAAGTGTGTGAGTACTAGCTTTAATATGTGATCGGCTTGGAAACATGATATAATATATATGGCCTGGCTAATCATACGTGCGGTGTATAATTAATAGTATTCAATAAAAAATACTTGATACAATAAGGGTATGATCATATATCTATACTAAAATACTCTCCACCCTCGACTGGTATAATAGATCCAACCACGGTATGCTATGACACAAGATTCTCCAAGAAGATAGCTAGTCTTCTCAAGAATCAGTCTCTGTACATATACAAGATAATCAATGAAACAATGCTTGCACAAGATACACTATAAACCAAGGAATAACATCTCATGACGAGATCCGGATATACCAATCCGTGTAACCATCGTGTCAAGAGAATATGGATATCTACACTAGATACAATGAACATAGAGGATATCATAAATGAGAAACTATCAGAGAATATACTCGTCTGAAGTCCAAAGAATAGTCTTACAGATGTCTAATACGGTACCTCAAAGACCTAGATATGGAATATAACATCAATTCAAGATTTCGGAAGGAAAATAAGTTAAACAAGTCAACTTCTAGGTCAACAAGTCAATTCTATATCAAAAGTCAAACTGGGTCAACTCTAAGTAAACTATGGTCAACTATAGTCAAACTATGGTCAACTATGATCAAACTATGGTCAACTACCTATTTTTATATGTATAAGTCTAACACAAAAATATTGGGTTCAAATAATAAAGTCTAGGTCATAAAAGCTATATCTTAGGATACTAGGATACCGTATCTCTGGATACGTAAATCAATAGGTAAATCATCACATACACATATCAAACATGCATTAATTATATAAAATCCTAATTATAAACATTAAATAGATGCCTTGGTTTTGACCCAACTTGGTATCACAATACTAAACCATAATCTAGATACTCAAACCCAAACCTTGGATATCCTAAATACCTTGATACTTATATTGGTATCTCAAGGTAATATCTAATACCTTGTTTATACTAACTACCCAATAATAAATATATGCTAACAACCAATAATTATAAACATAGTATACTAAAACACAATTAGAAAGTTAGGAACATATATACGTATATATTAATTACCATATATATATATATATATATATATATATATATATATATATATTAATTACCATATACATATATATATATATATATGGTAATTAATATATATATATATATACATATATATATATATATATATATATATATATAATGATAACCGCAGAAGTGTCGCTAAAGAGCTGCTGCTGCCGTCGCAATTGCTGCTATTGCTGGCGGAAACTGCTGCTACTGCGACGATTTTCCTGCTGCCGTCGTTGTAGGTGCTGATACTGCTGCTGATACTGCTACTATTTTGTGACAGTTTTTTGCTGCTGTCGCTAAACTGCAATCGCTGCTGCTGTATGATATTGATGCTACTACTGTTTTGGGGACGCTGTTATCGCTATAGCGGCTGTTGCTACTGTATACTATTGCTGCTGCTGCTGTCGCTATAGCCCCTTGTTTCCCTCTCTTATATATTTAACTTAATATATATATATATAATATATAACATCTAATATAAATATATACTAATATATATATAACTACAGTATATATAACTATGACTATATAAAATACATACATACACCTCGACCCCATATATATGTACATAATAAATACATATAACATAGCATACATATATATATATATATATATATATATATATATATATATATATATATATATATATATATATATAGTAACATATGTATAACAATACACATACATATACACAATATATAACATACAATAATATGTATACATATCATATAAGTATAAATATAACATCATATAAATATATTCATAATACATAACAACCACACATATATATACTACAATAGTTAGTAGATCTTACATATGTAGAATAATAACTACATAAATATACAACACATATATATAATAGATACATAGATCTATGATATTTAATACATAAATATATATAACAATAATATATATACATATAATTATACATCACAATAGCTAAGAACAAAAGGGAATTAGATCTAAAATTAAGTTGCACAATACATGGATCGTATCACCCGTATCCCACTAGATCTATGATACGCTTGCGACACAAGTCCACCACACATCCAAACGTACCCCGAAGGACACGAGAAAGTCTAATATATTATTTATGAATAATAAGAAGAGTCAAATACAAATCGACGTGTCGTGCAAAATATGATATGCTCAAAGTTCCGTGTCGGAGAAAAAACCCCCAAATCAACACGTATCACCAAATTATTGGGATACGACCTACACGTACCCAATTGTGGACACAACACTAGCCTCAAACATACAAGCACATGCCAAAATAATCTATAGGACCAATTGACACACACAATAAATATTAATCTCAGAATTTCCCCAAAATTGACACAAAAAGTACTATAGCTTTCTCAATAGGCCTCCTATGAACACAAAACCAAATCCTATGGGTAGACTATGCATATGGGTTGATTTCTCATGGTTAAATCTTAGATTTAGAACCTAAATTAAGGGAAAAAAAATTAAATTGTACCTATTGGGAGATGGATTTCTAATACAACCTCCAAATATGATAAAATTGGCCTCCAACTTGTAGATTCTTGCTCCTCGTTATAGATCCTTGCTTTCTCCTTCTAGATCCTTACTCCACTAGTCTCCAATGGTGATTTAGAAAAGAATTGGAATAAAATTTGGTAGAAAAATGAAGTAGAAATGAAGGAATTTGGTTAAGAAAAATTCTATATCTTGTTTTCAAATGAAAAGAGGAGAGAGAAACAAATTCTCCCCTCTTTAATAGGCTGGGCCCCTTTTCCCTTCCTCAAGTCACTATGAATTATCGAATATACCCCTTGGGGCCTCTCATGAAGAAATAATTAAGGAAGGAGGATTCTAGTCTAGTGGTTTAATTAAATTAATCCTTCTCCTAAACAATGGGCTTTCTAATTGGGCTCAAATATAATAATTAATACATGTTGTACCATGAGTCTAAACTAAACTAGCTAGGTCCACTAACACAAGTCCAAAATAAATAACTAACATCTAATAATAATTAAATAATACAACAATAATTATTTATCATGCACAATAATTAATTAAATATAAAATTACTAAAATACCCTTTCCTAGAAATGTGGTAGTGACATATGAGATTTTATTCAACATTAAGGTCAATTAGGCAACTAAAATTGGTAGAGCATTGGGGGAAAATGAAATCCCGAGATCGTGCATGACAGCCACCCTAAGCTATTTGGGGAATGCAAGGCTATCCACCACCGGATACTGTGTAATATCTGTACTAGTGGGGTGTAGTATCCGGTTACCATGTGTTATGCGTTATAAATGATCCATTAGCACGGTGGCCTTACGAGGGACTGATGCATACTCTACATGCAATATGTTATTATTATTTGCTTGGCTAGTCCTGCTCGAACATAACATTATCTGAGGATCCCTATATTATGCATTATGCTACTGGAATAATCCAGACTTCACATAGTAAGCGGTAGGATTATTTGGCCGATTCTTTAACTCATTTAATTTTGTATTGTATTATTTTGTTAGTAGTCTAGGGACATGGGCTATCATGGTGTGGTGGTCCAACCCATTTCATTATTTGGTTGTGGGGTTGGACTATTGTGTTATGATAGAATATGAACTGAAGTTACGACACAGAGACTTATATCTTGGCCAAAATTAGAATGTATTCTATCTCGGAGTGATATGGAAATTATTGTCCTTGTTTGGTGTAGGAGTGTCCTATTGCCTCGATGATGGATATGCACATATGGTTCTTGGCTCATTCATTATTTATGCTTTGTTCTAGGGTTTGTTTCTTCACTCGTGCTTTCTTGTGGTACTTGTTATTTGGGGTCTAACCCTACTGGTTTTGCATGGCCAGATTTAGAGCCAAAGCCCAAGGATCAAGCTTATCTTTCCTTGATTCATGGCGCGCACCAAACAGATGACCGCTGAGGGACATAAGTAGTTTTTTTTTCACCACTTATATTTGTATATTCGTTTACTTTTGGATATTTTTTTACCGGCACATGTTAGCCCGATAGTCTGGACTTTAGTTTACATGATTGTAACTATTCATACTGTAACTTTTCAGTCATGTACTCTTCATACTCTACTAGCTGACAATTTTGCATAGCTAGTTCCAAAAGTTTTGTAGAGCATTTAGGATGCCTTATATATTTATCTAACATATTCTGTGCTTATTGATTCTTGTTTGAATGGTTAAGACATAGATGCTCTATTTGACCAGGGGACTTGTTTGTAGCATGCACCCCCTTGTCTATTTACAGCATTAATCATATTGTAGGATGCATGTGTACTCCGTAGTGTGTAGCTGGCCTTATCATACCACCCATTCTCTATATTCTGGTACTGGAGCATGACAAGGTTTTAGTGGTGGCCCATACATGTCTATTTTTTTACACTTGTGGGTATTATGGTCATATGAGTCTTAATCAAACTTATTTTCCTTGATTTCCTGAATTCTTCTTCTTCGAATGCCAAGCTTGAACCATCAAACTAGTTGCTTCCTTGTTCCTTCTTGTCCAGTTCTTGATATTTTATGTCCTTTACTTTAGGGCTACCATATCCTAGGCTATTGGGACAACAGGCATGGTAGGGCAACCAGCAGAGCAGATTTCTACTGGGTATCACTAGGCGTAATACCTTCTCAGTATTAGATCTGGATTGAGCCAGTGCAGAGATATTGAGCAGCAGATACCAGATATTCAGGCACCCCGGCGATGCCAGCCGTACCAGCGACACTTGACACCTTAGCACTATTATAGATTATCAGAGGGTTGTTGGATACTAAGCAATACCAGATGGCAGTAAGGCAACATCAGCAGATTCAGTAGCAGGAGTATAATATCTTGTTGAACCAGCGGTTACAGACGGCTCTAGGGAGGTGTAGAAGGACATATTTGGGGCGATTGTCAGATCCTGCCGGCTTAACCTAAGATATTTGATAAACGGAGGATGCCATCACGACAGATCCTTCGCTCCAAGATATTGAGGCTATTCTTGTAAACTCACTCACAAAAAAAGGTATTTTGTGTATATTTTATATTATTATATTTATTATAGATGTTGAATTTCTTTAGAGTATTCTCTTAGTTAATTAGAAAATAAATTTCTTGATATATTTACTTATATAAATATTTATTTAGAATCATTTTTAGGCTATTTAGATTTTTGAAGATTTTTCTAGAATTTTTGGGTAATTAAAACCTAGGAAATGTAAACTTCTAGGACTTTCAGATTTACTATGAGACCATACTTGCATGTTGTTACTACCAAACATTTATTTTGGAGTTGAAATATTTAATATATTTTTTTGCAATTTATTTAGAATTTTAAGAAAATTTTGAATTTTTGGAATTATTGAGGATATATTTGCATATAACAAGTCTTAATATTAGATAGATGCTAATTTAGTGTTAATTGATATTAATAAGATTATATATAAATTATTTGTATTATCTTTAATTCTATTTAAGATTATAAATTATTGAGATAAATTTAAACTATATTTTAAACTAATTCAAATCCTGAGCCTACTGGGAAAGCCACTTCATGCATATCATATCCTTATTTAAACTGATCTATTCATATCCAAATTAGCCAATCTAGTCGTATTCAATTAAGTAGTCTTCACCATATAAATACCTACTTATGGAATAAATCATCTTTCATATTTTTCCCAAACTCCTCTCTTTTTCGTCAAAAATAGTCAAATTCGTCAAAAATCAGACTCATTTCTAGTAGTTATGACGACTTAAAAAGACGATATCTCCTAGCTCCGGACTCCAAATGTGCTCCATTTTTGTTTGTTAGAACTATATCAAGGTTAGTTTTCTGAATATATAATTATTTTAATAATTTCTAGATCTATTTTTCTAAAAATTCTAAAAGTGTCATCTGTCTAAAGTAAGACTCGTTTCGTGTTTTCGAGATTTTGGGAGATCCGAACTCAGAATTATGAGCCATTTGAAGTTTTGAAATGTGACATGATGAAATTCCATAAAATTATTTCTTTGAAATTCCATAAAATTATTTCTTTAGAATTTAACATGTAAGTTTACTCTACTGTAAAATTTGTGCAACGTAGAGGTAAATCGGAAACCACAAAAAACTGTCATATGTGCGCCCTTGTGGCCATAACTCTTTATCGACTTGTGATTTTATGAAACCATTAATTTCAACATTCATGTAGTGCTAAAATCTACAGGATTTCACACACAAATCTAGAATTTGAGTTGGTTGACCTTTTGGTGAACGGATTGCCTTGATTTGCGTGCCATGGATCCCAAATTCAGAAAGTTGACTTTCTTTGGATTGAAATTAGGGTTTAAACAATAAAATTAGATTATAATAAGATTATAATATTATTTTAGGTTATTTTATTCAGAATTAAAATAGATTAAACTGGAGGAACCTATCCACCCACTTTTGTAACCTAACTTGTTTAATTTATGTGAGGGGTAGATCGGATGACGCCTTGAGTTACGACTTCATCCTTTTTCAGAGCAGACAAGTATATCTTGCCATTTTACTGTGATTTACATTCCATATGGTGCATGTATTTTATTTTTGTTATTTAGTTCATATATTTTAACTGCTATATAAACTATGCGTCCATGAATAACTTGGGTGCAACGACGGTGGCATCGTATTTTATCATTATTATATATTATGCATGTTAACCTTGTTTTACGAGACCACCCCATTATCATGAGGCATTCTTATATTCTATTTAGCATTGACACATTTTTTACACGAGTTGTGAGTCTCATATAGATCACGGACTTACGTATTAACTGATCATCAGTACATATGGAACGTGCGATAGGAAATAACTGTTAACAAAAATATGTTAGAAGACTTGACAGTTATTAAAGGTCTCATCGTGTCATGGATATTGCATGAATAGAGCATGGTGTGGAAAGAACAACAAGTAAGGCGTTTGGGCTCCTTTGTACTTTCCTTGTTTAACCCGCACGCTCCGTCGGAGATGCGTGGTCAGATGACCCATATATTATCTACAGGCGGCCTCTGACGTTCACAAGATGTTATGATTTTTAGACCCCTGATTCTCCGAGAGAATTATGCCAATCTCATTTTAGCCAGATAGCCCACGTGTTGGAAAGTTATTCTCAAAGTGCATTCACATAGAAAGTTATGCGACCCTTTGGATATTTATTTTTAGTACTTTATTGGCATGCTTCTCTGTATCTTGTTACGTCCTTCTGAGGACCTGGTCCCTTTCCAGGCGTAGACGATCATGACTATTTGCAGGAGTACTGATCAGGACTTGCTACTTTGTTCTCTTTCGAGGAGGTCTTCCCTTCGAGCCTCTCTGATCATTAAATGATGTACTTATTATATTTACTTTTATATTCTAGTTGGTAGTGGATTTGTCTCCATCCAACTATTAGTTCTTCTCGACTAGTTCATATTTGGTTCATTAACATATTTGATCATTTATTTTTTATGATTTTTTTGATGATATTTAGTTATGCCCTGTGACTTGTGACAATTATATACCACTTGTGAATTATTGTTCATAATACAGCGTACGTATGTGTTATAGTTTCCATATATTCGAGTCTCCATATACATACGGCTGGCATACTTACGTATTCCTCGTCCTACGTATTTTGGGACTGGGGCGTGATATATTTTTCTGGTGGCCCATGTAGGTCGAGTTAGCCATTTTGGTTACATAACTGTACCGAGCGGGCCTGCACCTAGGATTAAAGTTTTAGGTCTCATCATTTGACTATGATTCACCTTCCTTCCAACCCGTTCTATTTAAATAATTGTATCCTGCTTGATTCTTGTAGAAAGATAAATTTATGCATGCAGGTCGAGAGTATATTATCTCGGTTACGTTACTGTACCGAGCAAGTCTGCAAATAGGATTAGAGTATAGGATCTCATCCACATATTTGACTTTTCTTTTTATTTTTGTTCCAAATTCTTTAAACTCACCTACCTTCCTTGACCTTCAAAATTGTACACACTTAATTCTCTTGACATCGGTATCCTTGTTTTCTCACCTCTTCCTATTTAATGTACTTTCATAATAGTTCCTTAAGTATAGCCTCCTACAAGAATATAGGAATCCTTGTTGTTAGAAGATAATTATGATAGCATACCTACTAAGAAAGACAAATTAGAATATTGGCAGCTCCCAAAAATTTAGCATACCTAATGAACCCTAGCATCCAATACCTGTAAATTAATTGACCATTATCCCTTGATATATTTATGAATGACTTGAGAGTAGTATAGACACTACTAGGGTTAGTAAAATTTGACCATATTGTTTGACCCCAGTATTGAGGAACCAATAGAATCCAAGGTTGAATATTAGGACTAAACCTAACTTTTATAGTGAGATAATATTAGAGAACTATAAATTTAGATTCTTGTCTTGATATTAGCATAGATGTACCTTAGGAAACCAAGAGGAATGAACCAATACCTTAGAAAGAGTAAGGGTACCCTACCTTCAGCTTAGTAGGTCCCCTAGAATCTATGATCATCGTTGAGTCATACTTGAGTCTCCATGAGTCACTGACCATTCCATCTCATCAAACTATCTATATACTTTTCCATCTTAAGTTAATCCCTCCCTCCATCATAGATGAATTGTCGTAGCTCTTTACCCAATTAAAATCAATTGAATGATTAGAACATTTTTCTTGATCATACCTCGAATATAGAGACTAGCACACCACCTTCCCTTAGAAACCATGATATTATTAAGAGTCTCTATATTTACCTTCATATCTTATTTTTTTGAAACTTTAACGCTTGCTATTTGTGCGACGACTAAATTTTTTCTTTATTTTTTAATTCATGCCACCTAACCCTTCTGATTGTAGGCCAAATGATTCCGTTTATGTTAGGATATATAGTTTGCTAGGATTATAGTTGTTAATCTTGAATTTTGAAATTCTGTGCTTAGTAGTTAGAACTTGATAGTTTGAGTTGTTCATTTAGATTATGATTTTATGATTATCCTTTAGTTTCAAATCAAGTAATATGTTCCACATATCTTAATACAGGTTATATTCTCTTTTACTTGAGGGCCAGTAACTTCTCCATTCTTAATATTAACACTTTTGTTCTATAAGCACTATGATTAAGAATTAAGATGACCATTATCTATGGAGTTTTATAATGCAATAGGATACCTTAATAAATACCAAGATCTTTTTCTCGTATACCCCAATAAGAGTTTCTACTTTATTTACAAGAACAAGATTATTTTGTAGAATCCCCTTAAGGCAGTTACAGTATTAGTTGATTCTTGTAAGTTGGATAGTATGCCTCACAATCTAGTATCACATAGTCCTTTTGACCCATTAATGAAGTATAATTGAATGACACCAACTATAGGCTAGCATAAGAAGATAGTGTTTATCCAAAATGTAGAACTTTAGAGGCCCATACCCTATTTGGTCGATCAGAGACTTAGACAAGAAGGTAGTATGTCAACTGTAAAGGCACAACACCGGACGAGTCTTATCTTCTTGGTGAACTTAAATTATTTTGTACCTTTCTTCATCATAATCCAGCGTACTTATATTTTTTGGACTACCTCGATTTATGTTGCTATTATAGCCTAGTTTTACAAGCTTATTTTTTTATCAAGCTTGTTCATGACATATGTGTTATTGGGGGCCCACTCTAATATATTTGTCTATTTAGAATCAGTGTATTATGGTCTGATCAACCTTAGTGCACTTGTTATGCTCTGGCCTGTCTAGAGGGTAGGTATATTCGTCTAATAAGCTAAGTCATGAACAAAAATAGAATTTCAATCCACGACCCTCTTGACAACTCTCCTAGATTCTTCAATCACCTTTGACTTTATATTTGAGATCGATTACATCTTACTTGAGCTCTTATTATTGTTCCTATTTCAGAAAGATAATCACTCAGACTTGACGAAAGTTAGATACATGGATAATATTTGGTACGCATTACTAGGTGGTTATCTTTTGTGAATAAGGGCGTAAATCATCACTAGCAGAAAAAGTCAAATTAGCGACGTCTAAAAACATCGCTAAATAACCAAAAATTGTCGCTAATTTGGTTTAGCGACATAATTAGCGACATTTTAAAGTAGTCGGAAAAAACCAAGTCGCCAAAAAAAAATGTCGCTATGCCGACGTTTTTTAGCGACTTTAATGTGTCGCAAAATTTAGCGACGTTTAGCGACGCCGAGTCACTAAATAGCGACGTTTATTAAAGTCGCTAAACGTCGCTGATTAACGACTTATATAGCGACATTACACCGACGTCTTTAATGACCTGGCTATACTGCCATGTCAGAAATTTGCGACGTATAGCGACGTTTTTAGCGACATCATTAGCGACGTATTTAGCGACTGGTTACTGCATCGCTAATTAGCGACGTATTTAGCGACGTAAGTGAACGTCGCTAAACGTCGCTAAAAATGTTGCTAATTTTCAAAAAATTAAAAAAAATTGCATTTATGGGTTTACCAGCCCCCCTTGGGTTTATTATCAGGTATATGATGGTAGTAGAAATAATTAAATAAAGAACACAGTAGCTGCACCAAAGGAAAAAATTCTAGTACACTAGGTAAATACAGGCCATGTATCAGTCATCAGTTGTAAACCAAAATATGAATAATATAATAAAATTTGAAAAAAAGAAAGCATCCAGCAAATCTCATCGTAAACGTAAAGAATATGGCAAATTTATATCCATACAATCGCATCCTAAATAAAAAAAATATATATCCAGTAACTAACTATACTACTGTAGATCTGCAGGAGGCTGACCACCGGCGCGGCGCTTGAAGGATAATAACTCCTCATACTCGTCCCGTGGAATCGACACCAATGTCGATAGAGAAGACAGTGACGTCGATGGAGTCTGTGTCGATGTAGGCGCACCAGGAGGCCGTGCCCGCTCCAAGTCTGCGAGTCGCTGGTTGTAAGAAGCTATGGTAGATAACAGCCTCGTACTGCTATTAACCATTGAATCCTGCATCATCGTCAACTTCTCGCCCATCGATATCTATGATGTCTGCAGGTCCATGATGTTGCGGTCATTGGAGGCTCTAATAACATTTGTCAAATCCCGTAGCTCCGTCATGCTGCGGTCGAGCATATCCAATCGTGCGATGAGCATCTGATCGTCCGCCTGCGGCTGGGACCGGGGCTGCTCCTCCATACTTTGCAGCAACTCGTCACAGAGAGACGCAATCTGACGGTCAACGGCCTCCTGGACGGCCTCCTGGACTCTGGCCGACGATTGTGAGGGCTGCGACTACAAGGGGTATGTGGAATGCGCAGCTGTCGGGGAGGCCCTAGATGACTGCATCACAACCAGGGCGCCATAGAAGCCCGTACCGTAGTACGTACCCCTCTGGAGACCACCAGCTGCGGTCACCTACAGATCATCCGCCGACGGAGATGGAGCGGGCTGCGACGAAGTACCAGCCTCTCCAGGTGTAGGTGCACTAGCAGTCGCCCGCTCACGCAGCCTAAGATACTCGGCCTAGAAAGGTTTGGAAACTCGATAATTGCCTAAGTTATATTAAAATTAACACAAAATAAAGTAATACTTACATAGGTCTGTGAGACCCTCTCATCAATGAGATTTCCGTCCTTGCGATGGGTGGCCAAGAAGACGGTCACCATGTTTGCATCCTCACCCCTCTGTACTTGTTAAAAATATATTATTTATTACTAAACTTAAATATTTTTTCTAAGTACTATTTTATGGTACTTATATTAAAATAATATATTTTAAAAGAAAAAAATACCAAAAATGGAAATATTTTGTCATCGGAATCGAGCCACCACACCACTTGGCAGCATTCTGCCTAGCCGCCTTGGCCTTCTTAGACCTTTCCTTGTAGCTCGGATCATTGAATCTAGCCCTCATCTCAGTCCACTGCTCAGGCGTGATCCAACCTTGGATCAGTTTTCCAGTACGATCACGAGCCTTCTGGTCATCCAGAGCATCTCGGATAAGCTTGGCGGCAACGGTAGGAAAGAGCCGCTCGATCAACTCGGCCCGGTACGGAGGATAAAAATACGTTTGCTACAATAAATAATTTAGTAAGTTAGCATCACGAATAAGTTATATAATATGCATAAATTAGAGGATTTATTTAATATACTTTTACCTGGAAGTGCGCAAACCAGAACGTCTTTCTCTCCTCCTCAGAGTAGTTGATCCAAGGGCCACCGTAGTTGTTCCTCAAAAATTGGCCCAGGCGTCTCTGAACCGACGATGGATGATATCTATACAGAGATAATAATTTAGATTACTGAAAAAGTCAATATACGATGAATAAAGAGAAACACAAATATATACTAAACCATCTAATTGACTTACTTTGTACCGTCGGCCCAAATCTTTGTCCTCGTCTCCTCCGGAGGTGCGCATGGAGGATCTTGCTGATGCTGGGACAACGTGGGCACGACCTCCTCGACATGCTCATCTGTCCCCATGGTTCCGTCAGCAGGAGGAACGCTGGACGAGGGTGTACTATCACGCCAGGAACTACTCGTCCCAACAGTCGAAGATGTGAGTGATCGATATACTGGAGTACTGGACGACGATGATCCGGAACCAACAGTAGGTAGTACCAGAGTGGTACTCTGTCTACCTCGGGACCTGCCGAATCCTCCACGTCGTCCTATCATATCTGATAACAACATATGATGAATATAGAGAAACACAAATATATAGTACCGTCTATAGTCGAAATGTGATGCATATCTCAAAGCATTCTACAGTCAAAATATAATACATATATTCATTAATGGGTACATCTACTTCGTCAATTTTTCAACCTTGATCTACATTCTACAGTCAAAATATAGTTACATTCTACATGCAATATATTTTATTTTTAATCATCTTCAGAAAATTCATCTTATTCGCCTTCCTCGTCCTCCTCTTCCTCTTCCTCTTCCTCTTCTTCGTCTTCACTTTCATCTACTTCGTCGTCTTCTTCGGATAATTCTACATCTTCTACATTATTACTCGTGTAATGAGTAACTTTCGTTGAGTCCACATCTACAATATTTGTTACAAGAGGTAGATCGTCCTCCTGATAAGCTATTTCATCAATGTCAAAGGTATTCCTAGCTTTAGTCTTGTATACTACCCACCAATTCGATCTCGTTGTCCCTCGTCTAGGATAAGTTGTGAAGTACACGAGCTGAGCCTGACTTGATAGGACAAATGGTTCGTAGCCTAGATATCTACGCTTGTAGTTTATATCCACAAGGCCATGCTTGTCAATTTTCCAACCTTGATCTTGAATCGGATCGAACCATTCACACCTGAATAGCACGATATTAGCAGGTTTTGTGCCATAATTATATGTCAACTCCACAATCTCTCGTAAGATGCCAAAAAAATCATTGCCCGGATTGACGTCTTTGTAGTTCGAAGATTTGATACACAAACAATTATTTTTCGTGGAATCAAGATCCAGAAAGCTGTCTCTGATAGGAGCATTTGTTGACTTGAATCTGAACCCATTCACACAGAAACTTGGCCATATTTTTACGGCAGTAATTGGTCCCTTGGCTAGAGTTCTAATAGATTCAGTCTCGGGTGATATTAGACGATCGACCTAAAACCAAAGTAGCGATAGTAAGTTATTTATTTTGCAACTGCTGTACACCCTCAATGAATTCATCCCGCACACCGCACATGTCATCAGGATGACGGTTGTACATCCATGAACGATGACGCAGATAGTAATTCATATCAATTTCTAGATACTTCTGCAAAAATAATAGTATGTATCATATAAATCATTACATACAGTGGTTTATCACCTAACTTCATAACTTAACCGTACTATAAAAATCATAACTGATATAATACATACTTTTATTTATCAAAGTCTAAAATAAGGAATACTTTCATTACATAACTGATATAATACATACTTTCATTTATCAAAGTCCAAGAGCCCTTGAAAGATAAATGTAAATCCCCCTCACCCAAAATAAATATTTTGTGTATATTTTATATTATTATAGATATTAAATTTTTTTAGAGTATTCTGTTATTTAATTAGCAAATAAATTTCTTGATATATTTACTTATATAAATATTTATTTAGAATCATTTTTAGGTTTTTTAGATTTTTGAAATTAATTAGGATTTATTTGGATATATATAGTCTTAATATTAGATAGATGCTAATTTAGTGTTAATAGATATTAATAAGATTTTATAAATTATTTGTATTATATTTAATTATATTCAAGATTATAAATTATTGAGATAGATTCAAACTCTACTTTAAATTAATTTAAATCATGAACCTACTAGGAAAGCAACTTAATGTATATCATATCCTTATTTAAATTCATCATAATCCTATCCAAATTAACCAATCCTAGTTGTATTTAATTAATTAGTCTCCACCATTATAAATACCTCATCCTTCATATTTTTTTTCTCCAAATTCCTATCTTTTTCGTCCAAAATCAGTCAAAATTTGTCATAAATTCAGTCTCATTTTCTACTAGTTATGACGAATTAAAAAGACGATATCTGCTAGCTCCGGACCCCAAACGTGCTCCAGTTTTTTTTGTTAGAACGATAATGAGGTTAGGTTTCTGATTACATAATTGTTTTTCTAAATTATGAGTATTAAATTCTATAAAATTTGTAGAGCACAGCATGTCCGAAAATAGACGTGTTTTGATGTTTTCGCGATTCCGGGAGAACTAGGAATCAGAATCACGAACCGTTTAAAGTTTCGGAAAGCTAATGTCGAGATCATCGACATATATTTTTCCTAGAATTTATTTCCAAGTATTTACATACTGTTAATTCTGTAGAACTTCTAGGTTAGAATTTAACCATCGGTGCACAATACAAAATTTGTATGTGCCATAATTCCCAAACAAATTTGAATTCGGATGAGCTATAAATTCCAGCATATTTTTGACGCTAAAATCTACAGGAAATCATGCATGAAAGTTGAGTTTGTGTCGGTTGACTTTTTGGTCAATAGATCGTCTCGATTTGCGTGCCATGAGTCTCGAGTTGATAAAATTCAGTTTCTTTAGGCAAAATTTAGGAATTAATATAAAAATTAGAATAATAAGATTAAAATAGGATTTTAGAGTAATTATTCCAAAATTAAATAAATTAAAATAAATTATCTTTTGACGTGATAAATTTGTAATACATAGACTATTTGGACTGTGACTTGGACTCTGATTCATACCAGCAGCAGGACCCCAGGCAAGATACCTTACCAAATTGTTTACAGTACTTTGCATGCTATTTATATTTCTGTTTATTCATTGCATATGTAGTTCGTTCAGTCATTACTATATATATTAGATATGTTGACACACACTTGACACCTAGTATCATGAGAGGACAATCATTAGGCGTATGGGCTTTTAACCACTCTGGTAAACCATAGTATATAGTTCGCACTACGGGCGTGTGTCGCGCTGGTCGCTACCCCCGCGGTATGTCGATTTCTGGAGTCTCGCTGGTCGCTACCCCCGCGGTATGTCGATTTCTGATGTCCATTGACGTGTGTGTGAGTTGTGAGGTAGATCGAGTAGCCTACCCTTGCCCATACGTCAAAAAGTTGTCCTCATTTGCATTCATATAGATTGTCATATACAGCGTACTTATCTATTTTCAAACCATATGCATGTTTACTGTATTCAAATTGGCTCGTATTTTCTGTATCTTGTTACGTCCCTCTGAGGACCTGGTCCGCTGCCAGGTGTATCTTTTCTTGAGTATTTGCAGGAGCGCAGATTTGGATGGTTACATGTGATCCGAGGATGTCTTTTCTTCGAGCTGTGATGGATAGCTGGTATTCTTATATTGTGTTGTGGTGTTGTACTCATAATGTATTTGCTCTTATATTTGAGTTGGTAGTGGATTTGTTTCCATCCAACTATCATCCTTAGATACTTCTTATTGAGATCTAGTTTCATAGATACTGGTTATTTATTTCTATATGATTTTGGTGGATGAGATTTAGATTTTACCCTGTGACTTGTATTACATTTTATACCACTTGTGGATTTTATATTCATATTACAGCATACGTATGAAATTGGTTTCCATATATTGGAGTTGCCATATCCATGCAGCTGGCATGCTTACGTATCCTAGTCCTACGTATTTTTAGGACTGGGGCGTGACATATTTTTGTGGTGGCCCATGCAGGTCGAGAGCATATTGTCTCGGTTACGTTACTGTACCGAACAAGCCTGCACCTAAGACTAGAGTATAGGATCTCATCCACAATTGACTATGATTCATCTTCTCCTATCTGTTCTATTTTGAACAATTGTATCTTGCTTGATTCATGTGCTTCCCTAATAGTTCCTTGAGTATAGTCTTCTGCTAGAATATAGGAACCCCTATTATTAGGATGATAATTAGAGTAGCACACCTATTAAGAATACAACGAGAATATAGACACACCACTAAGTTTAGAATATCTAGTGAACCTAGAATTCCTTATCTTTAGATTGTTATACCATTACCCCTTGATGTATCAAGACAGTTGTGGAGTTGAAATCTAGAGTTGGTAGAGTTTCATAATTCGTATGCTCACATCGGTACTAGTTATGTACTTGATATGATATGCTTTGTCGTATGCTAGAGAGTAAGTATATTTGTCTACTGTCCACTGTACATCTCAATCCAGCGTAAAATACTATTGCGAAGGGCGAATCAAGCGCATTATGGCTAGCTAGACCATAATACACTGATTCTGATTAGACAATTTGTATTAGTGTGGTTGATCAGGCCCCAATAACACATATGTCATGAACAAGCTCGATATAAGATTAAGCTTGCAAAAACTAGGCTATAATAGCAGCATAATTCAATGCTACCTTGAATTATGCTGCTATTATAGCCTAGTTTTTGCAAGCTTAATCTTATATCGAGCTTGTTCATGACATATGTGTTATTGGGGCCTGATCAACCACACTAATACAAATTGTCTAATCAGAATCAGTGTATTATGGTCTAGCTAGCCATAATGCGCTTGATTCGCCCTTCGCAATAGTATTTTACGTGGATTGAGATGTACAGTGGACCAGTAGACAAATATACTTACTCTCTAGATACGACAAAGCATATCATATCAAGTACATAACTGTACCGATGTGAGCATACGAATAAGAAATTACCAAATTAAGATTTCAATCCACAACTGTCTTGATAATTCCCATTTGAATTCTTTAAACGCTTTGATTCCCATACTTCCATTCTATTACCCCTCCTTGAACTCTTTTCCGTTGCTTTTCGTCTTCCCTTATTTCGGAAAGACAAAATCTCGTGCTTGGATATAAGTGATACACGGATAGTACAAGATATACCCCATAGGCCAATCACATTATTTGGTGACTATCTTTCATAATTGATTAACGGCATATCACATATGATATAGTTGGTGTTAAAGTTTTGAGGATTGAATGACATGAGAAAATAAATTGAGGAATATTTTCTTAAGTGTAAGAGCCTTATGTGATAGATGGGTAAATTCTAAGTTGGGTAGAAATTGCATTATTAAACTTGGGGTAAATTCTTTTAGATTATGATCAAGTGAGATTAGATAGAGAGAAATCATGTTCTATTTTAATTTTGAGGACGAAATTTTTGTAAGTTTGGTAGATTATAAACCCCCCTCACCCAAAATAAATATTTTGTGTATATTTTATATTATTATAGATATTAAATTTCTTTAGAGTATTCTGTTATTTAATTAGCAAATAAATTTCTTGATATATTTACTTATATAAATATTTATTTAGAATCATTTTTAGGTTATTTTAGATTTTTGAAATTAATTAGGATTTATTTGGATATATATAGTCTTAATATTAGATAGATGCTAATTTAGTGTTAATAGATATTAATAAGATTTTATAAATTATTTGTATTATATTTAATTATATTCAAGATTATAAATTATTGAGATAGATTCAAACTCTACTTTAAATTAATTCAAATCCTGAACCTACTAGGAAAGCAACTTAATGTATATCATATCCTTATTTAAATTTATCATAATCCTATCCAAATTAACCAATCCTAGTTGTATTTAATTAAGTAGTCTCCACCATTATAAATACCTCATCCTTCATATTTTTCTTCCCCAAATTCCTCTCTTTTTCGTCCAAAATCAGTCAAAATTCGTCATAAATTCAGTCTCATTTTCTACTAGTTATGACAAATTAAAAAGACGATATCTGCTAGCTCCGGACTCCAAACGTGCTCCAGTTTTTTGTTAAAATGATAATGAGGTTAGGTTTCTGATTAAATAATTTTTTTCTAAATTATGAGTATTAAATTCTGTAAAATTGGTAGAGCACAGCATGTCCAAAAATAGACGTGTTTCGATGTTTTCGCGATTCCGGGAGAACTAGGAATCAGAATCATGAACCGTTTAAAGTTTCGGAAAGCTAATGTCGAGATCATCGACATATATTTTTCCTAGAATTTATTTCCAAGTATTTATATACTGTTAATTCTGTAGAACTTCTAGGTTAGAATTTAACCATCGGTGCACAATACAAAATTTGTATGTGCCATAATTCCCAAAGGAATTTGAATTCGGACGAGCTGTAAATTCCAGCATATTTTTGACGCTGAAATCTACAGGAAATCATGCATGAAAGTTGAGTTTGTGTCGGTTGACTTTTTGGTCAACAGATCGCCTCGATTTGCGTGCCATGAGTCTCGAGTTGATAAAATTCAATTTCTTTAGGCAAAATTTAGGAATTAACATAAAAATCAGAATAATAAGATTAAAATAGGATTTTAGAGTAAGTATTCCAAAATTAAATAAATTAAAATAAATTATCTTTTGACGTGATAAATTTGTAATACATAGGCTATTTGGACTGTGACTTGGACTCTGATTCATACCAGCAGCAGGACCCCATGCAAGATACCTTACCAAATTGTTTACAGTACTTTGCATGCTATTTATATTTCTGTTTATTCATTGCATATGTAGTTCGTTCAGTCATTACTATATATATTAGATATGTTGACACACACTTGACACCTAGTATCATGAGAGGACAATCATTAGGCGTATGGGCTTTTAACCACTCTGGTAAACCGTAGTATATAGTTCGCACTACGGGCGTGTGTCGCGCTGGTCGCTACCCCCGCGGTATGTCGATTTTTGGAGTCTTGCTGGTCGCTACCCCCGCGGTATGTCGATTTCTGATATCCATTGACGTGTGTGTGAGTTGTGAGGTAGATCGAGTAGCCTACCCTTACCCATACGTCAAAAAGTTATCCTCATTTGCATTCATATAGATTGTCATGTACAGCGTACTTATATATTTTTAAACCATATGCATGTTTACTGTATTCAAATTGGCTCATATTTTCTGTATCTTGTTACGTTCCTCTGAGGACCTGGTCCGCTGCCAGGTGTATCTTTTCTTGAGTATTTGCAGGAGCGCAGATTTGGATGGTTACATGTGATCCGAGGATGTCTTCTCTTCGAGCTGTGATGGATAGCTGGTATTCTTATATTGTGTTGTGGTGTTGTACTCGTATTGTATTTGCTCTTATATTCGAGTTGGTAGTGGATTTGTTTCCATCCAACTATCATCCTTAGATACTTCTTATTGAGATCTAGTTTCATAGATACTGGTTATTTATTTTTATATGATTTTGGTGGATGAGATTTAGATTTTACCCTGTGACTTGTATTACATTTTATACCACTTATGGATTTTATATTCATATTACAGCGTACGTATGGAATTGGTTTCCATATATTGGAGTTGTCATATCCATGCGGCTGGCATACTTATGTGTCCTAGTTCTACGTATTTTTGGGACTGGGGCATGACAATAAACAGGGTTAACTAGTTCATGGTGATGTTTCTAAGCCACTTCTAGATCCATACTAATTTATACTAGTCAATACTAGGTTAATACCTTGCTATACTATGTATTCTAGGTCATACTAGGATATTCTGCTTTGAAATTAAGTACTCTACTATCCACACTGAGAGCCTCTTACCCTTGTCCTGGCACCTTGCACTTCATCCTTATACTTGCTCACTGGACTACAACCCAGTTAAGGGTTGTATTGGCATGCAACAAGTGCTTGTTGCTGCCTTGCCATTGCTCAAGCATGCATGTGTTTGATGCTGCTCAAGTGTGCACCAATACTCTCCCACTACAGAAGATGACAGGAACCAATCCCCTCCTCATAGTGCCAACCCGACACCACTGCAACACATTGCCAGCTTGCCTAATGTACTAGGCCAAACTGAATTGAGTTCTGTTCCTGAATCCTCAGAGTTCAGTAGTGACACTCACACACAACTGGACTCTTCTACCCTCTCCCACATCAAGCATAGCTAGAAGACACTATGAACACCAACACAGATAACAGTAGCTATATATATATATATATATATATATATATATATATATATATCGAGATACACATATATATGCATACACTCTCTCATATGCAAATAGATAATACACCAATTTACATATACATATCATATGATACTCTAAGGCATAAATAGACACACATACACAACCACTAGTCCAATTCACAAATATTTGGTGTGCAACACCAAGATACTCTAGGATACATCCTCCATACACCACACCACCATGATACAAACCCTCAATTCACATGGACACATCCAATAGATCAAATATTGTGTGTGTGTCAGTGTGTGTGTGTGTGTGTATCATGCCTGTGGCAGTGTCAGTGTCAGTGTGACTGTATGTGTGTGTGTGTGTCTGCATCTGTGTGGGTGTGTCGTGTGTGTCGTGTGTGTCTGTCAGTGTCTGTGTGCGTGTGTCGTGTCTGTCAAGTGTGTCTTGTGTCAGTGTCACATAAGAGAGGGAGAGAGAGAGAGATAGAGAGAGAGAGATAGAGAGAAAGAGATTACCTAGAGCTCGAGGGGGAGAAGGGGGATGCCGGAGAAGCCGCAGCCGTGGAGAGCCGGTCGGTCGCCGAAGAGGGGGGGCGGGGGAAATTTAAAAGTTTCAAAATTTTTGACAGATGTGGGAAAAGAAAACTGAGCCCTAATTAACCAAAATTTAGCGACGTTTAGTGACGTCAAATAAAAACGTCGCTAAAATAAAATTTAGCGACGTCCAATACGTCGCTAAATACGTTGCTAAATATTTTCGATAGATACGTCGCTAATTACGATGCTAAACGTCGCTAAATCAGATATTTTAGCGACGTTTAGCGACATTAATTGAACTTATAGCGACTAATCTTTTAAAATCTTAATAAAAGTCGCTAAACGTCGCTAAATGTCGCCATTTAGCGACGTCTAGCGACGATTTTTACGGAGTCGCTAAGTTAGCGACGTTTTTACTTGGAGTCGCTAAAATACGTCGCTAATCCCGCTTTTTCTAGTAGTGCATGTGATATATTTATTGTTAAATTTTTTGAGAATATATTGAATAACCCAATTAAATAATTTGAGGAAGTCTTTCTTAAAGGTAGTCTTATGTGATAGATCGGTAAATTCTAAGTTGGAATAGAAGTTGCATTGTCAACTTGAGCTAAAATTTTATATAAAGGTAAAAATCTTAGACGGTGGTTACGAAGGTTATCAAGTAAGATAAGATCAAGAGAATTAAGTCATTTTATTTTAAGAATTTTTAGAAGAATGATTATGATAATAAGAATTTAACATTAAAGCGAAGAATGCCTTATGGAATAAATTTTGATACTTTAGTATATTAGACCAAATATTTATAATTTGAGCATATAATTTAAGTTTTGAATATTGAAGGTTGAATCATCGATTTAAATTTTGAGTACAAATATAGAATTTTAACCTTGAACATTGGTGGATTGGATTTAAAATTTTATAATTTAAGGATTTAAATTTAAATGTTAAATTTTGAATGTTGAATCACCCAGATGGAATTTTGAGGATGGAGATCGAATTTAAGATTTGATGACTATGAAATCCTTAAATTTGAAACAAGGAATAAGATTAGATTGAATAGATTTTGGTTATTTAAAATCTAGAGAAGATTATGATAATTAAAAATCATGATTTAAAATTTGAGGTGGGTTATTTAAATCTTGATGCATGTAAATTTGAATTAAAATTGGATGTTGATTATTTAAAAATTGAGAAGAGATTACAATAGGTTAAATTTTGATTTAAAAAGTGGTTAATTTAATTTGGAAGAGATTGTGATGGATTTGAATTGTCATTTAAATTTTTGAGAAGATTATGGTTGACTTACGTTAGATACAAATATGAAGGATTTAATAAACCATTCCTTATTTTTAATTTTGAGGACAAAATTCTTATAAATTGGGTAGATTGTAAACTCTCTCACCAAAAATAGGTATTTTGTGTATATTTTATATTATTATATTTAGTATAGATGTTAAATTTTTTTAGAGTATTCTCTTAGTTAATTAGAAAATAAATTTCTTGATATATTTACTTATATAAATATTTATTTAGAATTATTTTTAGGATATTTTAGATTTTTGGAGATTTTTTTAGAATTTTTGGGTAATTAAAACCTAGGAAACATAAATTTCTAGGACTTTTATGATTTACTATGAGACCATACTTGCATGTTGTTACTACCACACATTTATTTTAGAGTTAAAATATTTAATTATATTTTTCTATAATTTATTTAAAATTTTAAGTAATTTTTGGATTTTTGAAATTATTGAGAATTTATTTGGATATATAAAGTCTTAATATTAGATAAATGCTAATTTAGTGTTAATAGATATTAATAAGATTATATATAAATTATTTGTATTTCCTTTAATTCTATTTAAGATTATAAATTATTTAGATAAATTTAAACTATACTTTAAACTAATTCAAATCCTGAGCCTACTAGAAAAGCAACTTCATGCATATCCTATCGTTATTTAAACTTATCCTAATCATATCCAAATTTGTCAATTCTAGTCGTATTCAATTAAGTAGTCTCCACCATTATAAATACCTATTAGACTTATGGAATAAACTCATCTTTCATATTTTTCTTCCTCAAACTCCTCTCTTTTTCGTCCAAAAATAGTTGAAATTCGTCATAATTTCAGCCTCATTTTTTAGTAGTTATGACGACTTAAAAAGATGATATATCCTAGCTCCGGATTCCAAATGTGCTCCAATTTTTTTTATCTAGAACCATATCAGGGTTAGTTTTCTGAATATATAAATTATTTTAATAATTTATGAACCTATTTTTCCAAAAAATTCTAAAAGTGCCAGCATTCCAAAATTAGATCCGTTTTGGTATTTTTAAGATTTTGGGAGATCCCGAACTCAGAATTATGACCCGTTTGAAGTTTTGAAAATATGACATGATAAAATTCCATAAAATTATTTTTCTAGAATTTAACATGCAAGTTTAATCTACTATAAAATTTGTGCAACGTAGACGTAAATAGAAAACTACCAAAAACTGTCATCTGTGGACCCTTGTGGCCAAACTCTTTACCGACTTATGATTTTATGAAACTGTTAGTTCTGACATTCATGTAGCACTAAAATCTATAAAATTCCATACCCAAATCCAAGATTTGAGTTGGTTGAATTTTTTGTCAATAGATTGCCTCGATTTGCGTGCCATGGATCCCAAATCCATAAAGTTGACTTTCTTTGTATTAAAATTAGGGTTTAAACAATAAAATTAGATTATAATAAGATTAAAATACTATTTTAGGTTATTTTATTCATGACTAAAATAGATTAAAATAAAGTAACCTACTCACCCGCTTTTCTAACCTAACTTGTTTAATTTATGTGACGGGTAGATCGGATGACGCCTTGAGTTACGACTTCATCCTTTTTTAGAGCATGCAAATATACCTTGCCATTTTACTATAATTTATATTCCATATGGTGCATGTATTTTATTTTTATTATTTATTTTATATTTTTTAACTGCTATATAAACTACGCGTCCAAGAATAACTTGAGTGCAACGACGTTGGCATCGTATTTTATCTTTATTTTATATTATGCATGTTAACCTAGTTTTATGAGGCCACCCCATTATCATGAGGCATTATTATATTTTATTTGGCGGTGACACATTTCTTACACGAGTTGTGAGTCTCATATAGATCACGGACTTACGTATTGACTAATCATCAGTACATATGGAACGTGCGATAGAAAAAACTGCTAATAGAGATATGTTAGAAGATTTGGCAATTATTAGAGGTCTCATCGTGTCATGGGTATGACATGAATAGAGCATGGGATGGGGAGAACAACAAGTAAGATATTTGGGCTCCTTTGTACTTTTCTTGTGTAACACGCACGCTCCGCCGGAGATACGTGGTCAGATGACCCTTATATTATCTACAGGCGGCCTCTGACGTTCAAAAGATATCATACTTTTTAGGCCCCTAATTCTTCTAGAGAATTATGCTAATCCTATTTTAGCCAGATAGCCTACGTGTTAGAAAGTTGTTATCAAAGTGCATTCACATAGACGGTTAGGCGACCCTTTGGATATTTATTTTTAGTACTTTATTGGCATGCTTCTATGTATCTTGTTACGTTCCTCTGAGTATCTAGTCTATTTCCAAGTGTAGACGATCATGACTATTCGTAGGAGCACGGATCAAGACTTGCTACTTCATTCTCTTTCGAGAAGGTTTTTCCTTCAAGCCTCTCTGATCATTAGATGCTGTACTTATTATATTTACTTTTATATTCTAGTTAGTAGTAGATTTGTCTCCATCCAACTATTAGTTCTTCTCGACTAGTTCATATTTGGTTCATTGACATATTTGATCATTTATTTTTTTATGATTTTTGTGGATGAGATTTAGTTATGCCCTGTGACTTGTGACAATTATATACCACTTGGGAATTATTGTTTATAATATATCGTACGTATGTGTTATAGTTTCCATATATTGGAGTCTCTATATATATACGGCTAGCATACTTACGTATTCCTAATTCTACGTATTTTGGGACTTGGAAGTGACAATTCTGGCAGCGACCAAGGTTCCGGTTGAGGAGCAGGTTGATCAGGCCTGATTGCAGCTTCAGGACATTGTCCGTGATTGGTGGGCATCGAAAGAGGCTGCCTTAAGGAATCTTATCTCTTGGGAAAGCTTCAGGACTAGATTTAGGACTAAGTACTTTGGAGTTGTAGCTCAGTATGAGTTACAACAGAGATTTATAGGTCTTAAGCAGGCCGGTAGGACGGTGGATAGCTATGCGGCAAAAAAATTTAGGCTGAGAAGGTTTGGTCCAACAATGCTGACTACGAAACAGAAGAGGATGATAAGGTTCTAACAGGGACTTCACTTAGAGAATCTGTAATTGGTAGACGGTCATGACTACTAGACTTTTGACATCATAATGACAGCGGCTAGGAGACACGAACTTACCATTCAGAGGTTGGCTTCAAGGACGGAAGGCCATAAGAGGCGCCATGCCCAGAGTAGGAAAGGAGTAGTAGTACCCCAAATGTCAGCACCATCATCTGGCGTTCATATTTATGATTCGGTGCAGTGGAGGTTAGAAGTTTCAATAGTGACGGTACCAGCTCGGCAACAGCAGCCGAGGCAACAACAGCTTCGGGGGTGCTAGTGGGTTGTACTTATTGTGGCAAGTGAGGCCACATTAAGGACATGTACAGGGTAGCGAACGGGTTATGTATGAGGTCTGGTAGTCCGGATCACAAGATTGTCATTTGCCCGATGATGCAGAGGATAGGAGTGCCAGTCCAGCAGTTTCCAATACTGCCATCACCTGGGGCAGATCAAAAAAGAGGGCCTGCATTAGCGATGAGGCCGTTAGCCCAGTGTCCACTACCGATGTAAGCCCAGATATTCCAGTAAAGGTTATAACAGCATATCCAAGGGAGGCAGCAGCAGGAAGAACAGCAGGGCCAAGGGCAAGCATTCACCTTATCCTTGAAGAAGGCTTAACATCGGGTGACATGGTGGAAGGTAACACTCTAGTCGCATCTTTTCTTGTTATAGCATTGTTTGATTATGGACCTTCCTTGGAGAAGGATTAACATCGGGCGACATGGTGGAAGGTAACATTCTAGTCGCATCTTTTCTTGTTATAGCATTGTTTGATTATGGACCTTCCTATTCATTTGTATTTACATGATTTGTGACACGTATTGGATTAGAGTTTGAGGCATTGCCAAAGAGGCTGAGCAAAATTTGTATGAGGTATGAATATCTATCGGATACATTATTCACATGTCAGGAACCATATTTGAACTGGTGACACTAGGATTTTCAGTCCTTTGCTCTACCAACTAAGCTATCCCGACCTTTTATTGCGCACCATCCTAGTCTGACAATAGGCTCGTAGGGGTTTGTAAAGTGTGTATAGCGTGTCGGGTCGTAGTGTGAGGGCATTCTTTACCAGCGAGGTTGATCAAATTTTTAATAGGTAATTTTGATGTCATCTTGGGCATAGACTGACTGAGAGACAGTCATGCGATGATAGATTATCGTAGGGGTAGAGTGTTATTTAGTCTTCCAGGAAAAGAGGACTTCGTCTTTGTCATAGCAGTAGAGGATTCGTGTGGAGATGGCATTGCAACAACAGTAGCAGTGGAAGAACATGTTCCTAGAATACTCGAGAAATTTCTTGACATTTTACCTGAGGATCTACCTGGGTTACTACCAGTTAGAGATATAGGGTTTTGCATTAAATTGTTACCAGGAACAAAGCAGACATCTGATAGGGATCACAGGATGTCTGATCTAGAGTAAGCCAAATTGTACTAGCATGTAGAGGAGCTGAAGGCAAGAAGTTTGTCCGACCTAGTTGGTCACCATAGGGTATAACGGTAATACTAGTGAACAAGAAGGACAGATCTTCACGGTTGTACATTGATTATAGGCAGCTGGATGTGGTGACAGTAAAGAACAAGTATCTGCTACCTAGGATTAATAACTTGTTTGATCAGTTAAGCAGACCAAGAGTATTCTCCAAGATTGATCTTTAGTCTGGATATCATCAAGTACGAGTTCAAAAGCAGGATATACCCAAGACAGTGTTCAGGTCACGGTATAGATATTACACATTCCTATTAATGTCGTTTAGACTAACCAATTATGACACCCTAGTCCCAAAATATATAGGACTAGGTACACGTACACATGCCAGCTATACGAAAAAGTATAGGAACCAAATTTAATGGACCTAACCAGTCGTAGTATGTCATAAAATATATCTAAGTCACAATATCACAGGCATATAATAATCTAGTCTCATCCACAAATATCACCGAATAGGTAAGTGAATGTATAGATAAAGTCTCATAATCCACTACAAAATAAAGTCCAGTGGAGAATAATATATGATAATAAAGTATGAAAGAATAATAAAAGAATATAACTAAGCAATAAAGAAATAGTCTGGACGTCATCTAACTAGATAAGGACACCAAGACACTAAGCAACTATCATCTATAGCTCAAGAAAACACATGTGACTCCACTTCAAGATCCTCATAAGCAAAATCTCCAACTCCGTAGTCCGTTGGCTATAAGTGCTCGTCTGGATCTGAAAAAGGTATCAGGTCCTCAGAGGGACATAACAAGTACACAAGAAATCTACATGCATAAAAGTAAAGCAGTAAACAATAAAAAGGGTCACTAAACCATCTATATGAAATACACTCGAGACATCTCTAGTAGCGCATAAGGGGGAAGAAATAGAAGAATCAGTCATCCCACCAGGCGTTTAACAGAACTCGGGGGTACACCAGTAAGAAATAGAAAGCTTATACGCTCACTAGTAGATTCTCTCCTTCCAATGTACTATTCGAACCATCTACGCGGTGCAGACGTAATGTAATAACGTCAATAAAATCTAGAAAACTAGTCCATACACTAAATACTAACAAAAGACGTAAACTCACGTAGCGATGTATAGTCGACACGCTAGTCCATGTACTCACTCACTCAGTGAAAGTGTTGAACAAGTGTTAAGTCAGAAGATACCACGTACCTTCACAATATACTAGATAAGTCTGCTACTCTAAGACGCATGCACACAACTATCAAATAAAACTAGGCATAATGTAAACTGAATAATATAATCAAGCAAGGCATACTTGCCTTCTAAGCCAAGCTGTGAACAAAGTAAACCTGCTCCTGAGTCCTTAACCGGTTGGTCTCGAGCTCCTATAAATGTATATATTACACACTAATTTGATGCAACACTAAGTTGCTAATATTATACTATTAGCCTTATGGTTTGGGCTACATTGATAGGTTAATAATTAGGTAGTTGGGTTTAATAATTTCTAATGCAAAGGTGACAATAATCTCACGCACGTATCATAAATTATTCAACTACGTGAATTCACAAAGCTATACAACTTGTATAACTCGTCGAACTAGTTATTAGAAAGAAGACTTTTATGTTTACATACTTAAAAACATGCAATCTAACATAGTTAATTTATAATACTAATTCTAGAATTAATTATAAAAATAAACAAATTAATGGTTTTTATCCCACAAGGGGTTTCTACGTAGGTTGGCAACTAGTCAAGCAAATATGGATGCTAAATAGGGTTTTCCCGACATACAAGTTCTCCAAAGATGATATCATAAAAATGTTAAATTCTGGAAATAATTCTAAAATATTAGAAAATAATTATTTAATGAGTTCCTACATGTATATTTATCAATTCTACTTATTGGTCTTTTCGGGGGGCACATACTAGTCTTCTCGCATTAGTATTGACAAAATTTTTGCAATTATAATCCTACTATTAGGCTTTGCATGAAAATTCTAAATCATATTTAATTATGAAAAAAATAAGTTTAAATCATAAATAATAAGGAGGACATTCATATATGGCCAAAGAATAATTTACAATAAGTTTACAAGTAAACTAGGTCAACTATGTGTCTTATTTATGCATAAATCCATTTAAATCAAAAAGTAATAATTCTGGAATTTTATTTTAAAAACTGAATTTAGTATTGGTTAATAACATCCTATTGTAATTATTTACAAGGTTTTAGAAGGGTTCGATGTAGAATTTTGGATAGAACATTAAACTAGGTCATCCAACATATTGTACATGTAATTTATTCAAAAAAAATTCAAACTAATATTCTAAAATAAACAGTAAAAATATGCATAAAAATATTTTAATCATCATATTTCTCTATTATTAACATGGTTTAATCAAGGTTTCTACCTACGGGTGCATACATGCATTCATGGGTTCAATTTTACAATCAACAACATAAGTTTTAAATATACAATATATTTATCAATCCACCGTAATATATAATTCTTGATTCTTGATTCTTGAAACATCATAGAAACTTAGTTTATCATTAACCAAAAAAGATTAGGGCTTGGCTCTCTATATATATTTTTATGCAAATTAGGTTTTCACTACAACATGGAAAATAAGGTTTACATCAATCCTACAAATTAGAGTTTTACATCAACATAGAAATTAGAGTTTACATCATCATATAAGTTAGAATTTATAATAATCTATGAAGAAGAAGATGATCATGGGAAATAAGAGATCATGGAGAAGAAGAAAATGGTTGAAGAAACAACTTACTAGAAGGTGGAGGTGGAAGATGAACTAGGGTTCTTGGATGGAGGAGGTGGTCGGCCTTGGGCCTGTCCACGTGAGGGGGTCGATGGCAAGAGGAGGTGGGGAAGAGAAATTTTTGGGTAGGGTTTAAGATAAGAAGATGAAGTGTATGTGTGTGTGTGTGTGTGTGTGTGTGTATATATATATATATATATATATTGATGTAGATGGATAGAGAGGGAGAGGGGTCGGTAGGCTTTGAGAGAGGGGTCGCGAATATGGAGGGGGATTTCGGCTATAGGTAGGAGTAGGTTTAGATTAAGTTGTTTCCTAATTTGGTTGGTAGCAAATATATGGTAAATATCTAATCCAATTAGATATTAATAACCAAGATTTGATTTGAGATTCTATAGGAATAAGATAATAATAAATAATATACGAATCTTTCAAAATAAAATTTTCTAGATTTGATTAGCATGGGAATCTCATGGTGGAAATTAAATTATTGGTTATTAATTAAATAAAGTTTGGATTAAAAATACCCATAAATAAAAAATATCTCATTATTAAATATAAAAAACTACGGTTGTTACACTAGTACCACACTAATATTGAATGTTCAAATTTTGTGTCATGTGAAGATCATACGGGTAGTGTCTCCAGTGTAGGCTACTTTGTAAGAAGAGTGATATAGATTTTGGGGTCGTCCTATGCAATTAATGTTCAAACTACGGTGAAGTGTCCTAATACAATAATTAGATTTAAATTGATTAAAAAATAATCAAAATAAACATAATAAATATAAAATATATACAAATACCTATTTTTAGGTAAAGGGGTTTACAACCTACCCACCTTAAAAGAATTTGTCCTCGAAATTAAGAATATGGCACGATCTAAAAAAATAAGAATGCGGTATGTAAATCCATACCTAAACCTCACATAATTGGGGAAAAAGCTCTAAGATAAAATTCTTCCTCTCCCAAGTCGATCGCCAGGTGAATGATGCTTCCAAGTAACATGGACTAGTCAAATGGTCTTCCCCTTTAGCACCTTCTCCCTGCGGTCGAGAATCTCAATCGGCTGCTCCTAATAAGATAAACTCGATCCCATGGTGATCTCTGAATAATCCAGTACATGGCTAGGATCCCCACATATCTTCTCAACTGTGAAACATGGAACACTTTATAGACACACTCCAAGGTCTGTGGCAATGATAGCCTATAAACAACCTCACCAACATGCTTTAATACGTCAAACGGTCCGATGTACCTTGGCCTAAGCTTCCCTCTACCTCCAAATATGATGGTTCCTCTAGTAGGGGAGATCCATAAGAACATATGATCTCCTGACTTGAAATCTAGGGGTTGACGGTGAGTATCTGTCTATTGCTTCTGTCTATCATGTGCTACTCGAAGGTGACCTTGAATCTGCTTGACCTTCTCCGTTGTACGAGTTACCAACTCTGGTCCAAGTATCTGTCTCTCGCCCACATCACTCTAATATACTGGCGATCATCACTTCCTTTCGTATAATGCTTCAAAATGAGCCATCTGAATGCTTGCTTGGTAGCTATTATTGTAAGAGATCTCCATCAAGTACAAGTAATCCTCCCAAGATCCTCCAAAGTCAAGCATACACGCTCTCAAAATATCCTCCAATGTCTGAATGCTATGCTCTGAATGTCCGTCTATCTACGGGTGGCAGGAGGTACTAAACTTCAATCTAGTTCCTAGGCTCTTCTTTATGCTCCTCCAAAAGTGTGATGTGAACCGCGAATCTTTGTTTGAAACTATGTTGACTAGTACTCCATGTAGGGTACAATCTTCTTCATGTATATCTCTGTTAGAACTTATATAGATTTCCTAACTCTAAAGGGTAAGAAGTGTGCCGTCTTAGTCAATCTGTCCACAATTATCCAAACTGTATCTTGATCAGCTGGACTCCTGGAAAAACTTGTAATGAAGTCCATGGTGATGTGCTCCTATTTCCACTTCGGGATAGAAAGTGGTTGAAGTAGTCCTGCTGATCTCTGATGTTCAGCCTTAACTTGCTGACACACCAAGTACTTTGCCACAAATCGTGCTATCTCTCACTTTATCCCATTCCACCAGTAATATTGTCTCAAGTTTCTATACATCTCCGTACCTCCCGGATGAATAGAGTATGCTGGACTGTGAGCCTCCATCATTAGTTCCTGCCTAAGCTCTCCATTAGGAACATAGAGGCGATCCCCACACCTTAAATTTCTATCTTCGTGTATCCTTATTCCAGTCTACAATCCAGCCTCAGTCCTCTATTGAAGTTGCTAAAATCTCGTATCGGTCGACAGAACTGCCTTGATACGCTCCACCAATGATGATTGTACTTGAAGGTTCATCAACTTTACGACTTCTTCCGACATAACAAACTCTATGCCCAGCTGCTCCAAATTATATAACAATTCCTTCTATGTTGTCAAGAAATACGCCATTAGTTTCCTACTTAACGCTTCCGCTAATACATTAGCCTTACTTGGATGGTACTACAACTCAATATCAAAATTTTCCATCAACTTGAGCCAGCGTCTCTGTCTCTGGTTCATATCCATCTGAGTATATACATACTTTAGGCTCTTATGATCTGTAAAAATCTCCACAGTCTCTCCGTATAAATAGTGCCTCCAAAGCTTCAAAGCAAAGATTAATGCTGCAAGCTCCAAGTCATGAGTGGGGCAATTCTTTCCATGGATCCTCAACTGCCGAGAAACATACGCTACTACCATACCGTGCTTCATCAAGACGCATCCTAGTCCTTTTTTGGAAGCATCGCTAAAAATAAAAAAATCCTCCCGGTCCAGTAGGTATGGTTATGACCGGCGCTGTAGTCAGGCGCTTCTTCAACTCATCAAACGCCATCTGACACTCCTCCGTCCAAATAAACTCCTAATCCTTATGGGTCAATCTTGTCATAGGCTCTGCAATCCACGCAAAATTCTTTACGAACCTCCAGTAATATCCGACAAGACCTAGAAAACTCTGAACCTCTGAGACATCGGTTAGGGTTAGCCACATCTCTACTGCTGATATCTGAGTTGTATCAACTGATATGCCTTCTTCCAAGATAACATGCCCAAGAAAAGAGACATGATATAGGAGAAACTCGTACTTGCTCAGCTTAGCATATAACTTCTGATGTCTGAATGTTTCTAGCACCTTCCACAAATATTGCTCCTCATGGCTATTCGAGTACACCAAAATATTGTCAATGAATACGAACACAAACTGGTCCAAGTACTGATGGAATAATTAGTTTATTAAATTCATAAACATGGCTAGCACATTGGTCAACCCAAAAGGCATTACTAAAAACTCGTAGTGAACATAGCGAGTCCTGAAAGCCGTCTTCTAAATATTCTCGTGGCTCACCTTCACTTGATAGTATCCTAATCTCATATCAATCTTAGAAAACACCCATGATCCTGTCAGTTAGTCGAACAAGTCATTAATCCGTAGCAGAGGGTACTTATTCTTGATGGTCACTACATTAAGGTCTCTGTAGTCGATGCACATGCGGACTGTTCCATTTTCTTTGGCATGAACGACACTAGGGCACTCCAAGGTGATACACTTGGCCTAATGAATCACTTGTCCTGCAACTTCAACTCATCTAATTCCTTCTTTGCCAGCCGATAGACATTAGTAGATATCGGTGCTTGGCACTCCCCGTTCCCAAAATACGTATTTTATGATATATTTATTTTTTGCTTGCATTTATTCCTGCTTAGAGTATTTCTTGCTCACATAATCATTAGGTTGCATGCATGGAGACTAGACCTATTCTTTGGTTTAGCATGGTTCATAGTTTATTTGTAGTTTGGTCTATTCATGAATTTGAATCCATAGTCTAAACCCCAAACCCTAGCTATATAAGCTAACTTGTTTCTCTCTCTTACCCCATTCTTTATTTTCTCTCTTTCTTTCATTTCTAGGCAAGTACACCTTGCACTATATGGAGAAACCTTTTGATTTTTATTTTTTTCTTTTCTTATATTTTATTAGTCTATTATGTGCTTATGATAATTTTGAGCACTTTTAATACTTGGAGTTCTCGGTTTTGATGGATAGATTTGCTTAGATCTACTTTTCTAACTTAGGCTTTCATGGGTTACTTGAGTTTTTGGTGGTTTTGATCTACTAAAACATAGTATTTTTAAAAATTAGTTTTTGGGAAGGATGGAGCACTTCATTTCAAACATTTTGGCTTTTGGTCCACTTAATTCGGAGTTAAAATATAGTTTTTATGAAGAAAACAAATTTCAGATTTTGGAGCTTTTTTGCCATGGCCGAACCTGATATTGGAGAAGACAAAGTTTTCATGCAACCAGCGAGCTATGCACTGAGAGTTCTATGTGGTCCGAGAGGATTATGCGGCCAGAGCTCTTGTCGCTTATTGACCAGCATGAGTCCATCTTGTTGGACGCATGACTGCCATCACACAAGTTTCCTTGAACACTTGTGTTCATTCGCTAAACGAATGAGACTTTTGCTAAGTTCAAAATACTTCATGCGACATCAAACTCCATGTGTCATCGAACTCCATGCGACACCGACACTTATGCAACAAGCAGAGTATGCGACCACCATTCTTGGATGCATGCCTCTGAAACCGTGGCACATATTTTTATGGTTTTGTCTTTTCTTTCTAATATACTTTTTGGCTTGTCACATCAGTCACATCAGTCACTTTCCTGATACGCATTTATTAACCGTCATTTCTACATGAATAACCAAGGAGTAAACTTTGACTTACTCTATGCGGTAGCTGATCCTATGCGGCAACTGATCCTATGCGGCAGCCTACTCTATGTGGCAACTGATCTTATGCGGCAGCTGATTCCCCTGCGACCTTGATCCTTCTGCGTGCATGCGTCCCCTTGCACACATTTTATTGGACTAGTTTTGGTTGAATGTTCCTTTAGACTTTATAAGTTGTATGTGTGACTTTGATGACCACAAAAGTATTAGACCTATCTATGCATCATAACCTGACCACTTGTATCTGTGCTGATACACTTACTACGTGTTATGTGTTCCTATCTGCTAAGTATTCCCATACGATTATATTATATGTTTATACTATGGTGTACCTATGCGCTACGTGACATATGATATAACTCAATCTCTAGCATGGATATAAGGGTTAGTCAATGACCAAGCATAGCTAGGATCTGTTGATTGTTGCATCACGCTGGGGTGAGTCCAAATTAAACTATCAAGTGCCAAAGTAAATTCGTATCTAGCGTAGTCGTACTATGGTACGTCATATAAGGGCAATACCATATAACCACGCCATGAGATTCTAGTTAATATTAGGGTTAACTAGGCAACTAAACTTGTAGAGCATTCAGAGGGAATGAAACCTCGAGATTGTGCCTAACTAGCCACCTCCAGTGATCTGAATTGGGGTGTGCTGGCTAGTCCCCATGGATATTATCTAAATCTTCATTAGTGGATGGCAATATTCGACTATTATATGATACTATGTGTTCTATGCGATCTTAGCACGGTGGCCTTACAAAGGACCGGTGCATACTACTATGTGTTATGCGGCGATTTATGGCTCGACTAATCCTGCTAGTACCTGGTTTGATCTGAGGATTCCTATATACATAATATCTCTGGGATAACCCAGACTCCATCTAGTAAGTCGTACCAGTGATTGGCCAATTATGTAACTGAGCATATTTATGTATTGTATCTGTTGTCAAATAGTTTAGGGGCATGGACTATCATGGTGCGATGGTTTAACCCTTGTTCTTATTTTGTTGTAGGGTTATATTATTGTGTCACGATAGGCTATGAACCAAAACTACGAGACATAACTATATATATATATGTATCTATTTCATAACCTAGTTTTATTTCTGCATTCGTGCTTCCTTTTTGGTACTTGCTATTTGGGGTCTAACCCCACTTGTTTTGCATGGCCAGGTTTAGAGCTAGCACCCAAGGATTAAGCGTACTTCCTCCTGAACAATGGTGCGCACCAGGCGGATGGCCACTGAAGGAAACGAGTGGGTCTCTTCTTTCTCGCTTGTTATTTTATATTTTACTCATTTTGGGCATTTATCTACCGACACTTGTTAGCCATAAATCTGGATATTTATTCCTATATAATTATAATTAATCAGACTACAGCTGATCATGGTCATGTACTCTTATTACTTTGTCAGCCTTCTTATTTTTGCAAAGTTGGTTTCTTAAATGTTGTAGCAAGGAGTTTGGGACACATTAGTTTCTTGTCATATATGTTTTATGTTTACTGTTCTTATTTGACTGATTGAGATAATAGATGTTATATGTGACCCTAAGTGACTTGCTTGTAGTATGCACAACTTGTTTAGTTATAGCCGTGACCATCGTACGACGTTATATACCTTGTACGTGAAGCTGGCCATGTCCGTCTCCGTATTTTGGTACTGGGGCGTAACAAGGTTTTAGTGGTGGCCCATGAAGGTCTATGTTTTTAGATTTGTGGGGTGTTATGGTCATAGGAGTCTCAATCAAAATTTATCCCCCTTAATATCTTGCTTCACCTTCCTCAATACCACCGCTTGAACTATTAAACTGCTTGCCTACTTGATCCTTCTCATCCTGTTCTTGATGGTTCTTTTCCTTTTTTTAGGGCTTCTTTAGTTGCTGGAGCAGCAGGCATGGCAGGACAGGGTTCCCCTGGACAAGAACGGGAGGTAGCACCTGGTTAGAGTCAAATTTGAATAGAGCCAGAAATTGAACAAGCTGGCGCAATGGAACTAGAAGTGGGACATATCGAGAAACCAGTCCCTGATATACCCATACCCCCAGTAGTACCAGTAGTCCTTGATACCCCGGCATTACTGGAGATCCTCTGGGAAATTATGGCTACACAGTAACACCATATGGCGATGCAAAAGCATCAGCAGTTTTAGCAGCAAGAACAAAATATCTTGTTGAGTCAGGGTTTGCAAACGTTCCAGGAAAGAGGAGGAAGGACTGATTCGGGGGCATCGGTTAGATTTTGTCGACTTAACCCAAGGTACTTTGATGGCACGGAGAATGCCATCACATCAGATGTCTGGTTACAGGATATTGAGGCCATTATGGAAGTATCAAGGGTTCCGGCTGATGAACAAGTTGATCAAGTTTGATTGCAGCTTTAAAACCTTGCCCATGACTGGTAGGCGTCAATAGAGGTTGGCTTGAGGCATCCTATCTCTTGGGATAGTTTTAGGGCTCGATTTAGGGCTAAATATTTTGGATTCATAGCACAGTATGAGCTCGAACAGAGATTTATCGATCTCAAGTAGGCCGATAGAACAGTGAATGGATATGCCACCGAGTTTTACAGGCTAAGAAGATTCGCTCCAACTATGGTATCTACGAAGTCGGATAGAGCAATGGGGTTCCAGCAAGGTCTTCATCTGTAGATTTTATAACTGGTAGAGGGGCACGACTACCAGACTTATAAAGAGGTACTTATAGCATCTCAGAGCCACAAGCTTATCATGCAACGGTTATCGGCAAGGACAGGAGGCCAGAAGATGTCTTATACTCAGAGTGAAGGAGTAGGTGGAGGAGTACCTCGAAAGTTAACACTATCACCTGGCGTTCGTATCTATGATTCATCGTCGAGAAGAAAGCTAATTTTGACCGTGACAGTACCGGCTCGGTAGAAGCCGAGACAACAACAACAGCAACAACGCCAGGGAGCACCGGTGGGTTGCACTTACTGTGGCAATGGAGCCCATACTAGAGATGTATGTAGGACAACCAATGGGTTGTGTATTGCTAATTGTCCGATGATTCAGAGGCCAGGAGGGCCAGTCCAACAGTTACCAGCACTGCCAACATCAGGGGCAGTCCGGCAGAGAGGGCCAACAATAGCAGTAAGGCCATTAACTCAACGTCTGTTACTGACACAAGCTGAGATATACCAGCAGTAGCAAAACTAGCTGCAGGGCCAGAGAGGCTACAACAGCATCACCAAGGGATTAAAGTTTAGTTCTCATCCACATTTGACTATACTCATCTCATTTCTACTATCCTATTAAAATGCTTGCATCCTGCTTGATTCATGTACTTCTCCTAATCTTTTGTTCACCTCTTGCAGAAAGATAAATTTACATAGTAGATATGCTACCACCGGGGTCAACATGTCTCCAGGGATCAATGGCCAATCACCAGGAGGGGCCTCAATGACTCCTCAACTTCCAGGATCGGATGGACAGACTACCGATTCGATTCTACTAGTTTTGCCCGTAGTGCCTAATGGATCTCCCCCAGCTCCACCCGTACCCCAGGATGGCCAGATGCAGCTATTTCAATTCTTCTAGATGATGATACAGGAACAAAGGTAGCATGCCACCACAATGGCTGCAGAGCGAAGGCAGCAAGCGGCATATCAGAGGCGGGAAGTCGTCAAGATAAGACAGGGATTTCTGGTAGCACTTGAGAGGATGGCTGCACCAACACCCACACCAGCTCAAGCAGTAGCTCTGGTGCCACAAGCACGTATTGGTTTAGTAAAAAAAATTGTATAAATGAACCCTAATCCATATAAAGGCAACGAGAGCCCAGAGGAGACCACAACCTGGATAACTAGCACCAAGAAGCTATTGGAGGCATCACAGTTGCCTACGGACTTATGGATGATAGGCATGAGAACCAGCTAGAAGGAAATGCTCATCACTGGTGGGAATCGATGGAGAGTTAATTGGGTACACGGTAGACTTGGGAGCCGTTCTTAGAGTACTTTGAGAGAAAATATGTTTTGCCATCGAAAAGGATGCATTATACGATCAGTTCCTCCATCTAAAATAAGTGAACAAGACGGTCAATGAGTATGATTCGGAGTTCAGCCGACTTAGTAAATATGGCGCTAGCCTGATTCCCAATGACTTGGAGAAAGCTAAGTAGTTTCATCACGGGCTAACTCAAGAGCTTCAACACTATACCAGCTCACAGTTCTGGATCTCTTATACCGAGTTATTGGTAGATGCCAGGATTCAGGAGGCCATCAGTAAGGGGAAAGGAAAGCAGCAGAGATTTCAGCAAGGACGCAATAAGGAGGGCCTATCAGACGACCAGTGGGACAGCAGCAGCAGAGAGCGGGACCCTATCATTCTAGAGAAAAACTCTTTTGTCATTACTATAGGAAGTTAGGGCATATCTAGAGAGATTATAGAGTTCGATTGGGCCAGTGTTTAAAGTGCGAAAGTAGGACATTTCGAAGACCTCATTCAGGATAAGATACGGACACTACGAGTTTCTAGTTATGCCATTCGGATTGACCAATGCTCCAACTATCTTTATGGACTTGATGAATCGAGTCTTCCATCAGTATTTGGACCAGTTTGTGGTAGTCTTCATAGATGATATCCTCGTCTATTCGAAGAGCCACGAAGAGAATGAGAAGCACTTGTGGATTATCTTGGAGACCTTGAGGAGAGAGCAGTTGTATATGAAGCTCGGTAAATATGAGTTATTCTTGGATAAGGTCTCTTTTCTTGGGTATGTCGTCAGTGGAGATGGTATCTCAGTAGATCTAGAGAAAATCTTGGTAGGTGAGACATGGTTCGTCCCTACATCAACATAGGAGGTAAGAAATTTTATTGGACTTGTAGGATATTACCGACGGTTCTTGGAAAACTTCTCAAGTATAGCAGAGCTTGAGACTCGTTTGACTTGCAAGGACTGAGAGTTCATATAGACGAATGAGTGTCAAGCCGCTTTTGAGGAGTTGAAGAAATGACTGACCACAGCACTAGTGCTGACCATTCTATCAGGATTAAGAGGCTATGTGATCTACAACGATGCATCAGAGAAATGATTGGGATGTGTATTAATACAGCATGGCAAGGTGATTGCATATTCATATAGATAGTTGAGAGTACATGAGAAGAATTAACCAACTCATAACTTTGAGCTTGCAGCCGTTATTATTGCCTTGAAGCTATAGAGGCATTACTTATATGGAGAATGAGTAGAGATCTATACGGACCACAAAAGCCTCAACTTTGTCTTCACGCAGAAGGAGATGGATATAAAACAAAGATGGTGGCTTGAATTAATAAAGGATTTTGAGATAGAATTGCATTAGCACCCGGGCAAGGCTAACGTAGTAGCAGAAGCATTAAGCCGCAAGCATATAGCATTATTCTTGATGACATAAAGGGATTTATTGGAGGACTTTCAAGCGCTTGGTATAGAGGTTGTATTACCCAGATTAGACGGTACACTAGCCAACTTGCAAGTATAATCATCGCTAGTAGAGAGGATTAGGGCATCTTTGCCTACGGATGCTAGATTCTGCAGGTTAAGAGAGAGGACCAGGGCTGGAGAGCAGACGGGATTGCATATTCATGCTGATAGGATATTGAGATATGTTGATCGTCTATATGTACCCAACGGAGTGCTTCGGCAGGAGCTGATGGCAAAGGCTCATAGTTTGATATATTTTATTCATCTTGGAGGCACCAAGATATACATCGACTTGCGACAGCATTTTTGGTAGCATAGAATGAAGAGAGAGATAGCTCGCTTTATGGCAAAATGCTTAGTGTGTCAGCCGGTGAAGGCTGAACACAAAAGGACAGCAGGATTATTATAACAACTTTCGATTCCTGAGTAAAAGTGGGAGTATATCACTATGGACTTCGTCACGGGCTTTCCAAAGAGTCCAAGTGGGCGAGATATTATATGGATCATAGTAGATCGACTCACCAAGTCGGCTCATTTCTTACTTTTTTGAGGTGTTCAGTCTACAGAAGCTTTAGCTGACTTATACATGAGGCAGATCGTGAGATTATATGGTATTTTGGTTAGAATTATGTCAGACAGGGATTCGTATTTCATATATCACTTTTGTAGGAGCATGTAGGAGAGTCTTGGGACTCATCTGAAGTACAGTATGTCATATCATCCGCAGACAGACGGACAGTCAGAGCGTACTATTCAGATACTGGAGGATATGCAGAGAGCATGCATATTGGACTTTGGAGGATTATGGAAGGACCACCTATATCTTGTGGAGTTTTCCTACAATAATAGCTATCAAGCGAGCATCCAAATGGCTCCATTTGAAGCTTTGTATGGAAGAAATTGTAGGTATCTCGTGTATTGGAGTGACGTAGGAGAACGTCAGATCTTGGGGCGAGAATTGGTTGTCAGCACTGTGGAGAAGGTAAAGAGGATACAGGGGCACTTGCGAGCAACGCAAGATAGACAAAAATAGTGGGCAGATCTTCATCGTCGTCCTTTGGAGTTCAAGGAAGGCGATCATGTCTTCTTAAGGATATCGCTAACTAGAGGCAATATTTGCTTTGGGGGATGCGGCAAGTTGAGTCCAAGGTACATTGGACCATTTGACGTGCTAGAGCGAGTTGGAAAAGTTGTGTATCGACTGGAACTACCACCTTCACTTGAGAGAGTGCATGATGTATTCCATATGTCGCAACTCAGGCGATATATGGCAGATAGTAGTCATGTTCTAGATCACTCTGAGATCACCATTGGGCCGAGCTTACCATACCAAGATCAACCCATGGAGATTCTTGATCGTCGAGAGAAGGTGTTGAGAAATTAGTCTATTCCTTTGGTTTGCGTGGCATGGAGACATCACTCGCAAGAAGAATCCACTTGGGAGCACGAAGATGACATGTGCAACCGCTTTTCGTATCTATTCGAAGATCAAGGTATGATTTACTTTATTCTTTTCTACCGTATTGTATTCTTTTACTTCATCGTGCGCTAGTTTTAATTTTGAGGACAAAATTTTTGTAAGTTGGGTAGAATGTAACATCCACTAATTTTTTAGGATTTTTTTTATTTTAAAAATAGGAATATTAATACATATTGACAACATACCAATAAATGGTAATAAAAATAAATAGAAATAATAGGAATAAAATTAATCATAAGGATATATTATGTAAAAACACTGTTAATAATAATGTTATATAATTTAATGATAATACTAAATAAATAAAGTAAAACAAATATTTTTATACAAATAATAGTAAATATAATAATTAATAAGGATGTTGATGTAAAAGAAAAGAAAAAAAAGAAAAAAAACAAAGGAAAGGAAAAGAAGGAAAGCAAAGAAAAAGTAACACCAACACCCACGACAACCGACCCCAACACAAACACGCACACACACACAAATCCTATTCTAACCCAAAACCAAATCCTATACTAACTCGCTCACCCGGCCCTCACCCGCGGAGATCGACCTCCCCTCTACTTCTCCCCTTTATATAAGTTAATACATCAAGCCTAAACCCTAAGTCTCCCTCTCCTACTCCTTAGTAATCTCCGACACACCCCTGACCGCCGCCCCAGGCCGAGGAACCGCCGGCCGACCGTCGACTACGCCCCTACACGCGCATCATAGACTACTCCACGACCCCAACTTTTAGATAATGTATCTCTCTCATATCTCAATCTTTTTTTGAATGATTTTTTCGTACACGCTTACAACCTGACCCCCTAGGAATTCCTTCAAGTGGAACAAATTTTGGAGTCCCGGACTGATCAAAAAATCGACCGAAAGTTGGTCAAAAAACTGTTCAAAAATAGTTCAGGAATTCAAGTCAACCGCCCTTGTTCATGTCCAATTTTTTACCAACCCATTTAATATTTTAAAATCTAATTAAAAGATTTTACTATTATTTTATTTTTTTATTATTTTGTAATGTAGATTGAATTATTCTGATTCAAAAAAAAAATAAAAAACTTTAGTTTTTAAAACTAAAAATTTACGATATGGAGTGCGTCCCAACAAACCATACCACCATATCACATACAAGTTATACCTAAAGGAGCGTATGATATTTTATGATGTGCGGGCTTTCGCAGAAGTTGATTTGGACATGTGTGCGCGTCGGAATCAACCCATATCCGTAAAAGTTTTTTGGTATTAGTATTTTGCAAATTATCCTATTAGTTTGTATGCGCTCGTCGGATCGAACAAAATTTGTTCCAACGGATCTGTGGTATCATGCTGATCCTGTGACCCAAGTTTCACGCGATTCTGGGACAGTTGACCAAACTGCCTATTTGGGGCCCAACGGTTTGACTTGAAGGGCGAATTTGTGATCAGCTCTCCGGAATCCAAAATTTGATATACCATTGAATTTGTATCATTGTTTAGAATTTTTTTGACCTATAATTTGTCTCATTTAGAGACTTTTACCCCTGGCACATATTTTGGTGCAAAGTGGGCCACATGTGGATCCCGCTTTGGCCAAAATTATTATTTTGCCCATGTGTCCAAATTGGACGAAAGGGAAGAGTTTTCTGACTATCTTACTGATTCTGGAGACATTGGGGATGTTTATGTCAACATCCGGAGACGTTCATTTAGATCTCCTACTTTTTGATTTCTTGGGATCATCGTCTAGACGTCTACATTACATAGCTTGCTTGCCAGGCAAGTATACCTTGTCATAGTACTATTTAGTTACATTCCTTTGCTGCATATTTATTTTTTGTTATTCATTTCTATTTATTTTACTATATAAAATTGCACCTCCATGAAAGACTTAGGTGCAACGACGGTGGCGTTGTCTTTTTTTATTTATATTATGCATGTCAACCTAGTTTTATGAGACCACCCCACGATGTTGAGACATTCTTATGTTTCATTGGCCGTGACACTTTTTGTTACACGAGTTATGAGTCTCATATAGGACAAGGACTTGCGTATTCTGCTGGCCACTGGTACGTATGGGACATGCGATGGATATGATATAACTACTAATAGAGATGCATGTTAGAAGACTTAGAAGTAATTAGTAGTCCAGGAACATAGACTATCGTGGTGTGGTAGCCCACTTTTTGTCCTTGTTTGGTTGTAGGGTTAGGCTATTGTGCTGTGATAGGCTATGAACCAAATTTACGACGCAGATACTTGCATTCCATTTTGGCATAGTAGCTAAAACGTGTTGTGGATATAACATGCATAGAGCATTGGGTCGGGAGAACAATTAGTAAGCGTATGTGACTCATTTACACTTTTCCTTATTTGGCCGTGAGCTCCGCTGGAGACGCGAGTCGTGATGACCCCTTATATATACTATAGACCTATGACGATCGAAAGACATTATGTCCGTGGTCCCTAGATCTCCGAGAGATCTATACCCATCCCATTATTTTAGCCAGATAGTCCATACGCAGGAAAGTTGTTCTTAAATTATATATCATATAGACTGGTTAGGCGACCAGATTGGATGACTACTTTCAGTACATTATTGGCATACTTCTATGTATCTTGTTACGTTCCTCTGAGGACATGGTCCCTTTCCAGGTATAGACGAGCAGGATTATCCGCAGGAGTATGGACTCGGACCTGACGCTCTGTTGAGGAGGTCTTACCTTCCGAGTATTCATGATTACTTCATAGCTGGTGGATCTTTTAGCTGCTGTTCCTTTTCTTATTAAATTCTTATTTTATATTGGAGTTCCGTCCTCATCTATCATTTTAGTTGATATAGTCGATTGGTAGTGGATTTGTCTCCTCCCAACTATTATTCTCTTGATTCTTCGCACTTGAACATTTAGTTATTTATTTTTATATTCTTTATACATGTTTGTGGATGAGATATAGATGCCTATGACTTTTATTGACATAATATTTACCACTTGTGAATTATTTATTCATATAAAGCGTACGTGTGTGTTATAATTTTTTTAACATATTGGAGTGGCATATACATACGGCTGGAATGCTATGTAATCCTAGTCCTACGTATTTTAGGACTAGGGTGTGACACAGACTCCAAACGTCCCATGCGACTCTGGCCCATATGTCCCAGACTCCATGCATCTCATACGGCTCTAGCCCATGCATCCCAGACTCCATGCGTCCGATGCGACTCTGACCCATACATCCCAGACTCCATGCATTCCATGTGACTCTTGGCCATGCATTCCAGACCCCATGCGGTCTCTACGATTCTTGGCTTCGCATACCCCAGAATCCCAAACAAACGTTGTAACAAGGTGATCCTCTTCAACCAAGTGGCAAGCCATATATCCAATTGACCAAGTTGCGCCCACAAAGAATGAAAAACCATCCAGATATTCAGCAACAAATTTTTTAACAAATGTCCACATGACAGCTGAAGCCCTGATTCTCGTACATAGTAATAACTCATTTCTGTTAGAGGGACACACGTGATAACTCCCAATGTCCATGCGGCCCAAAATCCATGCGACCATAGAACTACTATAAATAACAGAGTACTACCTGTATACAATACCCCGACTGGCTATTAGCAAACCTACACTCAAGCAAGAGAGAATAGCTTCTATATTGGATCATCCACAGAGTAAAGAGAGTTACTACACTCCTAACCCTCCATCGTCACACCCAGAAAATAAATTTGTACTTATATTGTCTTCTAGGACTTCTCCGTACTTTTTTCTTAGTTTGTGAATCAAATCAAGTTCTTTTAGTTCTCTTTTTGATTTAATAGAAACACTTGCTAGGACTGAAGCCTGGTCTCGTCGGCAGTGACCTCGGACCGAACCTCAGCGTATATGCGGTGGGCACCTTCCTCTACCATGTCGCTAAGAAGGGAACCTACCCCACCGAAAAATTATGGGCTCTCAGCTGGGCGCATTACAGCATCTTTTGGTGTCGCCTGACCCAGTAGATCTTGATAAAATATGAGTAGAAACTCAGAGGCACCAACTTCTTCTTTGCCGTGAGGGTTACTTGTTATGGCTTTGAGTAAACCAATCATGTTTGTTGCCCTGATGGAGATGTACAACCTTCGTACTGGGACCTTCTTTACACTCGACGACGAGATGGGACTGGCCTTGCATGAGATGAATGTTGTCTCAAAACTTCCTTGGGGCGATGAACCCTATGAAGAGTGTATCCCGAAAAATAAAAATCTTGGGGAATTGGAAGCAGAGGACCCGAAGATATTAGCGGTGTACCAGTTGCTATGCCATTATGGCATATGTCAGAGGACTTCGAATAAGAAGAAGTATACTACAGGATCTTCTCCTCACATTACGACCTGGACTCGCCACCTCTTTCTGGAGCCAAAAAAGTCCAATAGAGTTCATATTCGGGTGCCACAATCCAAACAGAAAGTGGTTGATTATATCCATGCGCTGAAGGATTTGGCCGCCGCAGGTAAGGAAGTTGAGGGCTCCTCGAGGGAAGAGGGAGAACCCCTTGACGAGTTGTGTGGCCTCGAAGAGGAGCTTAGCTATTTTTATATGGATATGCACCAGTTGTCTTCTATGGCCGTGCTAGCGGGGTACTTGATGCACTGGTCATACAAATGCATAGTTTCGAGCGGGTCTGAGACAATAGAAAGGATCAGTCGCACTCTGATCCAGCCTGTCGTAAAGTTGGCTTTCGGCCATAAGTTGACCCTTCTACCGTCCATAGTGTGTTGCATCCATCGTGGTCTCCACAACTTTGCTGAGAAGGTAGATGACCAGCCTGGTAAGGAATATTTTAATAGGGTCGAGCTCCCTTACCACTACTTAATGGGTTGGCTTCTCCTGCATCACGGGTCTTTGATGAGCCCTGAAACTGACAAGGACAATATGGTCACCGATGCCCTGATCCACAGGTATCGGATGATGAAGTGGCGGTATGATATTGTCCCCGCTGGTAGGAGGGAGCTCTCCTTCATGACTGGTTGGACCTTTTTCACGTTCGAGCTAGAGTTCACCACCGATGAAAGGAACGTCATTTATTATGATGATGGAGGGGCATCTCAAAGCTTGTCTTAGAGGCTCTTTCGCTGTCTCCAAGTCATCCATCCCTCTTAACTGTGTATTAGAATAAGGTTATTGACTTCGTGGAGCCATACCTACCCAGTCGATTTGCTCATCAGTTTGGCTACACTCAGCTTTTGCTGGATCATCCGAGCACTTCTCTCGATTATAGTGGCAGTTTACTCGACGGGGCCCGAGCATGGAGTTACCATACTACTTCCGGCACCCAGGTCAGGTTCTAATTGCCAACAGCCAGAGTCGTGCCCAGAATATTGTATACCGTGGCAAAGTATTATTATACGCCGAATGCTCCATCGACTAACTTTAATCCAGAGAGAAGCTATATCAAGGCACCATGATAATGCCTCTGTATGCCAAAGCATGTAGGAAGCCTAAGAAGGGGAAGGGAGTGGCTGGGCCCCTAATCGTAGAGATGGACCCATCATCCGGGAAAGACATAACATCTCCGTCTGATGATCCCCTACCTGCCAAGCGCAAACCAAAAATGGAAAGGCATTATGCTCGCTATTCTGAGAGGGCGAGGGCGGATGTGGACCTAGAGCCAGAACCGATAGCAAAATTAAAGTCCCCTACGAGGGGGACTGTGAGCAAAGAGGTAGGGCCCCTTGCACCAATGGCTTCTAAAATAGAGCCCACTTTAGATGCTATGGCAGTATCCGTAAGCCCCCTTAGTTAATTTTGTCTTGTCCTCTATATAAATATCTCGGCTCTGATCTGCTTAAAAATTTGCAAACACGGGAGAGAAGGGACTGTCCCCGAAAGCAGCCGCTTCGGTGGTTTCTTATGCCGAACCGGAAGAGGAAACCTTCCCGAAGTCCGATGTGGGTGCCTCGAAATCGGTACCTGAGACCTCAGGGGCTCAGGGCTTGAGTATAGCTTCAACGAAGCAGTCTTATAGCCCTTTGGAGCATATAGCTGTAGAGGATATGGATGTTATTAGGAAGGCTATGACAATACTGGATGAGCCGCACAATGTGTCGCCTCCCTTGGGTATGTTATTTCTTAACTTCTCAAGAGATAAAATTCTCTGGCTCTAGCTTTCAATTCTCTGGGTGAAGCTACTTACCGGTTGTTCTGGTTCTGTTGGCCCTGTTTCTTACTAGAGGATCGTGGCATGACTGCCGAGGAGGGTGTCATGGTAGAAGGGGGGATTGAGCTTATTAGGAAGATGCCTAAGCCTCTCCTTAGCTCTAGTGAAGGACCCTCTGTCGTACCCCATACAAAAGGCTGTGGTGGAGGAGGTTCCTACCGTTGCAGGTCCTTCTAGTGTGGCAAATGCTCCTCCAATTGTTGCTACTTGGGTTTCTGTGGCTGAAGCCTCTTTGGATAGAGGGGTACTAAGCCGTCGCGATGAGGCCATTCCCAGTGTTCCTTGTATTGAGGTTACTGGATCACCTCATGAAGCTGTCGCAATGCAGTCTAGGGATGGTACACCAGTAGGAGCCGATATGGCGAGGCACCCCGTTACTCTTGTTCCTAGTCTCGGTACTACCCTTCCATCCGTGCCTCAGCTGCCAGGTATCCAGGAATTTTATGCATCCATAAAAGATTTGATCGCAGACTGGACTACTGGTCACTCCTCTACTGTTATTTTATCTTCAAGATTATTTAACATCATTGCGTCGTCTGTTGCACTTGCAACCTCTTCCTCTATCCCGCCTGCTTTGACTCCGGCTACATCGAAATATAATGACAAGAATGTCAGGCTCTCCATTAGGAGCTTCCACATGTTCTTGAAGCAAGGGATTGAGGGCGTTTGGAGCACAATAAATATTTTACCTGGGCAAGGCACTTTGCCGAGGGTCAGGTCCACTCTCTGAGGGGTATCCCTGGTTTTGAACAAATTGCTGACTTTCTAGGCCAGAAACTGGTAGAGGTAGAGAAATGCCTAACAGAGTTACGGCAGTACCAGCAGGCAGATTTGGGAATTTTGATATCCCATGAGTATAATGAGTTCTCGAAGAAGGTAGTGACAGAGAAGGCCTTCTTTGCTTTGTCTATAGAGTGTTTGCAGCTTGATCTACGAAATTTGCAGGAGAGGCATGACCGTCTGGGCGATCTCAGAAAATGGTGCATCTTCCGAAAAAAGGGCCTGACTGATAAAATTAAAAAACTCCAGGTCGATCTTGACACGCAGGGGAATAGGCTGCGGGAGGTCCAGCAAGAAGAGGAGGCCATCCGAACCGAGGCAAGCTTGATAGTACAGAATACGGCTGGCATTGAGGTTCTGGTACAACAGATGGAGGACAGACACCAGTCCTATGCTCGCTATGAGGTTCCCAAGGTTATGGCCTAAGAGGTTCAACGTCGGGCCTAGGTGTGCCTGTATGGCCATATCGCCAGTCTCCATGAGCGAATAATGGTTCTTGCTTTTTTGCAACATTTCCTTTTGTTCCTTTTGTTTTAACTTTAGGCTGGGGACCCTGGTAATTCCTCAGATGTTGTTCATTTTTAGTTTCTGAGAAAATAAAAGCTATTTTGCTTGTTTTTAATTGTTTGTGTGAGCTTTAGATACCGTACTAGAGGTAATATAGACGTAGTAAAATTTTGTAGTCTGTTTAGAATGTCCCACTGGGGGACTTAGGTGGACCTATTACTTCTTGCACAGTGGAGTGCAAGTAGTAGGTTCGAGACAAGCCCTGACAGAGTTGATATAGATTGGCAGGTTTTGTGGATTTAACACCGCTGGCATACTTAGAGTTAAGTATGGGTGCTAAATTAAGATGACAACCGATATCAGAGGTAATATGATATGATAATCAATAGCCAAATTCGGGAGGTTTGCTCAGAGGTAATATAGACATGGCAAACATGGCCGAAGAAAAATATTAGGACAGTAGTTCAGATATAATATGGACATGAACAAGCGTCCGAGAAAACTCACCGAGGAGTGGTTTGCTAAGTGTGGTCTATCTGTGAATGTAGATAGACCTGAGGTTTACTCCACTGTAAAGATTTTTAGGCTGATAACTCAGAGGTAATATGGACATGACTAGCGTCTAACGAGATTAGTTTTTTAGTGGTCCCTGCGAGAGTGTGCAGGTGGACCTGAGGATTGCTCCGATGGAAAGCTTTTGAGGATCCATTATCTGTTGCGTATCCAGGACTCCTGAATACTAATAATATCTTATAGAGAAATGTCGTGCAAAGGCACTCGCTAGGGATGAACAAGGAGTGGAAACCCTATATATCTTTGTTGTCCTGTTGGGGATAGGAAGAAGTACAAGCCTAGCTTTAGATATAGTAATTTTTCAGAAAATTATTGTTGATGGGCATCATAAGTAAGTCGCCATTGGATTTCGTGAGCCGGTAGTCGTCGTTGGAGAATACAGATTCTACGATGAATGGGCCTTCCCATTTGGGTCAAATCTTGTCGGCCGTCTTGTGGGTCATAACCATCAGCCTCCTTATTGTCAGGACGAGGTCACCCACTTGGTAGGTCCTCTCCTTAACTCGTTTGTTGAAGGCTCATGAGAGGCGCATTTGGTATAGATTAATACGCTATTGAACTAAGAGGTGTTTCTAGTCAAGATCTTCTAACCCTTATAGTCGTCGACAGTGATTGCCGTCGACGGTTAGCCGGTTGGAGAGAGCCACTCGTAGTAAGGAAATTTGGACCTTGAGGGAACGGACAGCTCCACGCCCGTAAACCAAGGAGAATGGCGTGCTACCAGTTAACGTTTGGACCGTTGTACGGTAGGCCCAGAGACATTCGCCAAGCTTCTCATTCTAATCACGCTTGTTAGATGACATAAACTTCTTGAGGAGCTTGGTGATAGTTTTTTTGAATGCCTCAGCCAGACCATTTCTTGATGGGTTGTAGGTCATTGAGGCTATATTTTGAATTTGGTTCTTGTCACAGAACCAATAGAAAGCATAGCTTACAAACTATGAACCATTATCATGGATGATCCTCTGTGGCAAGTCGAAGTGATATACAACATAATGCTTGACAAAGATGATTACGTTTGATGTATTTACTTCAGCGAATAGAATAACTTCTGCCTACTTAAAAAAGTATTCGATGATGGACAAGATAAATTGATGTCCCTTCGATGAAGGTGGACTAACTGGTCCGATAATGTTCAACCCCCAGGCTTCGAACGACTAAGATGCAACGGTCTAGTGTAGGAACTCTGAGGTTTGGTGGAAGAAGTCAGCATAGATTTGGCACACTTGGCACTTCCTTGCGTAGTTGACAACACCCGCGACCATTTTTGGCCAATAGTAACCAATTCTCCGGAGACAGTCCTGTAGCTTGGGCCCGGGCTAATAGGCATTGCAAACCCCATCGTAAGCCTCATGTAGAGCCTACTTTGCTTCTATATTCGATAGACATCATAGTAGAAGGTCGTCGTAGAAACTACGATACAATATTTTACTAGTTGTATCGTAATAGAACCGTAGGGAACGTCTTCTAATGGAAGTAGCTTTCTTTGGGTTTTTGGGGAGGATTCCATAGACTGTGTAGTCGATAATTAGGAGCATCCAGTCTCTGATGCTAGTTTTTGTCTATACGGTGTAGCTTCGACACATGCTGAGGTTATTTTTTGGGCAGACTAGCTCTTGGCGGACCACGGTAATCAACTGGTGAGTGTTAGCAGGGACGGCCAAGGAGGCAGCGAGACCGACAAGGACATCAGCCTTAATATTTTATAGTTGAGGGATGTGCTCTATGAAGAACCCCTCGAAGGTGGAGATTATACTGAGCGCGGCTTGGTGGTAGAAAATCAAATCCTCATGTCGGACTTTGTACTCGCCCCAGACCTGACTAACGATCATCTTAGAGTCACCATAGGCCTCTAGGTATTTGGCTCCTACTTGCTTAGCAAGCTGGAGTCCAATAATGAGGGCGTTATGCTCTGCCATGTTATTGGAGCATGGCTCTATAAGAGAATAAGCGGGATTGATAACCAGATTGTCTAGGGAGATTAATACAATTTTGACTGCAATGATGGTGTCACCCTTGGGCCCTGTTCTTGAAACACCGTTGAAGAACATCCACCAAACGGCTTCTGCGCTTGTCATATTGGAGTCTACTACTTCGTCCAGGATTTTCTTATAAAGTTTTAAGATTTTTGGCACCAGATGGGCAGCCAGGAAGTCATCCAATGCTTGACCTTTGATCGCCTTCTGTGGAACAAATACCATGTCGTATGGTGACAAGAGTATTGGCCATGTAGCCAAATGGGAGTTGAGTGCCCCGAGTTTGTTCATGAGGACCCTGAGGGGGTTGACCCATGAGATCATATGGATCATTTATCCCATCATGTAATGTCGAGTTTTTTGGATAGAAAAGATCAAAGCAAGGCACTCCTTCTCGATAGAATTGTATATGTGTTCCGTGCCGACCATCATCCTGCTATGGTAGTAGATGGCCTGCTCATAACCTGTGTCACTCTTCTGGGCTACCAGAGTGCCAAGAGAGTGATTCATTATCCGTACATAAAGCAGAAAGGGCTTCCCTACTACAGTGGCTACCAACACCGGAGGGTTCATGAGGTATTCCTTGATGTTATCGAATGTACGCTGGCACTCTTCATCCCAGACAAAGGAGACTCCCTTTTTCATAAGCTGGGTGAATGGCTGGCAACATCTAGAGAATTTTGCTATAAATCTTCTGATGTATGCCAGTCTCCCTTGAAGGCTGCGAAGTTCTCTGAGGTTCTTCGGCAGATGTATTTCAAGGATTGCTTTGGTCTTGTCAGGGTCTATGTGGATACCCTTCAAAGTTATGACAAAGTCCAGGAACTTGCTGCTAGAGACTCCCAGATAGGATTTGGTAGGATTCATCTTGAGCTGGTGCGCACGTATTAGGTCGAACACAGTCCTCAAGTCCTGAAGGTGATCATCTTTGGAGCAACTTTTGACAGCGATGTCATCAACGTAGTACTCCACTATTTTATGTAGACGTTTACGGAAGATAGTTTTCATAGCTCACTGGTATTTAGCACATGCATCCTTCAAACCGAAGGGTATGACTGTGTAGCAGTATACTCCTATCGATATTTGAAATAACGTGTGCTTCTCGTTGTCAAAAAATATCTTAATTTGATTATATCCTGAGAACTCGTCCATGAAGGACATGCACTCGAATCTGTATATGTTTTCAATCATTATATATGTGATCGAAAGAGGAAACTCGTCTTTTGGGTATGTCGTATTCAGATTACAGAAGTCTATGCAGATTCAGATCTTCCTATTTTTATCATGATAACATGCATAATATTGGCTACCCAATCGGGATGTTGTTCCTCATGGATGAAACCTCTAGCTATCATTTTTTTTACTTCAGCTTCGATGGCGTTCATAATATTCGGACGAAATTGCCGTTGTTGTTGCTTCACTGGCTTAGCGTTCGGCAAGATGTCAAGATTGTGGACCGCAATCTGAGGGTCTAAACTGGCATATCTTCATAGCTCCAGGCAAAGACATCGATATATTCCCGTACGAGTTATAGCAGGTATTTATGATCTTCACCGAATAAACTTTTGCTGATAAAGATAGGTTTGGTGGCAGATTTGTCGCCTAGGTCGACTTGCACGACCTCGTCTTTGGTAGAAGGTTCTCGCTGCTCAAAATATAGCTCACATTGGGAGTCTAAGTGCTGGGCCCATGGTTCCACTTCAAAGAGTTGCGGTGAGTCCTAGTTGTCTTCCTCAGGGTTAACTGATGCCATGTTGACAGACAACGTTCCTCTAAAGATGTCTTCGATACTGGTATCGGAGTCCAACATGGAGGATTCCGAAGAGTGTAATTATGACTAATCTTCTTTCTCCGAGGCTTCGAGGGTTGATGAAGGTGTTACGTACCCCAGGCCTTACCGGGTCTTATGGTAGTAATCCTTGGCTTTGCTTGCCGAAGTGGTATAACGCAAGGGCAATCATCGATCTTTGCTATAATGTAGACCTTGGTCGCTCTTAAGATCATAACCCATCTTCTAAATGAGGTGCTTGGCTTGACAACTGAATCGATAAAGTTTTATTTTGCCGGTATTAGGTTATGGATCTTGTTCCTCCGGGACGAAGGACTGAAGGCATTCTACCCTGCCTAAAATGGTTGGTTTATCTCCCCTCCTCCTTGCTGGGACTATGAAATAGGAACTTTGGCTAGAAAGGATATGGTTTACTGCATAGGTAGTAGTTACATGTGTATGCAGTTACAATCCTATACCGTACTCTAGGGAGTAAAATATGCTCAACTGTGTTACATCAAAATAGTTCAAAGATAACCATTATTCATAAAGTAAGGGATCTTTTCCAGGAGAATTATATTGTTTAGGGATGGAGCGTTAGCATGAACCGCTATGTACTATTCTAGTTTGTCTTCCTCGGTATTTGTCTCCAATACGAGCGAGGGCTGTGGAGGCCTCCTACGAAACTTGACTACCAAGGGTTCGGGGGCAGGAGCCATCACTGGGTCCTTCTTTTGATTTGACAGTTGTACTGTCAGAGGTTTTGACACCTTCTTCTGAATTTTTACAATGTGCGGAGGGGTTGTATCCCAAGCACGTCCCTTGAGGTGGACCGTCAAAGGTTTTTCTGATTTTGCATCGATTTCTGCTTCGTCGTCGGCATCATTCACTCTTTCATCCCAACAGACATTTTTGTACATGAGTGAATCAGAGTAGTAGGCCTCTATCCCTTTAAATGGATCGACATCGATGAACTTCGTCTTAATTGTTCCATGGTCGTTAACATACTTTAGGCACTGGTGCAGGGTTGACAAAACTGTTAGCCTATCCGGTCTCAATCAACTTGATTTTGATAGTTAACTAAACCATACATTGATATGTCATATTTAAAACCTCAATACTGCTATTGCAGGTCGTCTGTATTGTGTTAATTCAAATATAATCTTTTATTTATTTGAGTCTATGACTGATGTACGCTGAGTCGCACTGGCAAAATCGAACCTATAAACCAGATACCTAGTCCACTCAAATAAACCAAAGAACTTATCCACCAAATCAGGCCATATTTATTTACAAAGTCTACTATACTAGGAGACCGAACTCGGGCCGAACTCGTGCCAAACTTAGATCAAACTCGATTACCCTTTTGGTATAAAATCAACCAGTTCAATAGCTCCTGATTTTTTGTACTAACGGTTAAAAATTTGAATTAAACCCTTACCAAATTTTGGCCGAATTATGTTTGCCTACAACCTATAAATAGGATTGAAATTCCCATTCTTACTTACTCAATTATTCTTAAGTCTTATATCCTATTGTGAGCAAACTTCTAAGCCTTAACTTTTCTATCTCAAAGAGCAACTCCCTAGCCTTCCTAGTGCCAAGTGCGATCTCGGTCTAGAAGTCTTATTAGTTTTAAAGAGCTTCATCCAACAGTTACTCTCTCTCTCTCTCTCTCTCTCTCTCTCTAAGCTATAAAGTTGCAAGACTTCAGATCAAAACTTATGGTGTAAAGAAGTGGCAAGCCTTCGGATCAAAGCTTGTGATTCACTATTGGTGATTATAGTGGAAAAAACTTCGAACTTGAGTTCTCGGGACTGGACTAGTCCTCTCAGAGAAAAACTAGTATACATCTTGGTGTTTGCATTTTCTTTCTCTCTCTACTTTATTACTTTACTTTACTGTATCTATATACACTATTAGTTAACAACTGCCTTTATTTCGTTAATCTAAAATTGGGTAGATTATTTTACTGCACTCTATTCACCCCCCTCAAGAGTTGTCTCACGGTCTTTTAATTGGTATCAGAGCAAGTTCTCTTGATATTTGGTTTAACATCCTAAGAGACTTACGATAACTGTTAGATCTATCCACACCAACAATGATGAAAGCCAGTCCACAAATAGGCCACCCCTATTTGACGGTACTAACTACACATACTGGAAGACACGTATGAGCTTCTGCCTAAAGTCACTTGATTTTGACCTTTGGACTGTATTAGCAGAAGGATACAAGAATCCACCGAGAATAGTCATATATGGTAACCTTGTAGAGAGGCCTAATGATAAGTACACAAACACCAAAAAGAAATAAGCTAGTCTTGATGCTAAAGCTATTAACGCTCTATTTTGTGTTGTAGACATAATTGAATTTAACAAGGTCTCTACTTGCGGAACTTTGCATAAAGTATAGAAACTTCTTGAGGTCACTCATGAAGGAACCTCCTAAGTGAAGGAATCAAAAATAAGTCGTCTAACACAAAAGTATAAAGTATTCAAGATGAAGCAAAATGAGACGATCACTCAAATGTTTACGAGATTCCTCGACATCTTCAACCCTCTATTATCACTCGGTAAGGAGTACAGCAATCACGAGAAGATTCGTAACGTATTCAGGGGACTCACCAAGAATTAGAATTCCAAGACCACTGCAATCATAGAAGGGAATAATCTTACCATGATGGCCCTCGAGACGCTTATGGGCAAGATGATGACTCACGAGCTGGATCTCAAGGAATTTGAAGAAATCACTCCCAAGAAGAAGACGATCGCTCTTTAGGCACATCACAAAAAGTTGAACAACTAGAACCACGACGACAATGAGTCTCAAGATGAGAAAGTTGCCCTGACCTCAAAAAACTTTAGAAAATTTCTAAAGATTGAGAAATCAAAGAAGAAGGAGCCAACTGATAACAGTGATAAAGAGCCTATATGCTACAACTGTAAGAAGACAGGGCATATAAAGAAAAAATTTCCAACCCTAAGAAAAAAAAATTGCCATAATTACTCATCCAGAAGAACATCATCACAGAAATATACAAACACTAGTATTTGGCACGATAGTAAAGCTAGTAAATCCGAAGAAGAGAATCCTTGAGAAGCAGCAAACCTATACTTCATGGTGTTAGCTGATGAGGTAACTGATAATGACTCTTATGATAATTTTACTTTTGATGAACTAGGTAATGCTTTTAGTAATCTACTTGATAATTTTAAAAAACTTAGAAATAAGTACAAGCATGCTAAGAAAGATGTTCAAGAATGTCAAACTGAAATAGAAAGACTAACATCTCTACTAAGTGAAGTAAATGATACCTCAAACGATTCAGACGAGAATTCTAGACTTAAGCTTAACCTCCAGGAGGCACTTGCTAGTCTTGACAAGAGCTCTCAGGAGAACGCTAAACTTAAGAAAGAACTCAAATCTGAAAAAAAAGTAATCCATTGCTACACGTAGAATAGATGCTCTTACTGCTAAATATGATGAATTATATGCTACCTCTAAAAAGTTAGAGATTTGATTGGATAAATAGGTCAAACAAACCTCCATCCAACCAAACACGAGACGCGTAGCAAGACAAAAGAACACTCACAGTTATGCACCTACCTACATGCATAATAGTTTATGCAATCATCATGCACATAGAATCAAACACAATCATGCATTATATTACAGATATCTACGAAGACCACAAATAAATGTCAAACACAATCATGCATTCTATCCACATAGACCACAAGGAACTGCTTCACACAATCATATCTATCATGCTACACCAAGCATCAATCACACAGCTATATGTTACTACTGAGGTAAGAAAGAACATATATCTAGATTCTGTAGAATAAGAAAATTAGTAGATATGAATGTTTATGCATGGGTACCAAAAACTAACACAGCAGGACCCTCAAGAAAATGGGTACCAAAGGGTACATCTATAACTCATTTTGTAGGTGGACCAACCCTCTCATGCTAGAAGCAAGTGGATTCTCGATAGTGGTTGCTCATGATATATGACTGGTGATGCTAATATATTTGTAACTTTATCGATGAAGAAAGAAGGTTATGTCTCCTTCGGTAATAACCTCAGAGGATACATTATTGGTAATGGTAATATAGGTGTTCCTCCCTATTATGTTATAAAAGACATGTTTATTAACGAAATTAAAATACAACCTACTCAGCATCAGTCATCTAGCTGACCATGGTTATGGTAATAACTTCGTTATAAACAAAATTTTAATTTATGAAAGATCCACTGGTAAGGTTATCTTTGAAGGGATCAGGGAAGATAATATATATTTGTTCTATCTTATAAAAGATACTAACAATACAGGAAAATATCTATACACCAACAAAGATGATAGATGTCTATGTCATATGCGTTTAGGACATACAAACATGGATACTATTGCAAGACTATCTACAAAAAAATTTGTAAGAGGCTTACCAAAGATTACTTTCAAGAAAAATATGGTATGTGCTGACTGTAAAAAGAATAAAGCTACTAAATCTTTTTTTAAATCAATCAACTCTGTAAGTACCTCTAGACCTCTCCAACTCTTGCATATGGACTTGTTTGGACCCAGTAGAGTCGCCAGTCTTGGCGATAAGCTGTATGCTTATGTTATAGCTAATGATATCATATTTGGATCTATTAATGATATGCTATATAATGAGTTTACTAAGTGTATGCAGAGTAAATTTGAGATGAGCATGATGGGAGAACTGACTTTCTTCTTAGGATTGCAAATCAAGCAAGATTCACAAGGAACTTTTATCCATTAGGCTAAGTATACGATGAATTTGCTCAAAAAGTTTGACATAGACAATGCAAATCCTATTGAAACTCCAATGGAAACATCTACTAAGCTTGCCCTTGATGAAAGAAGTAAACCAACAGACATACATAAGTATCGAGGCATGATTGGTAGTTTGTTATATCTAACTGCTAGTCGCCCAGACATTATGTTTGTTGTATGTCTTTGTGCTAGATATAAGACTAATCCTAAGGAATCATATTTGTGCGCAGTTAAGCATATCCTCAGATACCTTAAAAGGACTTTAACGGCAGGATTATGCCCAAACTATGTCCTTTGACCTTGTTGGTTACTCGGATGCTAATTTTGCTAGATGCAAAGTCAATCAAAAATGCACCAGCGGTATATGTTATTTTCTTGGAAAGTCTCTAGTCTCTTGGTTTAGCAAAAAATAAAAATTTGGTTACATTATCAACAACTGAGGCAGAGTATATCGCCGCAGGACATTGTTGTGCTCAAATTTTATGGATGAAGCAAAACCTAGAAGACTTCAATCTGCACTATAATAATATTCCTATTTTCTGTGATAACACTAGCACCATTAATCTCACCAAAAATTCAGTATATCACTCACGCACTAAGAACATAAAAAACTGTCATTATTTTCTAAGGGATCATCAATCACACGGAGATATTTGTTTATACTATGTAGACACCGAACATCAATTAGAAGACATCTTTACAAAATCTTTATTTAAAGATTGATTCAACTTTATCCATCAAGAATTAGGTCTTTTGGATTCTGATAAAATATACGAATCATAAGATGCTTTTCTTATTTTTTGTCACATTTTTTAAAAGTTTTAGACATTTTGGATACAAGCCGAAAGGGCCCTTCTATCAACAAGGTATAAATAACCTAAGCGATACGGTATTTAAGTATCTTTGGACTACTGATAGCTGGGATCCGACCCCTACAGCTACTCTGAGATGATTTAAACTCTTAAAAACGTACGATTTAAGTTCAGCACTTATTGTTCTATATTTATATCAACTCAAGAAAGACATAATATCGATTAAAGTTACATTGAGATTCTGGAAATAAATGTCAACAGAATTCGGACCGAACTCGGGCCGAGCTCGGACCAAATTCAGTTAGTTTAATTCTAGAATATGTTATATCATTTAATTCTCTTCCTAATTTGGATTTTTCTACTCTATATATTGATTATTTCGCTGCTCATTAATTCAGAGCAACAAAAATCTTTCCTCCTCTATAAATAACCTTAGCATTTTCTCCTACATCTTCTCCCAATGGCCCCTAAAAGAAAACAAGATGCCTTTTTTGACTCACTTTTCTGTCCTATTATGCCAAACATAGATGAATTCGATGATTTTACTTTTCGAAGCCTCAAAATTTCAAATGGTTGGTTTAATAATTTCTCCAAAAGACACATCTGTTTTGGCCATCCTATTGATTCAGAAACTTCTACTTACCAACATTTACACTAATGCTATTCAAATGTTCTATTGTAACTTCATATATGAATATGACACTATTTTATTTAGAGTTTATGATATTTCAATTGAATTTGATGCAGATGACTTGTGTAAAATCCTACGCAATCCCACTGATGGACAACTCTTAGTCAACATCACGTAAGTTCAATTCGATCATGACTTAACCCTAGATTCTTTTAAGAATATCCTTTGTCACCCTCTTGAATGTCCACCTGGTAAATTTTATGCTAGATATTTGAATGGTCACTTCTTTGAAATGCATCGCATTATCTTTTTAACTTCTCTACCTAAGAAAGCTTACTTTGATGAGGTCTTTTATCTAGAAATATCAGTTTTATATAATTTACATCTTGGCATTAACTTCAATGTTTCACATACCATCTTATCTTAAATGGTTTAATTTTGTAAGAAAGGGCGTCCACTACTATACGCTATGTACTTGCCAACCATTTTTAGCTATTTCAATATTCCTTTGGATACTTGTCCAAATCTTGAAAAACCTTTATACCTCAATCAAATTCAGAGAATTGAGCCAACTATGCTTTTACCTTATAACGCATCATCAAACTCCAACACTTATCCTGTTAATTCCGTCCCTCCTGCTGAAGAACAACTGCAAACCTTAGAGTCTATTTTCACTCTTTTGCGTGATCACTTTCACCAAAAAGATTTACGCCATCATGCTACTGATCATCGCCAAACTCTTCAGACTCAGGCTCATAGCAACACTTTGGTAGACATTCAGTACACTCTATCGAATCACCCAGACGGACCTTTTCTGATTTTCCGGAATCCAAATCAATAAGGATTTCGTATTGACACCCCTATGTTCAGTGACATTTGGATCCAACTGATGCCTTCTTTGATCCAAACAGAATACTTGAACCAGATAAAGATGAAGATGAAGATGAAGAAAATGACAAGTAGTTCTCAATTGATTTGAATGTTAAAAAGTTTACTTTGAGATATTCTACTATGATGTTTCTATTTCATATCCACTTCTATATATTTTCTTTCAAATGAATAAAAGTTTAAACACAAATTTTTTGTCATTATATATTATCCTGTATACACTTTACTCCCTTGTTTTTCTTTTTATCTTAACGATTTTGGGGGAACATGCCATTTCGATCAAATAACAATGGGGGAGAAAGAATACATGATACTAGCATACAAGACGATACTTGACAGTCGTTGTCTTTAGCATATCAACTGCTCCACAGTTACGGGGGAGCCTTGTATATAAAAGACTTACAGTATCATTCATAGTTTGTCAATTATCAAAATGGGAAAGATTGTTGGCCCATTCAGTCTCAGTCAACTTAATTTTGATAGTTAACTAAAACATGCATTGATATGTCGCATCTGAAGCCTCAATACTGCTATTATATGTCGTCTGTATTGCATCTATTCAAATGTAATCTTTTATTTATTTGAGTCTAGGACTGATGTACGTTGAGTCGTACTGGAAAAACCAAGAACCTATAAACCAGATACCTAGTCCACTCAAATAAACCAAAGAACCCATCCACCAAATCAGGCCATATTCATATTAGAAGACCGAACTCGGGCCAAACTCATGCCGAACTCGGACGGAACTCGGTTACCCTTTTGGTATAAAATTAACCAGTTCAATAGCTCCTAATTTCTTGGCCCAACGGTTGGAAATTTGAATTAAACTCTGACCGAATTCTGGTCAAATTATGTTTGCCTACAACCTATAAATAGGATTGAAATTCTCATTCTTACTCACTCAACTATTCTTAAGTTTTCTATCCTATTGTGAGTAAACCTCTATGCCTTAACTTTTCTATCTCAAAGAGAAACTCCCTAGTCTTCCTAGTGTCAAGTGCAATCTCGATCTAAAAGTCTTTTGAGTTTTAAAAAGCTTTATTCCAACAGTTACTCTCTCTCTCTCTCTCTCTCTCTCTCTCTCTCTATCTCTCTCTAAGCTGTGAAGTTGCGAGACTTCAGATCAAAACTCATGGTATAAAGAAGTGGCAAGCCTTTGGATCAAAGTTTGTGATTCACTATTGGTGATTATAGTGGAGAAACGTTCGAGCTTGAGTTCTCGGGACTGGACTAGTCCTCTCAAAGAAAAACCAGTATAGATCTTGGTGTTTGCATTTGCTTTCCCTCTCTACTTTATTACTTTACTTTACTGTCTTTATATACACTATTAGTTAGCAACTGCCTTTATTCTGTTAATCTAAAATTAGGTAGATTATTCTGATGTACTCTATTTACCCCCTCTAGAGTTCTCTCATGGTCCTTCAGGCAAGATCATGTATTCGTGTATTCATGGATATCCCAGCAGGATGTTGTAGGATATGTCTACATTAATAACATACATGTGACTTCTATCTTCAAGTCGCATATATAATATTTTAGGCAAATCTTGCCTAGAGGTAGATTCTTCTAGCGTTGAAGCCACTTATAGTAGTATTGGTGGCAGCTATCTGATGCATTAGGATGCCCAAGGTCTAAAACAGACTCTGGAGGATGATGCTGATGGACGAACCTGGATCGATGTGCATCCAGTCCACCTTGATGGCGCCGATGTACCATGTGTAATATAGAGGGTGATCGTGCCTATTGTTCTTCCACAACATGTCTTATTATGAGAATATGATGCTGAGTATTACCTCCGTCATATTATTACTGTGGGGGCATGTCATAGGATCTTTGACTGGCGGCTTGACCTATGCCAAGTAGGTATCGGTATTCTGTAATGCCTCACTCAGAGCGTCCCGAGTGGCTTTGGAGATTCGGAGAAGTTTGAACAGAGATAACTTTGCCGAAGTATTGGCAAGTTGTGCCAGGATGTCAAAGTCATAGGGCTTCTGTAGCCCATGCGACGTATCTTTGCGCAATAGTTTGTCAAAGCGAGTTTCTTTCTGCTTGGACTTGTCTGGGGCTAAAGGTTAGGAAACACCCAGATCCGATGCAGCAGGTGCAGTGAGTATGACCGTTGGTGGAGCATCATCTTTGGGAGTATTACCGTCCCGCTGGAAGGTAAGGCCCAATCTAGTCGCCCTTACCATAGCTTCCTTAGTGGTATGGCACATTATATGGCAGGACTTGGATTTTTGTCCTTTGGACTTGATGGCAGAAGGCATCGCTTACTGCATCAAGTCTGGAGCAAGGTCTTGGTGACATACATGACATCGCCCTGTGGTGCACTAAGAGGTACCAGACCGGCAATTTGGTCGTGAGCTGGTGGAAGATTAAATACCTTCATGGTGGCCTTTGGGATTGTTACCATCCTGTCTAGGGCTTTCGTTGCTGGGAAGTTACCAAACTGGAGGGACACCATATTGGCGGCAACCATTTTATCCTTAAAATTTAATTTGAGGATCTTAGAATCGAGTAGACGCTGGATGTACCGCTTTAGTGTAGCAATCTCGCATCGCATGATGGACGTACTGATGGTAGCGGCAATATTTGGGGTTATTTATATCTTCTGTCTCATCGTGGCGCTTGATGTTGGGGAGGCAGAGCTTGTTCCCCTTCATCAGTACATTAAATATTGCTATGACGTTATCGTCCACGAAAGAGTAAGTCTTCTTTGGCTTGGGAACCCCTATTAACTTCTGTTCTGGCTTCTTGGCTATATTAGTGACAAGGGCTTGCTTTCCTTTGTCATCACGGCCACTATAGCCGTCGTTGTTGTTGTTGTAAGGACGCTTTCTCCTGTCGTCAGTGACGAGGATTTGTATTCTCAATAGTCGGGCATCATTTACTTTTCTCTCAGCACCGATGGCTTTTATGATGAACATCGTCTAGTCTTTGAATTGGGTGTCATCCATCCAGAGCCTAACTGCTGAAAGTAGATTCTTTTTACATACGTCCATCAGTGTGGATTCAGGATTACCCGAGGGCAACTTCAGTGCTGCTTGCCTGCAACGTTCAACATATTCCCGTAAAGGCTCCTTTTCTTATTGCATGATATCCAGTAAGGAGGACATATTTATGTCATATCCTTCATCATAGAATCGGGTGAGGAAGAGACTTTTAAGATTGTTTAAGATGATATACAGTTATCCTAGAGGCTGCAGAACTAATCGAAGGCCAACTCGGACAATGCTCCGACAAAGAGCTTGGTGAGAAGAGCATCAATGTGGGGTAGATGCCATATTGCTGTCTCAAAATAGCTCATGTACTAACAATGAGATATTTTCCCTTCAAATGGATTTAAGTTGAAGGGCTTGTATATAGGTGGATAGGGAACGTCTCTCCACTCGAGGGGATATGGTTGTCGAATCCCAAGCTCGCAGAGTGAGTCTAGCTTGCCCATTGAGTCCAGGCGGGCTCGCAATTCTTAAACCTCCTGTATCGCTTTCTAAGCCTCATCTACTACAGAAGGAGTAGATAATTCGGGCCAAATATGATTTTCGTTGACAGGCAGAGTGGTGGCATTTGAGTCTCCATTTGTCCAGGATCTTGACTAGCTTGTCCCGAGGTTTTTGGTGGTTGTGAGGCCATATTTGCCTTGATCTCCAGCTTTGTCTGGGTCAAGGCTTGCATCTACATACTCATGGTGTGCATCATAGCCTCGAGAGTCTCGTGGCACTGTTGATCGCTGGGGCTCTCGTGATTATCCCCCGCCATGTACATTGTTCTTACATGGAAGGAAGCAGATGGAACTGTGGATATCGTACTTTTTGCCTCAGACTCTTGTAGTGAATACTCCTCAGAAAAAGTTGTCAGTATCGTATCTTCTTTAGACTCAAACAGAACACTACCCCCAGCGTAGGAAGATGCATCTTTCTGGTCAGGGTGACTGCCCCCAGGGATCTCGACGTTTATTCCTTGGGAATCGATGTCCCCTCGGAATGCCAGGTTGTCGTAGATTTCTGGGGGATTGCTATCCCCAGCTTACAAAATCACTAAGGGTCCTGAAAAAGAACCATCCCCAGCATCTGACAGTTTCTTCTTGGAGCGGGTGCCTTGGAAAACTCTTTTTATAGGTACCGCTGTCTGTCCTCCTTGGGCTAGCATTCTCAATACGCTGGCCAAAACTAAAGGGTTTGAGGCGCTAGACTTCTGACCCCCCTTGTGGAGGGAGACTTCCAAGCAGAATATCATTCGGTGAAGGGCAGGTCCTCCTCCTCTGGTAATTATACCTATTTTTGGGATGCTGCCGGGTAGGTGCCTTTGGTTACAGTCGTTGGAACGTCGACTGCCTATTTATTGGTACTGCTATTTTAGCAGAGCAGTAGTTGATGATGATGTTGGCACAGGGGTATCCTGGAAAGGATACCTGATATGCCATGGTGGCTTCCCTCGCTTTGCGCTTCAGGTTGATTATGTTGCACAAATCAAGTGAGGGTTGATCCACCTTTACACCCTCGTTATGAGCCCGGGTAGATCGAGCACATGGGTGTGTAGGTTTTCTCTTTGCTCCTTGTCCTGGGGTTCGTACAAGAACTCTCCCAAGTCATTAATGAAAGACTTTTGAGACTAACCTTGTTCGTTTGCCACTGCGGGTTGGATACATGGGCTGGTCTTATACAACTTTACATCAGGGGCTCGCGTAACAGTTAGCGGAGCTTGCTGACGGTCGGCCGTATGAGCAGCTTCTTGAGCTTGGCGAGTTTGCACTACCCTGGACTTTTTTGACATCTCATGCACCGGTGCATAGTATGAAGAGTCCAATTTTACATTCTCCCCTTTCTCACCAAGGTGCAAAGAATCAGCACTGCATGAGATTCATTTGAAGATGGAGGTTATGTTATTATGTTGGCCACATGTGGTCATTTGCCTGCGAAGATGATCGGTGCCGCATATGGACTTTTGTATGCAAATTTCGACTTATGCAGCTTCTCCTGTGACCGCAAGGAACATGTCTTTGCACCCAAACTTCTGGCATCATAGTATTTTTCTTTGTCAGAGTTCGGGCCCTGAGCGCCTTTCCCGACTGCCGCATGGACAGGGTCAGCCTGGGTGGACGCATGATGTGTGTCTGCGACAATAGGAAGAGAAGTAGGGATCGCATTCTCCATAGTTGGGTGAGGCATAGGGGCCTTCGCTATCCATGTCTTGCAGATCTTCTTAGGCTTTACTTGCCTTGGAGAAGGACTCGCACTGTCCCTAGAGAGCATGTTCACGAATGCTTGCTTGTCGAAGCGTACCACCAGCATCCTTTAGTTTAAACCTAGCTTGGCCGCATCGGACTGCATCATTGTCTTCTCATCAAAGGAGAAGTTGGTCCCCAGCACAGTCGCCATCTTGTCTGCCATTGCAAGTTTTGAATGTTGAAATAACAAAAAAGAAGTATAAAGAGTTCCTAAGCAGAAAATCTAAGTACAATATTTTTTATCTGGGTAGTGACGATGGAGCTTGAGTGCGGCAGCATCTCTTTTACTCTGTTGACGGTATGATGAGGGAATGAGGATGCTCTCTTTACTTCTCTCTCTTGAGCTTGTATGCACGTATGTAGCTGGCCGGGGGATTGTAGGGTATGCTATATTTGATATTTATAGCCATCCTGCTGATGGGCTATAGGTACAGCATATACCTCTGTTTGGTGGCTGCATATGACTCCTTCAAAAAAATGTGGTTGTAACTACAGTCGCATTCCACGGACAAGATGCCACATAGTGTTGGTTACGATATGTTGTTGAAGAGATCTCGGGGTTGTTGTGCGCATGACTTGGTCAATTGGACAGGTAGTCGGCACTGATTGTGAGAGAAATCATCTTCGGTTGTAACATAAAAGATCCTAAAAGTTGAGAGACACATAACGTCTTTGCCGTATATTGTCGTGGCTACATACATGCTCTCATTTGGCCTTAGTCATTTGGACACTCTAGCCACATGATGACAAGTCTGCATGGGTATATAGCAGCGTACAAGCTCTCGTTTGGCCTTGGTCGGATGGACACTCTGGCCGCATGATGACGAGGCTGCATGGGCATGTAGCCGCATATAAATAGGAATATGGCGTGGCACATCTGTCAAGGCCATCAATGAGTTGATGTATCATTTTGACTTTTTCTGAGCTATCATCTTCACGAGTCTTGAAGTATCTCAATGTGATGAGTGATGTGTCAGAGTCTGACAGTCATCGAATATTGTATTAGGGGGGTTATGTGGCCTCCATGTTCTGTGGTCGTCCAGGCTGCATAGAGTATACTATGCAGCTTCTAGATCTTTGGTTGACCAGGCCTCATGTGGCTTCTCTACGACTTAGTTTCATTTTTGAGGGAGCATGACCTCTATGTGGCCTGCATAATTTTTTATGTTTTTTCAACTATAGGAAATTTGTGGCAAACAATACAAGAATCACAACACCATTAACTCATTTGACACGTAAGTAAGTCAAGTTTGTTTGATCAACAAAGTGTCAGGCAGTATTTGAAGAGTTGAAGAAGAGGTTGATTCTACCTGAATCCTCACACTTCCAGTATGATCCAGAGGGTTTACAGTGTATAGTAATGCATCCGGAAAGGGACTTGGATGTGTTTTGATGCAGCATAGGAGAGTGATAGCATACGCGTCTCGGCAGCTACGACATCATGAAAAGAATTACCTGACCAACGATTTAGAGTTAGTCACGGTGGTGTTTGTACTTAAGCTATAGAGGCATCACCTGTATAGTGATCGGGTGGAGATATTCATAAATCATAAGAGCTTGAAGTACATATTTACCAAGAAGGAATTGAATATGAGGCAGAGGAGATGGTTAGAGTTGTTGAGTAATTATGATGTGGAACTCCAATATCATCAAGGCAAGGCGAATATGGTAGATGATGCTCTCGACAGAAGGGGTAGTATGTTTTTGTTGACATTACAAAGACATATTTTGGAGGATCTTCAAGAGATGGACATGGAGGTGGTACTACCAGTGGATGCAGGGATTTTGGCCAGTTTGCAAGTACAGCTACTTTAGTAGAAAGGATCTGGGCAGCTCAGGTAGAGGATTCATAGATTCAAAAGCTTCGGACAGAGTGTGTCCGATCTTAGGAAGGAGTTGATAATTTATGAAGATGGAACGCTTAGATTTGGAAGTCGTCTCTGTGTGCCGAGTAGAGTTATCCGACAAGAAGTGTCACGACCCGCACCCAGGGTGAGGGTACGAGTACGTGGGTACATCCATTCTATGCCACAGCATCGGCAGTTGGACGATATCTAGGTCAATAATACTATCTAAACATCTCACATAATATATAATATAACTGTCAAGATATCTCAACTCCAAATGAAGGACAATATGATAATCAATTCTCAATTACAATAAATTAGAGAAAGATAATGGCACGATATGGAATAGAGACATAGAATCACAAGTCACAAATACAATCCAAATTCAAGTCTTAAGTCTAAGCACAAATAGTCTCAATATAATATAACATGCCAATGTCTAAGTTGGAGACATATCCAGTACGATAAGATAAATAGCTAAGTCTGTTATACTTGCTGAGTCTCCTCGGTGGCTAGCACTAGATTATCCTGCTCTAAGGGTGATATCCCAGCCGGATCATCATCCAGTGGTCCGTAGTAAGTGGGACACATATCCTCTAACCAATCATCTGAAAAATATATTCAGTCAGGATTGTAGCAAAGTACAAAACTCTGAAAGAAGTTTCAAATACATGGTAGATAATATATGACAAGTAATAAAAAAGAATACAAGATGTACAAGTAACTAGGAAATGGAAATATAGCTAAAATAAGGAAATAAATACTGAAAAGTAAAATACAGGCAATATAGAATAAATTGCAAGCGAGTTAAATAGAATACTGATTTTGTGCCTTGTAGTACAAGTTCGTTATGTGGTCGGTTTAGGTTGGACACGAATACACTAAGGTAACTCGATTATACGTGAGGTATATAATCGACATATACACGAATACACTAGGGCTTGATCACATAACCAACTTCTACTCCCCCGCCCCAACCAATACTCATGGATCCGATCATGACACGTTACGTATACGAATAATTACACAGAATATACAAATGAACATGAGCACAAGAAATATATGATGTACACGATAAAGTACATGTGCAAGGAGTACCCATAGTATATTATAAGGGATAACATCTCCTGATATGATCTATAGTACAAGTCAGTGTAACAACGTATCAGAATCAAGTATAATAGTTCTAGAACATGTGATATATACACTATCATGTAATAAAAACTATTAGAGAGATGTACTCGCATGTGGTCTTGAGCAAAAGGTATAACTCAGTATCTAAGCTGGTGTCACACAGACCTATATAGAAATATCATATTATTTGGGTGTAAAGAAGTGATAAAAATCTTAAATACACTACAATATATTTTTAGGCCATTTTTAGGTTATACTAGTCAAACTAGGTCAAACTAGGCCAATACATTAATTTTAGGTCTATACCTAGCTTCTAGGTTGATTTTAAGCCCATACTAGCTGATACTAGGTGGTACTAGGTCATACCTAGGTTATCTATGGGTTTTTAGAGCATAACTAGCTAATATTATTAAGTAATTATATATACTTATACTAGTCATAACTATTCTCTAATTTACCTTAGTATAGATTACTTGGTGTCTAACATAACTAATATCTTACCTTAACTCAATACTCAATCTAATATCTCACTTACCTTATTATTACCTAAAGGTACTACCAATACCTGTATTACCTAGAGTCCTAATACCTCAATATTATATAATGTACTTATGGATACTCAACTGACCATACTTTACTCGATTTATCACTAATACACTAACCACAAACACAATCACTCATGTATTGATACACTTGTGCATCACACACCACTCTATCCTAGTTCCACTCTATACCTGATACTCTAACCCACTCAAAAACATTATCTCACCAAAATCTTGGTTATCCTATACCCTAAGATAATTCATGACTAATACTAATACTCATCTATTAGGCTAATATTACCTTAGCTTTAACCAATATCTTAACTATGTTTTCAAAGTTTTGCCTTTACCTTAACTAGTCCAACTCCACCAACTTGGTACCTGACACACTTATATCTCTGATAAATACCTATAGGCATATACTCCTGATACATGGATTATTCTAAGTCCTGAGTTCACTACCTGCATGTCCTATACTTATAACACTTACAATCACTCACACAAATACTTCACTCCCAACCCTCACCACTATATACACATTTGCCTCTCTGCAATCTAGCCCAATCTCTTCCTAGATACCATCTTCAGATACGCTAATACATCAGTCTCTCCATCTATCCACTTGCATGAGCCTCACAAAGCATACATATGCAACAACTTAGGCTGTTACACATCTCTTACCCATATCTTCATGCATATTGAACCAACAATTGGCAGCAAACATTGCTGTATACTGCAATAAATTATAGTGCACACAGTACATAACTGCCCTCCCCATCGAGCTCCAATGACTGCAGACCTCACTACAGAATTTTGCACACATGTGCCTCAATTATACCTATGTAGTTCTGAATAGAACACAGGTGTTCTCCCAAGCAATGTACACTAGTTGCATATCATCTTCTTATCTACTGACAACTGCTATCACCCCAATATTAGACCTAAATTTCCCCCTCATATTATCAGTTTAACATCACCACTAACAGACAACAACATAAATAATTTATATACATAAAAGTATAAGTGTATACTAGCATATATATATATATATATATATATATATATATATATATATATATATATATATATATATATATATATATATAGATAATTAAGGTTGATTGAACACAATACTCAAACTAATAGTCAATTCATTGAACACCTTGAATGCACAATTAGGATACTCATGATACGCACCCAAACGAAGTATAAAAAACCCCAACTCTCAACTATTACCAATTATACATATCAATTACATCTATATATAACTAATGTAATGAGTTACAATAAAAATTATAGAGAAATTACACTATCATGCAAAAAACCCAAAATGAGTTCCCGTATCATAGCGTATCATAAAATACCATGATATACCATACTTGTATCCAATTATGGATACGTAGCTAGCCTCACACACTCAATCTAGGTCTAATTAGACCTAGTTGGCCTAATGACAAACACTTGGTATACCAATCTCGAAATTCCTTCAAATTGGGCACAAATATCAATGTAGAAGTCACAATAGAGGTCAAATAGACCTAGTTCTTCTTTCTATGGGTAGCCCTAATACATGGGGTATTTTCTAATGCTCAAATACAATAATTATAATCTAATTTAAAGGATAATTCAGAATTATATCTATTGGGAGATGGATTCCCAATAAAATACTCAATGGACATAATTAGGACACAAACGCATAGTTAAATCCTTCTTCTCTAAGTGCTCCTTGCAATCTAAGCTTCTAGTCTCCTTAGATAATGAGAATGGGAGATAATGAGAGCGATTTGAGAAAATTTTAGTGGAGGGATGAATAAATATGGGGAAGAACATAATTGGAGATCTAAAATAGATGAAGAAATGGAGAAGAGAGAGAATTACCCCCCTATAAAGGGGCCGGCCACCTATACTCCTCTCCCAAGCAATATAAAATGTCAAACCTACCCCCACTAATTAGTCATGAATGATATTAATTAGGGATGTTAAATATGGAAGATTTTATTCCTAAAGAAGGATAATCTACTCTTCTAATTAATGAAGAGGGAATGACTTAGTGAGTCTAAAAGGGTCTAGTCCAAATGTTGGGCTCAATGTGTCATGTCATGTCTAATTAGTTCTACTAGTATTAAGTCCAAATAAATAGGCTAGTTCACTAATCAATAAATATTAAACACATATATATTATATAAATATAACACTATATATAACAAATGCAAGATGACAAAACTACCTCTATCTAGAAATATGGTAGTGACAAGAAGTAATGACCGAGATACACAGTTCTCAATATTCTATTCATACAGGGGGCATGAAGATGTATCAAGACATCAAGCAATATTTTAGGTGGAACAGGATGAAAAGGGAGATAGCATGGTTTGTCTGTCGATGTTTGGTGTGTAAACAAGTGAAGATTGAGCAGTAGAGATCGGCAGGTTATATTGCAGCCGCTCCCTATTTAAGAGTAGAAATATAAGCATATCATGATGGAATTTGTGACTGATTTACCTAGATCCCCGACTGGTCAAGATGCTATTTGGGTGATAATTTATCGTCTCACAAAGGTAGATCATTTTCTTCCTTTCAAAGTAGGACAGTCCACAGAGAAGTTGGCAGAGATGTATATACGGCAGATAGTGAGACAGTATGATATTCCAGTAAGTATGGTATCAGATCGAGATACCCAGTTTACTTCTCGCTTCTGGCAGATCTTATATCAAATATTAGGCAGCAGGTTGAGATTCAGTATAGCTTACCATCCGTAGACAAACGGGCATTTAGAGAGAACCATACAAACTTTGAAAGATATGTTGCAGGCTTAAACTTTGGATTTTGGTGGGTCTTGGGAAGATCACCTTCATTTAGTTGAGTCATCGTATAACAACAGCTACAAGGCAAGTATCCAGATGGCACCTTTCGAGGCATTTTATGGAAAGAAGTACAGATCTCCGTTAGCATAGGATGATATTGGTGAACGAAAGATGTTGGGCCCAGAGTTGATCACTCAGAAGGTAGAGGTTGTCGGACGTGTCTGAGAGCGGCTTTTGGTTCAAGATATGCATCATCATTGGGTATATCAGCATCGTAGACCTTTAGAATTTTGCGTCGACGACCACGTATTTTTGTAGATTTTTCCTACCCGTGGAGTCATTAGATTTGGGGCCTACGGAAAGCTTAGTCCATGATACGTCAGTTTGTTCGACATCCTCGAGCAGGTGGACGATGCTGCTTATCATCTTGCCCTTCTGCCTACACTCCGTGAGGTGCATGATGTATTTCACCTATCTCAGTTGAGTATGTAGAAACAAGAAAAATCTATACCATGTGCCTCAATGACTCAGCTCCATGTGCCTCATGGGTCCAACTTTATGAGCTTCAGTATCCTCGCTCTATGTACCAACCATCCAAGAAGTGTCTCATATTCCCGTGGTGCCATGCTCCATAACGCATCTTAGTGTCTCATGTGCCCTCAGTGCCATGCACCATTACGCATCTCAGTGTCTCATGCTCCTGTAGTGCCATGAGCCACTATACATCTTAGTATGCGCCTCCAGTATCATGCGCCACTACCCCTTCAAGTGCTCTTCATGCGCCAAGTGGAAGTATTCCCAAGGTGCAGTCACAGCTATCCAAATAAGAGCATGACACATGTCACGAGTATAATGGGCGACAACAACCCTAGATCTCGGCTGACACATGGAAGCCTTAATGTTGTATACTCCTGCAGTGCTATGTGTCAACATACAGCCACATGCACCTATGTAAAGCCTTCCTAAGGCTATAAATAGTAGGCGTCTCCCATATGCAAGCAACAGCAGTAACTATACATATAAAAGACACATAAAGTCAGCAACCACACGTGAAAAAGGACGAGAAGGAGACAGAAGCTCCATTCGAAGCCTCGTCAACCTCCTTGGTTCTGGATCTTCAACGGAGTAAATGAGTCATTGCGATACTCGATCTCCACTGTTATACTTGCCCAGATCTTTCTTTTTGTACTTAGATCCTCTTGTATAGGGTTTCTCTTGTACTCTTTATCAATTTGTAATAAATAAGAGTTTTACACCCTCCACCCAAAACCTTTATTTATATGATGTCGAAAAAAAGGTGACTCTGTTGGATAAGAGATTCTTCTCTAACGAGAAGCTAGTGATGTAATCCGAGATAACCAAGTTAGGTTTGACTCAAAGGATGTTAGTCGTTTACTTTGACCAACAGGCATTCAAAGATATATTAGACAAGCCAAGCTCTCCAATGAGGCCTGTAATAGGACCTCACAAGACTCAAAGAATTTGGGACGTTAGTGCCGTTGTGCCAAGCCCAAAGTCGGTACTCGATACATCGTCAACCCACATCGCAGTTACACTAGCGGTTGAACTGTACTCCGCCAACAAGATGAGTCCCTTGACGAGGCCAGCACAACCTCAAAAAGTTTAAAGGATGTCGTTTGCTAAGGACGATATGCTGAACCCCGAATCCGCTCCAGAGGTGCCTCCAACCTTTGCCGCAGGTGCACATAAGGTTGGCGCATCATGTCTCCATCTCTGAAGTTGCACTCGAGAAGAGCCTCACCAAGTCCCATGATGCGCGTTTGTAGTACCATCTTGGCCATAAAAGATGCACTGATCACAGGCGTATGGAACCTCCTCAAAGCAAGGATACTGCTAACAAGGGCTCGTATATCCCTAACCTGGATTCTCTGTACTATGCATCCAAGGACACTGGTGCAAGAAAACCCAAAATATCCTGAGCCATGCGTACTTGAGAGGCTATGCCGTCAGCTCTCCAAAATTATGTGCCAATATTTGTGATACGTGCTGCCAATGAAAGACTTTATAGGGCAGACCCAGGTGTTCATATACCAGAAGTGGTTCAGCCCTTATAGCCTTCTCGAACCCACTTGGATGTCATAGTTGCACCTAAACCAAGTCAGGAAATAAATATTGAGATGACAGGCCCATGCGCCCAGGCTACTTGTGCATATAGTGGGTCCATCTCGCCTTAAGTCTTCCATCAATGATCTAGTTGCAATTTCTATGAAAGAACTGGGTCAGGGATTAAATATACCACTCTTGCCTCTATGCACAAAGCTTCCTGAGCGCATAAAATGAGGGTGAAAGTGAAGCTTCTATCGTTTGATTTATGCAACATGATTAGTCACAAGCGTAAGATAAGAGAGGCATCCCTCGCACATTAGGTTCCCTCTGGCAGACAAACTTGTGCCAATATCATCATCAACTATTGTTTCTCCAAAACACCAGTTCCTGTAGCCAGACAGTCGGTGTTCCTGCGCTACAAACTACGACGCCAACCAGACAATTTCTCCGGAAACTTCTACCTTATGAGAAAGAAATACTCGTAGCCTCGTGTTGCTCAACATGGAGGTCTTCTCCCATGAAGAAGATCTCAAAGAAAAGCTCGCTTAATCTAAAGGCGTCGGTTAGCACACCGCAAAGCCGTCCGAGGAATAGAAAGCAAGTAACCATAATGGGGGTATTTCAAAATACATGCTCAAGAAAAAGGGCTGGGGTAGCCATGCATTCCCGAATCAAGCTTCAGCTAGAGTTGGGGGTAGAAGTCCCCCGGTGTTCTATGATAACCCATCCTTCCAAGAGGACAGTGAACCTCTACACACAAATGACAGCTTAATTGGGGGTAGCAATGCCTCACCAAATCAAGCTGCAACCGGAGCTGGGGGTAGAAGTCCCTCAGTATTCTATGATAATCCATCCTTCCAAGAGGACAGTGAACCTCTGCACACAGATGACAGCTTCGCTGGGGGTAGCCGTACACTCCAGGATGAACCCACAAGTAAAATTGGGGGAGGAAATCCCTCCAATAATGAAAGTGATGTGACACTACCCACTCTCCCTGAGGATAGTGATACTCAGACATTAGAGGCAGAAAGTCAAGCATCTACCTTCCCGTCCGTCTTCTCCCACTTAATGCCAGTGTACATGGTAGGAGACAAACATAGCGTCGAATCTAGCAACCAACAATGTCTTGAGACATTCGAAGCCATGATGCAAGATTTGAGTACTTCGACTTGGGATGATTTTAGGCGCGGCATATTCCCTGCAGACTCTGACTAACACAGTGCTGGAGCTTAGAGAAAGTGTCACCCCAACACAGATGCAAGCCCGCAAGCGCTGGGACGAAGAAATAAGGAACCTGATTGCATGATCCAACTTCTTAGGTTGCAAGCAGTCATATAGCACCTCGATCATCTTCTCCCCTTTTGGCAAACGATATCCAAAAGACTCTCAAGGACCAGCATGTCCGCATCGACGCTCGAGATAACTAGGACAGGCTCCAGAATCTTGAGATATGGCAATCATATCCTTCTGAATGGGACAACGTGGTATACCCTCCCAAGTATAAGCCATTATCTTTAGCTTTATTTGACAGAAAGACCTCGCCTCGTCAGTATACGAGATACTTCCAGTTGACCACAGGCCATTTACCTTGGGATGATGCCTTACTCACCAACTTGTTCATTGGGGCCCTATCTGCGTCGCCTTTTAGTGGTTCTATAGCCTCCCAGATAAATGTATCTTCACCTTCGAGGACCTGAAGTCTTTGTTCCTCACATATTTCTATGAAGAAGGAATGGAGATGACCATGTCCTCCCTAATAAACATCACCCAAAGGAAAAAAAAACTCGTACAAAATTATATCAAGCATTTTTGGCAGACATATTAAAACTACCTTCCAGCATTTCTGAATCCACGCTGATGGACAGATGCTGAAAGAATCTTCTACCAATGATAAGACTCTGGACGATGTCTGGCCCATTCAGTGACTGGACGATATTTATCATAATTATCGCTGCTGCAGAGAAAAATGCGAATGATGCCCGTTTACTGGGATTCCATGCTCCCAATATTGAAGACAAGAAAAAGCGTCCTTTTATAACCGCCAATAATCATGAGGGTAAAGGAAAGCAGGCCCTGACGGTCAACTTGTCAAAAAGTTTGACCTCACATGTTGCTAAGCAAACAAAGCCACCTACAGTATAGGAGACTTACACTTTTAATGGCGATGTTGTCATGGGGATCTTCAAAGTATTGATGAAGGGTAATAAGCTCAAGCTACCCGACATCAGGTGCCCTGACGAGGAAGGCAAGGTCGACAATCCTAAGTACTGCCACTTTCATCGATATGTCCACCTCACCACACGTGACGGTTATATATTAAAAAGGCAGATATAGCGACTAATTGACTCCAAATATCTTATTTGGACTATGAAGACAAGACAGTCACTGCAAATATGGTATCTCTCCAGTTCGGCACTTTTTTGACAGCTGAAGCCCGAGACGATGTTATTCCCTTAGAAGATATACCCTATCTTCTCAATAAGGGTTTATCTTTAAATTAAAGGTATTACTTCTACCCCTAGAGGGACATGAGAGAACAATGTCTACAGTTAGCATCCTCCTCAGCATGTTATCTCTAGGTAGTGTCCGTAGTAAGAGGACAAATTTATTATCCGTACTCGGGAGTCCCGAGTATGCAATGGGTAACGGATCCTCAAAAAGAAAAACTTTTCTGAAAGATAAATGGTTCATATCCATATTACCTCCGAACCATGCTCCCGGCATTATATATCCAGTTTACCATGTCCATATTACCTCTGAGGAAACCTTACCATGAGACTATGGTTCGTTACCTTACTCTCACCAATAGGGTTTACCATATCCATATTACCTCTGAGAAAACCTTACCATAAGGCTATGGTTCATTACCGTACTCTCACCAATAGGGTTTACTATGTCCATATTACCTTTGGATAAACCTTACCTTGAGACTACGGTTCATTATCGTACTTTCACCAATAAGGTTTACCATATCCATATTACCTCTGAGTAAACCTTACCATGAGACTATAGTTTACTACCGTACTCTCACCAACAAGGTTTACTATATCCATATTACCTCTAAGTAAACTTTATCATAGAACTATGAGTTCACATCCATATTACATCTGAACAATGAGTCGTCCCCCCTACCAAAAGAAAATAGCCACGTCCATATTACCTCTGACTCATCTCTTTTAGTGTTATCCTAACAAAAAATTAATACAAAGCAAGTAGTTTACGTCTATATCACCTTTGAACTATGAGCTATCCAATAAAGCAGTCACATCCATATTACCTCTGACTTATTTTATTCGCTTTCTCCATAAAATATCCCACCATGATCATGCTCAGCTAGAAACAGATGTGCTTGACTTTCGGTTCTACACCAAAGTATCTCCACCATCGCAGATAAAGTCTCTATCGGACCTCCTTAATGGAACAAATCTAACATATCACGTCCATATTACCTCTAATAGGGCTCAACTCTATCGCCATTATGATATTATGCTACGTCTATATTACCTCTGGTATAATACTCCCAAGATAACCACAGCAACAAGAAAAGTTTAAAACAGGAAAGAAGGAAAAAATTTATTAATATTCAAGATCATGAGTACATATGAAAGTTGTCACGCCCCAGTCCCAAAATGTAAGGAACTAGGCCACGTGGCATTGGCCAGCTGACACGTCACTAAGGGTTTAATCCATTTTTATGGACCCAAAGGAACGTGCTACGCTGTCCTAAAATACTACAAGTCTAGTACAGGCAAGTCTATCTCATCCACAGAAATGTCAGGAAATAGTGCTGAATATATATAATGCTGAGTCTGAAAATATCATAATACACATCTTGTAGAAACAAACCCACTACAAAATATAATAATAATACAGAAAACAGGATAGACTGAGTATCGTCTATCTAGCAAAATATCTCCATCGCCAAGAGAGCATCTTCTAGAATCAGGTAGATTCTGATGGTGTCTCCTCTAGTTCTTCCTCGGTGGCATGCCTAGTCTCTTGTCCTGGACCATACACCGTGGGGTAGTAGGCCTCGTCTAAATCTGGAAGGGAACCAGGTCCTCAGTGGGACATAACAAGATACAGGAAAATAACATGCCAGGAATATAAATACTAAATAAATAAATAAATACAGGGTGCTAACCATCTAAGTGAAATGCAAGTAAAGACCTTGTAGTACGCATGGAATGTGTAGGTTTGACATATGCTGACTTAATTCACCAATCGTGTTGACTGGCTAGTATATGTGTCATATGCCCCCGGACACACGGGTAGCTCTGCAATCGACCATCTCCGAGGAGCATGGTACGAAGGATAAAAGACTCATGGAGGGGGTGTCACATACGTCTACTAGTTATCTTTCTCGCCCAATGTAACTAAATGCCAAGTCATACTTTTCTTGAGTTTTCCTGATTGTGCTCAGCCGTGATGCGTGTCACACGTACTGGTAGCTAATCAAATACGCAGCTCGCATCCCAATATGTATTGCAACCATGTTGCGTGTTCTCATGATAGGGTCTAGGAGGATATTAGGATACCCTCACATATGTTGGTAGGTCTAAAAAGACTAAGTTAATTATTCTACAAGTCGACGTATCTGTTGACTATACCTGAGGCAATCTCAGGTACTCACAGTTATATGAATTCAGAAAAAACATAGCATATAACAGCATTTGAATTTAGACAGTAACTTGGCAAGGTATACTTGCCTACTTCCTGATTGTGTTGGACACCTGATCCCACTGTCAAGACTGAGGGTCCTTGTGACAGGGGGTCACTGACTGTGCTGGAGATGTTTTCTGTTAAAACATACAGGGTTCGTGAATATCATGGGTATAATATAACAATATACATATATACTTATATAAATATATACATATAAGACAATAAATATATAATATAGAGTACCATATATATAGAGTATATATATACATACAGCTATAGTATATATATTTATATATTATAATAAAGAAAAAAAGTTGCAAGAAATGGAATTACATATATCTATATACTGTATATCCAGTATATATTAGATATATAATATAAATATATATAATACATATATATAAAATATATATATATATATATATATATATATATATATATATATATATATATATATATAGTTAAATAAAAAAAAAGACAGTGCAGAATATAAATGTATATATATAATATACTGTATTATCCAGTATAATATTATATAATATATATTATATATAGATAATATATATTTAGATATATATATATATATATATATATATATATATATATATATATATATATATATATATATATATATATATATATATATATATATATATATATATATATATATATATATATATTTATATTTATATATATATATATTTATATTTATATTTATATTTATATATATATATATATATATATATATATATATATATATATATATAAAGAAATGACAAGTGCAGAATGTAAATATACATATATATATATATATATATATATATATATATATATATATATATATGCTGTATTATCCAGCACTATATTATATAGTATATATTATATATACATATATATATATATATAAATTGAAAGACATTGCAGGAAATAAATACATATGTAAATACATATGTACTGTATTATCCAGTACTATATTATATATATATATATATATATATATATATATATATATATATATATATATATATATATATATATAGTACAGGAAAGAAAATATAGAAATGTAAAAGTATATGTATATAATATATATGGTATTATATATAATATAATATATATAGTAGTGTATATAAAACACTGATTTATATATATATGTATAATTATATATATAAGTAATATAATACATATAATACATTTATATATATATAGATATATATATATATATATATGTATATATATAATTATACATAGATATACATAAATATACATATATATATACATATATAATAGTAATATATATATATATATATAGTATAAATATACTATATTTATACAGTATATTAATATAATATATATTATATATTATCATATATATATAAATATACATATATATACATATATATATATATATATATATACATACATACATATAAGTATTTATACATATATACGTATAGATAGGGTTAGGGGGTATACCTAACTGACAGGTGGGGGCCTTGGCTTGTCGCCGGCGGGAGGACGACGGCGGAGGTGGCGGTGGCTGGCCGGAGGAGCGGCAGTAGCAACTGTTGCTGTCAGCAACAGCAGCAGCAGCAGCTTGTGGAGGCTACGGCGGCGGCTGCGGCTGCGACCGAGGAGGCGGCGGTGCAGGGTGGGGAAGCGACGGAGGGGAGGGTGGCGGTGAGGTTGGTGGTGGTGGCGGGGGTCTACGGTGGCGGTGGTGGTGGCTGGAGGTGATCGGAGGTGAGGGGTAGCTGTTAGGGTGAGAGAAAAGTAGGGACTGCGGGGGCTGCCGGCGGCGGAGGGGAGGTCGTGGAGCGGTGGGAGGGTGGTGGTCCGGTAGAGGGGGTCGGGGAGAGTCGAGTGGTGGTGGTGGCGGTGGTCCATGAAGGCCGGAGGCGGTCGGGAGGGGCGGTCGGGGGTGCTGGGGCAGCTGTGGACAGGGTTGGGGTTCGGGTCTGTGGCAGCTGCCCACGGCGGAGAAGGCGGCCGGAGGTGGTGGGGCTTGGCCGGAGGGGAGGTGGGGAGTTGGCGAGGGCTTCGCCGGAGTGGGGTGGCCGGTAGTGGCTGAGGGTGGTGGCTGTGAGGGTTGAAAGGGGGAGGGGTCGGGTTTAAATAGGTTTTAGGGGAGTGGCAGTTTGGTAAATAGGTGGAAGTTTAGGGGCTTTTAGGTAATTTTGGGTTTTGGGATATTTTGGCACCCATTTGTGGGTCCCACATGACACATGGACGGTCCACATTCATCAGCCAATGAGGTGATGCCACCTTACACTGGAAATTTGCATAAAAACCTCTGAAATTTCCTAAATTGCAAATAGGTCCCAAAACTGGTATTTTGCGTAATTATGCAATTTGTCTGATAAAATACCCTGTTCCCAGAAAATACTAAAATCCTCAAAATTGAGAGGGAAATCTGTGGAAGGGTCCTGAGGGGGTGGGGGTGAGTCTGGGCAGGGGTAGGGCCTGGTTTCTTGGTGATACGGGTCATCGTATTTATTATTTAATAAATACTGCGCACGGTGTTCTCTAATTATTTAGAGACAGGTAGGGCCATAATTTTACTATGGTGTTAATATACTAATTGTAGTATATTCAAAGTAAAATATTATCGTATTTATTGTTTGGGCAAAACTGGTGCAGGTTGGGCCTCAATTCCTAGGGGTACAGAGATGGGTAAAGAGCAAGAAATAAAATAGGAAATAAATACGGACTTTTGTAACGATATTTGTGCGTCTCAAACGAGGCTCAAAATAAAGTATCTGGGAGTTGCATAAAATTCAGAAAAATAGTCTAACATGTCTAGGGCAGGTATGTAAATTTTGTTTAGGAAAAAATAGCTAGTGTAATGCTCTAATTAATTTTGTAAGGTACAGGTGCACAATCAATAGGATATGTAAACAAAATAAATTTAAAAAAAGTTACAGAAATTCTAATTAGCTAAAATTAATCCTAAATTACTGAAATCTGGTCGAGGGAGTTTACAATCTACCCTCCTTAGAATATTTCGTCCTCGAAATAAAAACAAACATATAATGAGAATGAAAGATTGTTTTAAAATATTAGGACATACCCTGGTTTGGAAATAGATGGGGGAAACGCTGTCGAATACCCTCCTCTCGTTCCCAGGTTGATTCACCTGGTGCATGATGTCTCCATGCAACACGAACTAGAGGGATAGTCTGGCCTCGCAACACCTTCTTGCTACGATCTAGGATCTCTACAGGTTCCTCCTGGTATGATAGGCTTGGGCCGACGGTAATCTCTGAATGGTCCAGTACATGACTTGGGTCTGGAATGTACCTCCTCAGCTGAGATACGTGGAAGACGTCATATACTCCTTCCAGGGTCTGAGGTAGGGCTAGCTTGTAGGCAACTTCTTCGATGCGTTCTAATACATCGAAGGGTCCAATGTACCTTAGACTCAGTTTTCCTCTTCCTCCAAATCTGATAGTACCTCGGGTGGGTGAGATTTTTAAGAACACATGCTTTCCCACTTGGAACTCTAGAGGTCGTCGATGAACGTTGTCCCAGTGCTTCTGTCTGTCTTGTGCAGCTCGTAGGTGTCCTTGTATCTTCTTTACTTTCTCCACCGTACGAACAACCAATTCTGGTCCCAAGATCTGTCTTTCGCTAACATCGCTCCAGCATACTGGGGAACGACATTTTCTGCCATACAATGCTTCAAAGGGAGCCATTTGAATGCTCGTTTGATAGCTATTGTTGTAGAAAAACTCCACCAGGTGCAAATGATCTTCCCATGATCCACTGAAATCAAGCATGCAGGCTCTCAGCATATCTTCAAGTGTCTGGATGGTGCATTCTGATTGGCCATCTGTTGCGGGTGGTACGAGGTGCTGAACTTAAGGCGGGTACCAAGACTTTCTTGCATACTTCACCAAAAGTAAGATGTAAACCTCGTATCTCTGTCAGACACTATGCTGACTGGTACTCCATGCAGACGCACTATCTCCTTCATGTACATGTCCGCCAAGACTTCAGTAGATTGTCCGACTCTGAAAGGTAAGAAATGAGCAGCCTTTGTGAGTCTGTCTACAATCACCCATACAGCATTACGACCACTGGGACTTCTTGGAAAGCCCGTAACAAAGTCTATCGTAATGTGTTCCCATTTCCACTCGGGTGTTGGGAGGGGTTGAAGTAGACCTGCTGATCTCTGATGTTCAGCCTTGACTTACTGACACACCAGGTACTTTGCCACAAAGCGTGCTATCTCTCGCTTCATTCCATGCCACCAGTAGAATTGTTGCAGATCTCTGTACATCTTTGTGCCTCCCGGATGTATAGAGTATGTTAAGCTATGAGCTTCTGACATCAGCTCCTCACGAAGTTCTCCATTTGGAACATAAAGACGTTCTCCACATCTTAGAGTCCCATCTTCGTGTATGCGACATCCTGTCTGGATTCCAGCCTCTGTTCTTTGGCGAAGCCTCTAAAATCTTGTATCTGCTGGTAGAGCAGCTTTGATTCTTTCGACCAATGTTGATTGTAGCTGGTAGTTTGACAATTGGCCGTCAATTCTTGGCATAATGACCTTTATTCCCAAATTTTCTAGATCTCTCCACAGACCTGGTTGGGTGATCATAAAGAATGTCGAGGGTCTTCTGCTTAGTGCATCAGCTACTACATTAGCCTTTCCTGGATGGTACTGCAGATCGATCTCGAAATCTGTCATCACTTCGAGCCATCATCTTTGTCTTAGGTTCAGGTCCTTCTGAGTGTAGACGTATTTCAGGCTCTTGTGATCGGTGAATATCTCCACTCGTTCGCCGTATAGATAATGTCTCCATAGCTTCAGGGCGAAGATGACTGCGGCAAGCTCCAAGTCGTGAGTGGGATAATTCTTCTCATGAGTCCTCAGTTGTCTTGAGGCATAAGCTACAACCTTCCCATGTTGCATTAAGACACAACCCAATCCTTTTCCGGATGCATCGCTATAGATAATGAAACCTCCGGATCCAGATGGTATGGTCAAGATGGGGGCAGTAGTCAGACGCTTCTTCAACTCGTCGAAAGCTGTTTGGCATTCCTCATACCAGATGAACTCCTGATCCTTGCGGGTAAGATGGGTAATTGGCTCCGCGATTCTTACAAAGTTTTCTATGAACCTCCAGTAATATCCGGCAAATCCTAGAAAGCTTCTCACTTCTGAGACATTGGTAGGGGTTGGCCACGTCTCGACAGATGAGATCTTTGCTGGGTCTACTGAGATGCCTTCTCCTGTGATAATGTGCCCAAGGAAAGTGACACGATCAAGGAAGAACTCGCACTTGCTTAGTTTAGCATAAAGGCTCTCACGTCTCAGCATCTCTAGCACTAGCCTCAAGTGCTCTTCGTGCTCCTCGTGGCTCTTTGAATACACCAAGATGTCGTCGATGAAGACTACCACGAACTGGTCCAGATATTGGTGGAAGACTCTGTTCATCAGGTTCATGAATACGGCTGGTGCATTAGTCAGTCCAAACGGCATCACCAGGAACTCGTAATGACCATAGCGAGTCCTGAATGCTGTCTTTAGAATGTCTTCTCTCCGTACTTTGACCTGATGATAGCCAGATCTTAAGTCTATCTTTGAGAATACCACAGCTCCCGTCAGTTGATCGAACAGGTCATTGATCCGGGGCAAGGGGTACTTATTTTTTATCGTCAAAGCGTTGAGGGCTCTGTAATCAATACACATGCGATATGTTCTGTCCTTCTTGGGTACAAACAACACTGGTGCTCCCCAGGGTGATGCACTAGGACGAACAAATCCCTTGATTTTTAATTCTTCAAGTTGCAGCTTCAGCTCGTCAAGCTCCTTCTTCGCCAGTCGGTACACATTTGAGGATACCGGTACAGCTCCGGGTATCAGTTCAATAGTGAACTCTACTTCTCTGTCAGGCGGTAGGCCTGGCAATTCCTCCGGGAATACGACTTTGAATTCTGCAACGAGTGCTGGGGGTTCTATCTCCATCGCCATGTAAGCTCTAGGAGTCTGGCCTACTCCTTGCTCGATGGTACCTCGTACGTATTCGAACTCCGGGTGTCCTGGTGGTCTAAAGGTGATACTGCCTTTTTGGCAGTCTAAGATAGTATTGTTCTGGATTAACCAGTCCATGCCTAAGACGACATCGAAATTTGGCATAGGGAGTACCAAAAATCGCGCTCTTAGCTCTCTACTACAAACAACTATCGAGCATGTCTCAATAATGTTGGTAACTGGAACAATACCTCCTCCGGTAAGAATTTTCCAGCACTTGGGTAGCGGGAAAGTGACTAGTTTGTGCATGGCTACGAAACTACTAGATATGAATGACAGGGTAGCGCCGGAATCAAATAATATGGTTGTAGGTAATGATGCAACTAAAATGGTACCTACGATGGTTTTTTCTTCGGGTTCTTCGGCAATTGCAGCTAAAGCAAAGGCTTGCCCATGTCTTTGTCCTCCAGATTGTTGTCTGGCTTTGAACTGGCTCTCTTGGGTGGCCAGGGGTGCTCCTTTCTGATATCCTCCTGATGTGGAGGGTAGAATCTTTTGGGCGGGTGTTCCTGATTTCTGCCCGTTCTGAGGTACTGCATCTCTGCGTTACAGGCAATCTCTCATCATGTGTTGGCTAGCTCCACAAATTATGCATAGCCCGTTCTTCTTTCTGCAGTCTTTGATATAGTATCCCTTCTTGCCACAATAGTGACAAGTCGGGAGCTTCTTCTTCTGGTAGGGCCCAGTCGTCTGCTGCGTCTGATTTTGTGGACGACGGATAGGGCCTCCTGCTCCTTGCTGGTTTTTGGCCGGGAAGGTTGGATTAGAGCATCTCGCTCCTCGGCCAATAGCTTCTTGCACCCTCGCTTCTGTAAGAACCTCCTCGTAGGAGATCCTTGACTGCGTTATTGTATACCTCTGGAGCTCGCAGGTGAGGCCGTGGTGGAACCTTTTGGCTTTCTCCAGCTTATTCGGTATCAAGATGGTACCGAATCAACTTAGTCTGCTGAACTCTGCGACGTAGGCGTCAACAGTCATGTTCCCTTGTCCCAGGTGCAGGAACTGGGAGTATAGGGTATTTTGGACTGTTGTAGGGAAGTACTTGGCATTGAAGTGCTCCAAAAATTGTTCCCAAGTTTGATCTTTGCCGATGCTACGCTCTATGGATTCCCACCAGTGATGGGCATTGCCTAAGAGTTGAGCTCTTACGGCAGTCATCCATAGGTCGGGGGTAAGTTGCGAGCCTTCTAGCAGCATTTCTATATTGGAGATCCAATCTGAGATCTCCTCTGGGGATTCGCTGCCCTTAAAGGTTCTCGGGCTTATTTGTCGAAAGCCTCGGACTGTGCCCACTGGTTGGACAGGTGCTGGTGCTGGGGCAGTCGTTCTTTCCAAGGCCGTCATCAATGTCTGTCTCAAGGCCTCAGTCTGTTGCCACTGAGATTGTCTCAGGGCTTCAGTCTGCTGCCACTGAGTTTGCATCATAGCTTGGAGGAACTGGAACATTTGAGTTTGTCCCTCAAGCTGAGGCATCTGGGCAGGAAAGGCGGGAGGTGGAGGCAGTGGTGTCTCCGCCTGCGGTGTTGGGGCCTGGGAGGTTTGCCCTTCATGCTGGGCTGGTGTTTCTGTCTAGACAGAATTCTGGTGGATGTACGGGGTTGGCGGGTAGACCAGCATCCTTCTCGGGGATGGGTCTCTCAGGGTGGATGGGGTTCCCTGGACATCGGGCGAGGGGTCTGTTGTTGGGTCATCCCCATCAATCGCATGTCCTCCGGGTATGTCCATATTTCTGAAGAAAATAGAATAATTAAAAAAACACAAGGAATTAATAATTGATAATCAAGCAGGATGCAAAAAAATTTGATGAAGTCAGTGTGGATGAGACCTAGTATTTCTATCCTATTGCAGGCTTGCTGGGCATGTCATCATACCACTAGCAATAAATTAGACCTGCATGGGCCACCACTAAAACCATGTCACGCCCCAGTCCCAAAATGTAAGAAACTAGGCCACGTGGTATTGGCCAGCTGACACATCACTAAGGGTTTAATCTATTTTTATGGACCCAAAGGAACGTGCTACGCTGTCCTAAAATACTACAAGTCTAGTACAGGCAAGTCTATCTCATCCACAGAAATGTCAGAAAATAGTGCTGAATATATATAATGCTGAGTCTGAAAATGTTATAATACACATCTTGTGGGAACAAACCAACTACAAAATATAATAATAATACAGAAAACAGGATAGACTGAGTATCGTCTATCTAGCAAAATATCTCCATCGCCAAGAGAGCATCTCCTAGAATCAGGTAGATTCTGATGGTGTCTCCTCTAGTTCTTCCTCGGTGGCATGCCTAGTCTCTTGTCCTGGACCATACACCGTGGGGTAGTAGGCCTCGTCTAAATCTGGAAGGAAACCAGGTCCTCAGTGGGACATAACAAGATACAGGAAAATAATATGCCAGGAATGTAAATACTGAATAAATAAATAAATAAATACAGGGTGCTAACCATCTAAGTGAAATGCAAGTAAAGACCTTGTAGTGCGCATGAAAATGTGTAGGTTTGACATATGCTGACTTAATTCACCAATCGTGTTGACTGGCTAGTATATGTGTTATATGCCCCCGGACACACAGGTAGCTCTGCAATCGACCATCTCCGAGGAGCATGGTACGAAGGATAAAAGACTCATGGAGGGGGGTATCTCATACGTCTACTAGTTATCTTTTCCACCCAATATAACTAAATGCCAAGTCGTACTTTTCCTGAGTTTTCCTGATTGTGCTAAGTCATGATGCGTGTCACACGTACTGGTAGCTAATCAAATACGCGGCTCGTATCCCAATATATATTTCAACCATGTTGCGTGTTCCCGTGATAGGGTCTAGGAGGATATTAGGATACCCTCACAGATGTTGGTAGGTCTGAAAAGACTAAGTTAATTATTCTACAAGTCAACGTATCTGTTGACTGTACCTGAGGCAATCTCAGGTACTCACAGTTATATGAATTCAGGAAAAACATAGCATATAACAGCATTTGAATTTAGACAGTAACTTGGCAAGGTATACTTGCCTACTTCCTGATTGTGTTGGACACCTGATCCCACTGTCAAGACTGAGGGTCCTTGTGACAGGGGGTCACTGACTGTGCTGGAGATGTTTTCTGTTAAAACATACAGGGTTCGTGAATATCATGGGTATAATATAACAATATATATATACTTATATAAATATATACATATAAGACAATAAATATATAATATAGAGTACCATATATATAGAGTATATATATACATATAGCTATAGTATATATAGTAGTATATATATTTATATAGTATAATAAAGAAAAGAAGTTGCAAGAAATGGAATTACATATATCTATATACTGTATATCCAGTATATATTAGATATATAATATAAATATATATAATACATATATATATAATACATATATATATATATATATATATATATATATATATATATATATATAGTTAAATAAAAAAAAGACAGTGCAGAATGTAAATGTATATATATAATATACTGTATTATCCAGTATAATATTATATAATATATATTATATATAGATAATATATATTTATATATATATATATATATATATATATATATATATATATATATATATATATATATATATATATATAAAGAAATGACAAGTGCAGAATGTAAATATACATATATATATATATATATATATGCTATATTATCCAGCACTATATTATATAGTATATATTATATATACATATATATATATATATATATATATATATATATATATATATATATATATATAAAAATTGAAAGACAGTGCAGGAAATAAATACATATGTAAATACATATGTACTGTATTATCCAGTACTATATTATATAGTATATATTATATATAGATAATATATATATATATATATATATATATATATATATATATATATATATATATATATATATACATATATATATATATACACATATATATATATAATACAGGAAAGAAAATGCATAAATGTAAAAGTATATGTATATAATATATATGTTATTATATATAATATAATATATATAGTAGTGTATATATAACACTGATTTATATATATATATATGTATAATTATATATATAAGTAATATAATACATATAATACATTTATATATATATAGATATATATATATATAATTATACATAGATATACATAAATATACATATATATACATATATAATAGTAATATATATATATACTGTATAAATATACTGTATTTATACAGTATATTAATATAATATATATTATATATTATCATATATATATAAATATACATATATATACATATATACATACATATAAGTATTTATACATATATACGTATAGATAGGGTTAGGGGGTATACCTAACTGACAGGTGGGGGCCTTGGCTTGTCGCCGGCGGGAGGACGACGGCGGAGGTGGCGGTGGCTGGCCGGAGGAGCGGCAGCAGCAACTGTTGCTGTCAGCAACAGCAGCAGCAGCAGCAGCTTGTGGAGGCTACGGCGGCGGCTGCGGCGGAGGAGGCGGCGGTGCAGGGTGGGGAAGCGATGGAGGGGAGGGTGGCGGTGAGGTTGGTGGTGGTGGCGGGGGTCTACGGTGGCGGTGGTGGTGGCTGGAGGTGATCGGAGGTGAGGGGTAGCCGTTAGGGTTAGGGAAAAGTAGGGACTGCGGGGGCTGCCGGCGGCGGAGGGGAGGTCGTGGAGCGGTGGGAGGGTGGTGGTCCGGTAGAGGGGGTCGGGGAGAGTCGAATGGTGGTGGTGGCGGTTGTCCACGGTGGCGGAGGGGCGATCGAGGGTGCTGGGGCAGCTGTGGACAGGGTGGGGGTTCGGGTCTGTGGCAGCTGCCCACGGCGGAGCAGGCGGCCGGAGGTGGTGGGGCTTGGCCGGAGGAAAGGTGGGGAGTTGGCGAGGGCTTCGCCGGAGTGGGGTGGCCGGTGGTGGCTGAGGGTGGTGGCTGTGAGGGTTGAAAGGGGGAGGGGTCGGGTTTAAATAGGTTTTAGGGAAGTGGCAGTTTGGTAAATAGGTGGAAGTTTAGGGGCTTTTAGGTAATTTTGGGTTTTGGGATATTTTGGCAGCCATTTGTGGGTCCCATATGACACGTGAACGGTCCACATTCACCAGCCAATGAGGTGATGCCACCTTACACTGGAAATTTGCATAAAAACCCCTGAAATTTTCTAAATTGCAAATAGGTCCCAAAACTGGTATTTTGCGTAATTACGCAATTTGTCTGATAAAATATCCTGTTCCCAGAAAATACTAAAATGCTCAGAATTGAGAGGAAAAAGCTGTGGCAGGGTCCTGAGGGGTGGGGGTGAGTTTGGGCAGGGGCAGGGCCTGGTTTCTTGGTGATACGGGTCATCGTATTTATTATTTAATAAATACTGCGTATGGTGTTCTCTAATTATTTAGAGGCAGGTAGGGCCATAATTTTACTACGGTGTCAATATACTAATTGTAGTATATTCAAAGTAGAATATTATCGTATTTATTGTTTGGGCAAAACTGGTGCAGGTTGGGCCTCAATTCCTAGGGGTACAGAGATGGGTAAAGAGCAAGAAATAAAATAGGAAATAAATACGGACTTTTATAACGATATTTGTGCGTCTCAAACGAGGCTCAAAATAAAGCATCTGGGAGTTGCATAAAATTCAAAAAAATAGTCTAACATGTCTAGGGCAGGTATGTGAATTTTGTTTGGGAAAAAATAGCTAGTGTAATGCTCTAATTAATTTTGTAAGGTACAGGTGCACAATCAATAGGATATGTAAACAAAATAAATTTAAAAAAAGTTACAGAAATTCTAATTAGCTAAAATTAATCCTAAATTACTGAAATCTGGTCGAGGGAGTTTATAAAAGTCCATTACATTCAAGGATTTTTATTAAATTGAAGGTCATGGGTACATATGAAAAGAAGGAGACCCTCTCTGTGCTATTTCTGGTAACAACAAGTATGAAGCCGACAGCTCAACACATTCTGGGTCATCACTTCAGCAAGATTCCTCAGTGCAAGCCATAGCATGGGAAAAGAATCCACACTGATGGATAGCAAGAGAGCTTACAACTCAGAGCTAAGTTGTTGCAGACCCAACTCTGTCATATGAAAGGATGTGACTAAAAATCCCAGTTGGGATAACTAGCCCCACCGGTGCCACTCGGGTGGGCCAAAAGGACTCGACCCAATATACAGCCATCGCAACCTGGCCGTATAGGGAGGGAAGCTACAGTGAGCTTGGTTGGAAGACCGCAAAAAATTCTTCGAATAATATATTGTTTTTGCCACGCACATCGGTGACTATGATATCCTTCTAGGATCCATCATAACTAAAGCAATCTGAGATAGTTCCTGCACAAACGGGCATACCAATGTTAGAATGATTGCAAAACTATAAAAAACTATGCATCAGAGTCATGCGTCGTTCAGTGGATCAGCTATTAAATGAGCCCAAGAAAGATGCGTACAGCCATCGAGTCCCACAAGGCAGATGCAGCATCGCCACATTACAAAGGTGACCTTTGCCAAGAAGGGGTGAATATGCCTTTACAGCATAGTCGCGTATCAGTTCTCGATGCATGCTTCAGGTTCGTATCCGAGGACAGCCTTACCTATGCAGTTCAGACAGTGGTAAGAATGGTATGAACGTTCAGTGTCAAAAAAATGTACGAAATGCCCAATTGACTTCCTCGTGCCCAACTTTAATAGGGACATTGTGAGAGAGAGAGAAAGACACTATTATCTTCCTTCATAGCCCTCTATTTATAGCAAGGAAGCCATTAATGGCTCACTAATTGTTAGGCACTAAAACTATAGGATGAATCTAGCAGTCAATGGATGAATTCCATCGTGGCTTGATGCGCCCAGAAGTCCTATGCGCCAAGTAGCCAGTTGCGCTTGTCTAAGTAAATTTCTTCATACGCCCGACAATCAAATACGCCAAACAAATTACTGTGCCAGGAAATGCACTCTGTTACCCCAAATATAAGGGAGGTTTACACGTGTACCAAAATGATTTATACACCTATATCCTTCATGCTTATGTTCAAAGTATTTTGAAATTTAAAACTTACAAAATTTATGTTCGAAAACTTTGAAGGGGGTCTTATAGAAGCATAAAAACCTACACCATGCGCCTCGGTGACTTATTTCCATGCGCCTTATGGGTCCAGCTTTATGCGCTTCAGTGTCCTCGCTCTATGCACCAACCATGCAAAAAGTGTCTCATGTGCCTACAGTGCCATGCACCACTAAAGATCTTAGTATCTCATGTGCCCACAGTGCCATGCACCACTACACATCTTAGTGTCTCATGTGCCCACAGTGGCATGCTCTATTACGCATCTTAGTGTCTCATGTTCCTGCAGTGCCATATGCAAGTATGCATCTTAGTATGTGCCTGCAGTGTCATATGCCACTAACCCTTCGAGTGCTCTTCATCCGCCAAGTGGAAGTATTTCCAAGGTACAGTCATAGCTATCCAAATAAGAGCATGACACGTGTCACGAGTATTATGGGCGACAGCAACCCCAAATCTCGGCTTGACACATGGCAGCCTTAACGTTGTATGCGTCTGCAGTTCCATGCGCCAATATGCAACCCACGGACATGTGCCTATTTAAAGCCTTCCTAAGGGTACCAATAGTGGGCGTCTCCTACATGCAAGCATCAGTCGTAGCTACACATAAAAGAGACAAACATAGTGGCAGCGACCACACGTAGAAGAGGAGAAGAAGGAGACAGAAGCAACATTCGAAGCCTCATCAACCCCTAGGTCCCGGATCATCAATGGAGTAAAGAAGCCACTACAATGCTCGATCTTCATCATCATACTTTCCCAGATCTTTCCTTTTGTACTTAGATCCTCTTATATAGGGATTTTCTTGTACTCTTTGTTAATTCATAATAAATAAGATTTTTATACCCTCCACCCAAAATCTCTATTTTTACGATGTCGACAGCGTAGGTATATCCTAGATCCGAGCCATATCCTTTATTATTTTGAGCTAATCGTTGGTACTGACTTGTCTTACGAGAGCAACATGTATCCATGTTTGACCGGAGAGAGAAAGTGCTCAAGAATCGGACTGTCCATCTTGTCAGTGTCACTTGGGGTTATCACTCTCTGGGAGAGTTGACATGGGAGCACGAGGATGATGTCAAGTCCCTGTATCCATATATGTTTGACTTGGGAGGTATATTATTTCTTATGCCTTTGTATCTTGAACTCCATGATCATCGATCACCCATGTAGTAATATATTGCTTTTCTTTATTTTGCATGATTGGTTGCTTGATTATATGTGTGAAGATATGCCTATGATTAGAGTAGTGCTTGTCTTGATATTTCTAACTAGCCTTGAGTTTAAATTTTGATGACAAAAATTTTCTAAGGTGGGTGGATATGTCACTCCCTGTTCCCGATATACATGTCAGTACATACACGGCTTGCTGGCATGACAGCCAGGTGACCAGGAGACCAGACCCGTTTTCCTATTGATTTTTGTTTATGGTTTATTTTCTCTGGTTAGGATTGCTTGAGAATGATTCATGAATTGATCCAATGGCTAAGTCTCAAACCTTACCCCATATAAACCCTTTGCTTTCTCTCTCTTCCCTTATTTTACTATCTTCATTCTCTTACTTCTCCTTGGATCTTAGGCAAGAACATCGTATACACATAAAGAAACATGATTAATTGCATGTTTTTCATTCTTTGATTTTCTTGCATTTTATGAGTATATAGTATATATATTGTGTTCCTTTACATCTTTAGTAATTGGTATTTTTGATTTTGATGGTTAGAATAGAGTATATCTAAGTTTTAAATTTAGGATTTTATGTAAAACATGGGAACGATCTTCAAAACCTAGTGTTTTTGAAAACAATTTGTTCTATGTCATAAAGAATTAAATTTTATATGATTTTGGCTTTTGCTTTACTTGATTTTGATTTTAAATAAAGATGTTATGAACAAACTGAATCTTTGAACCATACATGGGTTGATGTCTTTGGAGAGAAGAACAGTCTTAGGGTAATAGTGCACCGGTCAGGTACATTTGCACCAATTTAGCTTTTGTGTAAAGGTGCGCAGAGGCTTTTCCCCTTGCGTATAAATATGTAAAACCCTCTATTTGCATGCTTTTATCAAGAAAATCATTTCTTTACCGGAGAAAGTACGCAGAGCTTCGGTTTATGTGCTTTCTTGGTTTATGTGCCTTCTCGATTTGTGTGTTTTCTTAGGTTGTACGCTCCTTGGGTTGTGTGCTCTCCACAATTTGCATGTTTTGTCTGTTTGCTTGTTTTTCCTCGGTATGCATGCTTTTCTTCCTCGCGTACTTTTTCTGTCTTTTATACTTTTTATTCTTTTCATTTTCCTCTTCATGCGTACTTTATATGAGGAGCGAGATCCTTCTTGTGCATGCTTTTACAGGAAGTCTTCCCTTGCACAAAAGTGTCAATCCCTCTTATAAAAGTAAGCGAGGACTCTGTCTTACATAATTTTAGACCGATGGCCCAGTTTTCGTGTTGTGTGCGGCTTATTTTTTGGGCCGTTTGTGCTCGACTTGTTATATATTTTGTGCGTATGTATTGATCAATTGTGGATTTTGTTTGGTTTTGATGTTTTTTCTCGATTATTCCAACTTCTTGACTTGACCCTAGCCAGTTGTGGGTACCGAAGAGCTAAGTGATCTAAAATGCCAATATTTTCATGAATAGTGACCTGTACCTGAGATATCTTAATTAAGCTATAGGCACAATTATACTATGTGATGAACTTAGACTATGTGATAAACTTGGCCATAGAGGCAATGATCATACATCTGACCGGATAACCTTATTGGACTGACTATGTATACTTGACCTGATCAACGTGACTTTATGTGATAAATGGAATTCATGTGACCGACTAATACGCCGATTATCCTTACATAACTACTTGTATCCATGCTGATACATCTATTCGCACCAAGTGTGCTACTTGGCTTACTTGTGCACCAAGGTGGCACTTGATCTAATTATTGTGCTACATGCTAAGTACAATGTGCTATGCATTCTCATTTTTTCTTGGCACAGATATGGTAGTTGTTTAGTAACCCTAGTATGGATAGAATGTTTTTTGATTTATTGTATTGCGCTTAGGTGAATCTAGATTGAGCAATATGGATTCGTACCTAGCATATACGTACCAAGATACGACATCTAAAAAAAATGATCATGTGACCACGACATGAGATTTTATTCAACATTAAGGTTAATTAGGCAACTAAATTGGTTGAGCATTGGGGGGAAACAAAATCCTGAGATCGTGCGTGACAGCCACCCTCAGTTATTTGGGGAGTACAAGGTTGGCCACCACCGGATACTGTGTAATATCCACACTAGTGGGGTGTAATATATGGCCACTATGTGTTATGAATTATAAATAATACATTAGCACGGTGGCCTTATGAGGGATCGGTACATACTCTACATATAATACATTATTATTATTGGCTTGGCTTGGCTTGGCTTGGCTTGGCTTGGCTTGGCTAGCCCAGCTCGAACATAGCACGTTCTGAGGATCCTTATATTATGCATTATGCTACTAGAATAATCCAGACTTTACATAGTAAGTCGTAGGATCGTTTGGCCGAATTCTTAACTTATTTGATTATGTATTGTGTTATTTTGTTGGTAGTCTAGGGACATAGATTAGCGTGGTGCGGTGGACCAATCCTTGTCCTTGTTTGATTGTAGGGTTAGATTGTTGTGCTACAATAGAATATGAACCGAAACTGTGATGCAGAGACATATCTTGACCAAAATCAGAGGATGTATTCTATCTCAGAGTGATATGGTACTCCTTGTCCATATTTGGTATAGGAGTGTCATATTGTTCGATGATGGATATGTGCATATGGTTCTTGGCTCATGCATTATTTATGCTTTGATCTGGATTTTGTTTCTTTACTTGTGCTTCCTTGTGGTAATTACTATTTAGGGTCTAACTCAACTGGTTTGCATGGCCTGGTTTAAAGCCAAAGCCCGAGGATCAAGCATATCTTTCCTTGATTGATGTTGTGCACCAAACAGATGGCCGCTGAGGAAAATAAGTGGATTTCTTTTTGACCACTCATATTTGTACATTCGTTTACTTTTGGCGTTTACCCACCGGCACCTGTTAGCCGGCTAGTCTGGACTTTAGTTTTCTTACATGATTGTAACTATTCAGACTGCAGCTAATTTCAGCCATGTACTCTTCATACTCTACTAGCTAACCATTTTGTATAGCTAGTTCCAGAATATTTTGGTAGAGCATTTGGGACGCCTTATCGCTTTATCTTAGATGTTCTGTGTTTACTGCTTCTTATTTGAATGATTGAGACAGAGATGCTCTATATGATCTTAGGGGACTTAATTTTAGCATGCACTCCATTGTCTATTTTACAGCATTGATCAAAATACGGGGTGCATGTATACTCCATAGTATGTAGATAGTCGTGTCATACCCCCGTTCTCCGTATTCCGGTACTGGGGCATGACAGAAATACCTCGCAGAGGGTACCAGGATACATTGGATGTCGATATTCTTATTCCTTTATTTCTTTCACACTTATTTTTAAATTGCCTATTATCAATCATTTGTGCTTGAATTATTAGCGTGACCCTATTCACCCCCCCCCCTACCACCCCTCATGGTTCCTTTAGTCTCAAGTGGGTTGATTTGTTGAGTAAGGAGGAGGGTGGAGATGGAGGAGAATGAGAGAGGGTGGTGATGGAAGTTGGGCTGGGTTGGGCGATTAGTAGTAGTCCGGCAGAGAGGAGAAGGAGGAGGACGTCTTTCTCCCCTTTTATTCTTTTTTTATTTTTTAAGAATAAATTACTCCTAGCGAGGAGGAGGATGCCTCTCTCTCTCTCTCTCCTCTTTTATTCTTTTTTCTTTTTTAATAATAAATGACTCCTAGCATCGCTAGGTGTCATGCGATTTTTGCAACAACAACAAAAATGGTGGTCATTATAAAAAGTTAATTTTTATACTAAATTACTCATTATAAAATTTTTATTAACTATATATAAAATAAATACATGTTTTATTATAAAAAATTAATAAAATATTCAATATATATAATAAAAATTTTAACAACTATTATAATTACAGATTTTTCAGTTCTAACCACCAAAGCAATCATGTTGATAATACAATAGATCAAAAGACAAGTTGATAATATAATAGATCAAAAGACATAACACCAAAATACATAATGTGTAAAACATTTTTTATAATTAGTAGCAGTTATTACATTGGCACTCTTGTAAAGTTAATTAACTGTTACAATAAATTAAAAATTGTTACTAAAATTTTAAATTGTGGTTTTGTAATTTTTAGAAATTTTGTGAGTAAAAACCGTTACAAATGTATGTACTACAAAAGAAAAAAATCAATTCCCAGGGTCGACCATAAGTTCATGGGGGGCCTAGGCGAACTTTCAAAATAGGGCCCATATATAATGTAAAAAAAATTAAAATAAGTGAGACAAGTAAATTAAAAAAATATTTGCACCAAGGATTGAACCTATAACCTCTAGTATGCCAGTCTAACAAAATAATCACTAAACCACAATTATTTTGTAGAAGCTCATAGTATATACTAGTTCTATTTTAGAGAAAAGATTATATATATATATGTGTGTGTGTGTGTGTGTGTGTGTGTGTGTGTGTGTGTGTGTGTTTAAACATATTTTTGGGGATGTAGTCCACACAATGCGCCCAATGTAGCCAGAGCCATGCCCCAGATATGCAGCCATACGCCATGAGCAGCAATACTCTAAATATGAAGCCATGCACCATGTGCCAGCCATATCATGACATGCGCCTATGAGAGCTGTGCACGCATGCGCATATATGGTCCTCCAAAATCTATAAATAGTGGGCATCACCCTCAAAAAAAAAAACTACCACCACCCCCACGGCAAAAAGAAGAGAAAAAAAAGAAGACAGAAGGAAGAAGTATAAACCCTCTCACCCAAAATTAGGCCTACTTAGCTTAGATAAAGAGACTAGGGCTAGTTTGAATCCAATTATAAATAGAATACTGTGTTTTAGAGGATTTACAATATTTATATCCCTTAATGCATCTTACCGTTGCTTCGATAATTGGAGCACTACACTAGCCATTATCTTCCTATAAATTTTACACCATTGCCCTAGACGTGCCTGCCTTCTATTATAACCTGTGTAACTTATAATTATGCTCTTTTGTGCTATATTTTGTCGCACAACATTCATCGCGGACATTTATATTTAAATCTAAATAAATACTTTGTATCCTTGTGCGTTCCAATCAAAATTGGAGACACAATCTTGACCCATTTCGTGCAACCCAATTTATGACAATATTCTATCCTGAGTCCTCTATGTTCATGACACTTGTGTCCTACCTAATTTTATCTCCATATACTTTTAATTAATTCAAGAACACCATGTACATTAATTTTAATTAATTTAATCCAATTTTTATCTTTGTGTAATTTTTTAATTGTTGGACACTTTTATGCAAAAAGTGCATTGAGGTATCCACACCATTGGATATGACACATGAAGAAACCTATTTTTTGTTTATATGAATTTTTCTCATGATTTTTGGAATGTGCAACACACAATATCGCCCCCTCATTTAACCCTAGTCTTGCATTTTAAATGATACAAATTATAGCCCTCCAATACCTACATGACAAGCCAAAGCCCATCCCAAGAGGATGTTGACCAAGCCCACCTACCTAGGTCAACACGCAACCCAAATTATACATGTATAAATAATCACTTTTCCTTTTTTTATCCATATTATAAAACCCAAACCACCTAGCCGACATTATCACCATCCCTAACTCCTATTCATCATCTCCTTCCTCACGACCGCCAAAGTAGCTGAGACACCGGAGCAGCTGAGCGGCCGGAGCAGCCTAACCTCGCTCGTCCCTGGCCCGACTACACAGCCACCGTTCCTCTGCCGTACCACATGTTCTCTCCTTCCCCGATCTCCTCTCTCTACCGATTGGACCACCACCTGCACGACTCCCTCCGTCTCCTCCCTGCTCTCATCTCCCTCTGTTCCCTCTACCTCGACCTATCCTTGACCTCCTCCTCGACCTCCTTCTCCTGTTCCTGTTCCCCTCGTCGTCCCCTGACCGTCGAGCAGCAGCCCATCACCGCTGCCAAGTCCTTCGTCCTCCTTCACGTCGTCTTCCCTCATCCCCATTCCTCTCCACCCTCGTCTCTCCCTCCAGCAACGGCTATACTCCGTCGGATCCTCCTTCCTGCTCGACTCTATCAGAGCAACCCGCCTGTCAGCCGCCATCCACCACCATGACCCGAGCAGCCTCACCGGAGCACGACCAACACCATCGTCCCCAACCCGACCCCGCTGCTGACTTCACAGTACCACCACCACCCTTGACACCCGACTCCGGATAATCTCCCCATTCACCCCCGCTGAGCCCCGACTGCAGCACCACCCGACCTCCTCTTCTCTGTCCTCCTTCCTCTCCCTGCTCAGCTTTCTCCTCCCCGTCGGACTCCAACAACTTTCGGCTAGAACATCCTCATTATCGCCTTCATCATCATCAACATCTCCAATCATCATCATAATCATCACCATCATCATCCTCATCATTACCCTCATCATCATCATCAACATCGTCATCAGCGTCATCGTCGTCAACCTCATCGTCGTCGTCGTCGTCCCCGTACACGTACCCCGAGGTTCGAACATGTCCCTCTTCTCCTTTTTATGTGTGCTTGTGTAATAGCATAGGGTTTAGTATTGCTTCATGACAGGTTTAATTGGATGACTTCAGACCCCATGTCGGTGAACCCAACTCGCATTCGTATACGTACGCGTGTGCGTATAATTAAAAATTTAGTGTATATATATATATATATATATATATATATATATATATATTTAGTATATGTATTCAAATGTGTATGTATATAAATTATTGGTTATATACGTATATAAATATATGGTATGTATATATATATATATATTATAAGTAATTAAATACTATGCTAGTTAAGACTATGCATATATTTATAGATGTACTAGGTGACCCTAGTGTTATTACGGATATCCCGTAGTTACATTGACTTGTGACCCTGTAAATTGTTGGTAGACTGTCTTATATTCATTGACGTACTGGCGAGACCCGTATTATTTTGACTGTCTGATTTTGTACAGTAATTACAGACGCGACACCCGTATAATTAGATGCATATTTGACCCTGTTAGTTGACCAGTATCATCCTAGTATACCCTCTGAGTCCAGTATATTTATGGTTATGTATGTGCTAGTGTAATGGCTGATATTGTATTGTATTATATTATATGTATATAGGACTATTGGATTGTTCTGCACGACTTTAGGAGCAGGTTATTGGTACTATGCAGCTTTCTTGTCAGGCAAGTATACCTTGCCATTATATTTTAATTTATATTCCATATGTTGCATGCATCTTATTTTAGCTTATTAGTTCATATATTTTTACTGCTATATAAACTGCGCGTCCAAGAAAACTTGGATGCAACGATGGTGTCGTCATATTCTATTTTTATTATGTATATGCATTGACCTAGTTTATAAGACCACCCCATTATCATATGGCATTCTTAGGTTTCATTGGCCATGATATCGTTATTACACGAGTGTGAGTCTCATATAAATCACGGATTTGCGTACCGGATTTGGCCTTCTGTACGTATGGGACATGCATTAAGGATAACTGCTATTAGAAACTTTGCATGCTAAGAGACTTGGCAGTTATTAGAGGTATTATCGTGTCATGGATGTGACATGCTTAGAGCATGGGGTGGGGAGAACAACAAGTAAGACGTTTGGGCTCCTTTGTACTTTTTTTTTATGTAACCCGTACGCTCCGTCAGAGATACATGGTCGTGATGACCCCGATATTACCTGGCAGCCTCTGCCGTTCAAAAGACAACATGCTTTTTAGGCCCCTGAATCTCCAAGAGAATCATGCCAATCCTATTTTGGCCAGATAGCCCATGTATTGTAAAGTTGTTCTTAAACTGCATTCACTTAGACGGTTAGGTAACCCTATTGGATGTTTATTTACAGTACTTTATTGGCATGCTTCTATGTATCTTGTTATGTCTCTCTGAGGACCTGGTCCCTTTCCAGGTGTAGATGTTCATGAGTATTAGCAGGAGCGTGGATCCGGACTTACTACATATATTACGAGGAGGTCCTCTTTTCGGGTCGCATTGATTGTTAGTTGATGTACTTGTTTTGTTTATTTTATATTCTAGTTTGGTAGTAGATTTGTTTCCATCCGACTATCATCCTTTGATACTTCATATTGAGATTTAGTTACATAGTTATTGGTTATTTATCTATTTATGATTTTTTGTGGATGTGATTTCGATTATGCATGTGACTTGAGATAGTTTATACCACTTGTGAATTATTGTTCATAATACAGCGTACGTATGTGTTATAGTTTCCATATATTGGAGTTGCCATATACATGCGGCTGGCATGCTTACGTGTTTCTAGTCCTACGTATTTTGGGACTGGGGCATGACATATTTTTTTTAGTGGTGGCCCATGCAGGTCGAGAGCATATTATCTCGGTTACGTAACTGTACCGAGCAAGCCTGCAAATAGAATTAGAGTATAGGATCTCATCCATAATTGGTTATGACTCATCTTCCTTCCAGTCTATTTTATTTAAATAATTGTATCATGCTTGATTCATGTGCTTTTCGAATAGTTTCTTGAGTATAACCTCCTCCTAAAATATAGGAATCCCTGTTATTAGGATAATAATTAGGGTAATACTCCTATTAAAAATACAACTAGGATAACATATCACTAAGTTTAGAATACCTAATGAACCCTAGCATCCCTTACCTGTAGACTAATTGACCAATACCCCTTGATATATTTATGAAGGACTTGAGAGTAGTATAAACACTACTTGGATTAGTTAGAAGTTTGACCATATTGTTTGATCCTAGTATTGAGGAACCAATAGAAATCCAAGCTTTAATATTAGGACTGAACCTAACTTTCATAGTAAGATAGTATTAGAGAACTATAAATTTAGATTCTTGTCTTGTTATTAGCAGACAGTACCTTAGGAAGCCAAGAGCAACGAATATAACATTTCTCTTGATCGTACCTCGAACACAGATATTAGCATACCACCTTCCCCTTTGGAACCATGATCTTATCAAGAGTATCTCTATTAAATTTCATGTCTTGTTCCTCTAAAACCTTAGCACTTGCTATTTGTGCAACGGTTAATTATGTTTTTCTTTTCTTCATCTTTCAAATTGTGCCACCTGACCCTTCTGATTGTAGGCCAAGTGATATTTTCTTATGTTAAGATATATAGTTTGCTAGGATTATAGTTATAATCTTAAAATTTGAAATTAAGTGCTTAATAGAACTTGATAGTTGAGTATTCCTTTAGATTATAATTTTATGGTTATACCTTAGTTTTGAATCATGTAATTTGTACCCATACCTCCATATAGGTTGTATCCCCTTTCACTTGAGAGCCGGTAACTTTTCCACTTTACTATTAACCCTTTTATTCTATGAGCACTATGATTAAGACTTAAGATGACCATTACCTATGGATTTTTATAATGCAATAGGATACCCTAATAAGTACCAAGATCTTTCTTCGTGTACCCCAATAAGAGTTTCTACTTTATTTACAAGTGCAAGGTTATCCCCTTAAGACTATCACAGTATTAGTTATTATTTTAAGTTGGGTAGTATGCCTCATAACCTAGTATCACAAAGTCCTTTTTACTGATTAATAAAGTGTAATTGAATGACACCAATCATATGCTAGCATAAGACGATAGTGGTTATCTAGACTGTAGAACTTAGAGGCCCATACCCCATTTGGTCGACTAGAGACTTAGATAGAAGCTGTATGACAACTGTAGAGGCACAACACCAGATGAGTCTCACCTTCTTGGTAAACTTGAATTATTGTGTACCTTCTCTCATCATCATCTAACGTACTTATATTTTCTGAACTACCTCGGCCTATGCTGCTATTATAGCCTAGTTTTGCAAGCTTATTTTTTTATCGAGCTTGTTCATGACATATGTGTTATTGGGGTCTGATCAACCACACTAATACGTTGTCTAATCAGAATCAGTGTAATATGGTCTGATCAACCTTAGTGCATTGGTTCGCTCTTCACATTACTACTTTACGTGGATTGAGATATATAGTTGACTAGTAGACGAATATACTTGTCCTTAGACATCTTCCAGCATATCATATTAGTTACATAATTGTACTAATATGAGCATGTGAATAGGAATTTACCAAAAATAAGATTTTAATCCATAACTGCCTTGACAATTCCCTTTTGAATTTTTCTAATCGCCTTGATACCCATACTTATATTTTATTACCTCCCCCTTAAACTATTTATTATTGTTCTTCGTCTTTCCCTATTTCGGAAAGACGAACGCTCGTACTTGTTATAAGTTGATATATTGAGAGTACTAGATATACCCCATAGGCCGATCACATTACTTGATGACTATTTTTTATAATTATGGGCTTATTATATGTGATATATTTGGTGTTAAAGTTTTGAGGATTGAATAACCTAATTAAATAATTTGAGGAATATCTTTCTTAAACATATAGCCTTATGTGATAGATGGGTAAATTCTAAGTTGGGTAAAAGTTGTATTGTCAACTTGAGATAAATTTTTGATTATGATCAAGTAAGATTAGATTATGAGATTAAGTCATTTTAAATATGGAGAATTTTAGAAGGAGGAGTTAGATGATGAGTATTTAATAAATTTTGAAATCTTGCTATTTCGGACCAAATATTTATACTTTGAGCACATAATTAAATATTGAAGGTTGAATCATCATTTAAATCTTAAGGAAAATAAATAGAACTCTAAACATGAACATGGACATATTGAATTCCAAATTTGAAGACTGAATTAAAAGTTAAATTTTGATTGTTGGATTACCTATTTGAAATATTGAGGATGTAAATTGAAATTAAATTTGAAGAGTACAAATTTCTTAAGTAGAGAATAAGAATAATATTTGATTAGAATTATTTTCTAGAGGAGATTATGATAGTTGAAGATTGCAATATAAAATTTGATGTGGGATGTCATATAGATTTGAATTAGATTTGGATGTTGATGATTTAAAAAATTGAGAAGAGATTATAATATGTTAAATTTGATTTAAACTGTGGTTATTTTAAATTTAAGTGATTGCGATAAAATTGAAAAGATTTTGCTATTAAAATTTTTGGAAGATATTGCGATTGACTTGCCTTATATGCGAATGACAAGGAATTAACAAATTATGTCTTATTTTAATTTCGAGGACGAAATTATTTTAAGTTGGGTAGATTGTAAACCTTCTCACCCAAAATTAGGCCTACTTAGCTTAGATAGAGAAACTAGGGCTAGTTTGAATCCAATTAGAAATAGAACATTGTGTTTTAGAGGATTTACAATATTTATATCCCTTAGTGCACCTTACCGTTGCTTCGATAATTGGAGCATACACTAGCCATTGTCTTTCTACAAATTTCACACCCTTATCCTAGACGTGCCCGCCTTCTATTTTGACCTTTGTGTAACTTATAATTATGCACTCTTGTGCTTCATTTTAGTCGCATAATATTCATCACGGATATTTATATTTAATTCTAAATAAATACGACTTTGTATCCTTGTGCGTTCCAATCGAAATTGGAGACAAAATCTTGACCTGTTTTGTGCAACCCAATTTATGACAATATTCTATCATGAGTTCTCTATGTTCAAGATACTTGTGTCCCACCAAATTTTATCCCTATGTACTTCTAATTAATTCAAGAACACCTTGTGCATTAATTTTAATTAATTTAATCCAGTTTCTATCTTTGTGCAATTTTCCAATTGTTGGGCGCTTTTATGCAAAAGTGGATTGAGGTGTCCACACCATTGGATATGACACATGAAGAAACCTATTTTTCGTTCATATGAATTTTCTTCATAATTTTTGGAATGTGCAACACACAACATCGCCCCATCATTAAACCCTAGTCTTACATTTTAAACGATGCAAATTATAGCCCTCCAATACCTACATGACAAGCCAAAGCCCATCCTAAGAGGATGTTGACCAAGCCCACCTACCTTGGTCAACACCCAACCCAAATTCTACATGTATAAATAATCACTTTTTCTATTTTTTTCATCCATATTACAAAACCCAAACTACCTAGCCGACATCATCACCATCCCTAACTCCTATTCATCATCTCCTTCCTCACGACCGTTGGAGCAGCTGAGTCGGCGGAGCAGCTGAGCCGCCGGAGCAGCCCAACCCCGCTCGTCCCTGGCCCGACTGCACAACCACCTCTCCTCCGCCGCACCACATGTTCTCTCCTTCCCCGATCTTCTTTCTCCACCGATCGGACCACCACCTGCACGACTCCCTCCATCTCCTCTCTGCCCTTATCTCCCTCGACACCCTCCGCCTCGACCTGTCCCTGGCCTCCTCCTCGACATCCTCCTCTCATTCATGTTCCCCTCATCATCCCCTGACCGTCGAGCAGCATCCTATCACCGCTGCCAAGTCCTCCGTCCTCCTTCGCATCATCTTCCCTCATCCCCAGCCCTCTCCTCCCTCGCATCTCCCTCCAGCAGCGGCTACACTCCGTCGGATCCTCCTCCCTGCTCTCTCCATCTTTCTTTCGAGCTCGACTCTACAGGAGCAACCCGTCTGTCAGCCGCCATCCACCACCATGACCCGAGCAGCCTCACCGGAGCATGACCAACACCATCGTCCTTGACCCGACCCTGCTGCTGACTTCACAGCACCACCACCACCCTTGACACCCGACTTTGGCTAATCTCCCCGTTCACCCCCGTTAAGCCCCGACTGCACCACCACCCGACCGCCTCTTCCCTGTCCTCCTTCCTCTCCCTACTCAGCCTTCTCCTTCCCGCCGGACTCCGGCAACTTTCGGCCAGAACATTGCCTTCATCATCATCATCATCTCCAATCATCATCATCATTATCATCACCATCATCATCCTCATCATTACCCTTGTCATCATCATCAACATCGTCATCATCGTCAACCTCATCGTCGTCATCGTCGTCCCCGTGCACGTACCCCGAGGTTTGAACCTGTCCCTCTTCTTCTTTTTATGTGTTCTTGTGTGATAGCGTAGGGTTTAGTATTGCTTCATGACAGGTTTAATTGGATGACTTCAGACCCCGTGTCCGTGAACCCAACTCGCATTCGTATACGTACGCGTGTGCGTATAATTATCAATTTGGTATAGGTGTATTTATTTATTTATTTATTTATTTATTTATTTATTTATTTATTTATTTATTTATTTATTTATTTATTTATTTATTTATATTTTGTATGTATATATATGTTTAGTATATATACATTTAGTATATGTATATTATTCATTGGTATATATATATATATATATATATATATATATATATATATATATATATATATATATATATATATATATATATTTATTTATTTATTTATTTATTTATTTATTTATTTATTTAGTATATGTATTCAAATGGGTATGTATATAAATTATTGGTTATATACGTATATAAATATATGGTATGTATATATATATATTGTAAGTAATTAAATACTATGCTAGTTAAGACTATGCATATATTTATAGATGTACTAGGTGACCCTAGTGTTATTATGGATATCCCGTAGTTACATTGACCTGTGACCATGTAAATTTTTAGTAGACTGCCTTATGTATACTGACGTACTGGCGAGACCCGCATTATTTTGACTCTCTGATTTTGCACAACAATTACAGACGCAACACTCGTGTAATTAGACGCACATTTGATCCTGTTAGTTGACCAGTGTCACCCTAGTGTACCCTCTGAGTCCAGTGTATTTATGGTTATGTATGTGCTAGTGTAATGGCTGATATTATATTGTATTATATTATATGTATATAGGACTATTGGATTGTTCTGTGCGACTTCAGGAGCATGTTATTGGTACTATGCAGCTTTCTTGCCAGGCAAGTATACCTTGCCATTGTACTGTAATTTATATTCCATATATTGCATGCATCTTATTTCTGCTTATTAGTTCATATATTTTTACTACTATATAAACTGCGTGTCCAAGGAAACTTGGGTGCAATGACGGTGTTGTCGTATTCTGTTTTTATTATGTGTATACATTGACCTAGTTTACGAGACCATCCCATTATCTTATGGCATTCTTAGGTTTTATTGGCCGTGACACAGCTGTTACACGAGTGTGAGTCTCATATAGATCACGGACTTGCATGCCGGATTTGGCCTCCTGTACGTATGGGACGTGCGTTAAGGATAACTGCTGTTAGAAACTTTGTATGCTAGGAGACTTGGCAGTTATTAGAGGTATTTTTGTGTCAAGGATGTGACATGCTTAGAGCATGGGGTAGAGAGAATAAGAAGTAAGGCATTTGGCTACTTTGTACTTTCTTTTTTATGTAATCCGTATGCTCCGCCGGAGATGCGTGGTCGTGATGACCCCTATATTACCTGGTGACCTCTGTCGTTCAAAAGACGACATACTTTTTAGGCCCCTGAATCTCCAAAAGAATCATGCCAATCCCATTTTGGCCAGATAGCCTACGTGTTGGAAAGTTGTTCTCAAACTGCATTTACTTATACGGTTAGGTAACCCCATTGGATGTTTATTTACAGTACTTTATTGGCATGCTTCTATGTATCTTGTTATGTTTCTCTGAGGACCTAGTCTATTTTCATATGTAGATGTTCATGAGTATTAGCAGGAGCATGGATCCGGACTTGCTACTTATATTGTGATGAGGTCCTCTTTTTGAGTCACATTAATTGTTAGTTGATGTACTTGTTTTGTTTATTTTATATTCTAGTTTGGTAGTGGATTTGTTTCCACCCGACTATCATCCTTTGATACTTCATATTGAGATTTAGTTACATAGTTATTGGTTATTTATCTATTTATGATTTTTTATGGATGAGATTTAGATTATGCATGTGACTTGAGATAGTTTATACCACTTGTGAATTATTTTTTATAATACAGCGTACGCATGTATTATGGTTTCCATATATTGGAGTTGCTATATACATGCGGCTGGTATGCTTATGTATTCCTAGTTCTACGTATTTTGGGACTGGGGCATGACAAAAAGGGACATCAACTGAGTCGCATAGTCACGTTCCCTGAAGCCTTGCCACCCTCTTCGACGTCGGACCGTCAATGGAGTAAAGTGATCGACCACAGAGCAGATCTCCACCATCATACTTACCCAGATTAATTTGTACTCAGAGCTCTACGCATTAGAGCCTCCTTTGTACTTTTTTTCTACTACAATCAATACAAAAGTTTGCACAACTTTTCTTTTCCGTATTCTTTGCGATGTCAAAAAAAATGGCGACTCTGTTATGGAAGAACTTCTTCTCCAACGAGAAGTTAGTGACGCAGTCCGACAAAAATAAGCTGGGTTCAACCCAGAGGATGATGGTGGTTCCCTTCGACCAACAAGCATTCGAAAAGATGCTGGACAAGCCGAGTTCTGTATCGAAGCCCGCAAGACCTCACAAGAGTAGCAAGATTTGGGTTGCCAAGGCCATTGCAACGTACACAAAGTTTGTGAATTATGCGTTGCCAACCTCCATTGTTTAGAGTATGCATCATTTTTTTGCATATCCTGTCTCCATCTCTGAAGCCACCCTAGAGAAGAACAGTACTAAATCTCAAGAGATGCGCCCGCAGCCAGTAGCAGAAAAGAAGATATGCCACATCGAACTCTAGGCGCATAAAGCCTTCTTCATGCAGCAAGGCCCAAGGAAGAAAGCACATCTTCGACAGGGTCTCCTATGGCACCAATATGGATTATCTATACTATGCGCCTATAAATGTTGGTTCAAAGAACTCCAAACCAACTCGAGCCATGTGTGCTCGAGGGGCTGTGCAGACAGTCCACCAAAAGTATGCACCACAGATTATCATGCGCGCTGCTGGTGGAAAGTTGTATAGGGCTGACCCAGGCACTTATGTGCCAGATGTGGGTCAACCCTACAAGTCTTCCCAAAATTACTTGGGTACCGCAGATGCACTTCAACCAAGTCGAGGAGTAAATACTGTGATGAAAGACCCATGCGCCAATCTTTGTTGCACGCATAAAGTGGGTCTGTCTCACATTAAGTCTTCAACTAAAGACCTAGGTGCTATTTTTGCACAAAACCCAAGTCAGGAAGCAAAAACTATGCTGACAGACCCATGGGCCTAGCTTAATTGAGTGCATAAAGTGGGTCCATCGTACAACAAGTCTTTTATAAATGATCTGGGTATAGTCTATGTGCAAGAACAGGATCAGGGAGCAAACCGTTCACGATCACACCCATGCGCAAGGTTTGTCCAAGCACACGAAATGAATGTGAAAGTGAAGCTTCTATCGTCTGATTTGTGTAACGTGATTAGTCACAAACGCAAGATGAGAGAAGTGACTCCTGCATATGAAGTATCTTCTCAAAGACATACTTGTGCCAACATTATCATCAGTTATTGTTGTACTAAAGCAACGGTTCCTCCAACTAGACAGTCAGTTTTTCAGTAACTGCAATCAACAATATCAGTCCGACAGTGCCTAGGAAAATAAATGCACCAAAAGGTAGAGGAAATGCTCTTTGCCTTATATTGCTCAATATAGAAATCTAAATCAAGAAGAAGAGCTCATATAATCTTCCAGTCTCAACCAGTGGCTAAAAGAATTGATAGAAGGGCACTAAGCTATCAATACCCACCGAGGGGGTGTTCCATGGTACCCGTTCAAAGATAAAAGCTGGGAGTAACAATCCTCAGGTGGTCCACACCAATCCCTCATTCCAGGAGGATAGTGAATCTCAAGGAATGGACGATAACCTACCTGGGGGTAGCCCTGCTCGCCAGAAGGATGTTGTAATCAAGGCAGTGGGTAGCAATCCTCCGAGTTCCGAAGATGATGCAACAATGCTCACCTTTCCTGAGGACAGAGAGACTTAGGTATCAGAAAGTAAAGCTTCCATAATTCCATCCATCTCTTCCCATATAATCCTGCATACATGGCAGAAGATGATCAAGCTTCCAGTGATCAACAGCGTCTTAAGGCAATTGAAGCCATGAGTACCTCGATACAAACTCTAATACAAATTGTACTGGACCTCAGGGAAAGTATAGTCCCACAACCACCAAGGGTCTCGGAACAAGCAGCCAAGAACCAGGAAACAATGAAGAGTCAAGTACGATCGCTCCCGCTCCTATAATGGGAGCCAATCATGCCTTGCTGTGATCATCCGCTCCCCTATCATCCGACGATGCTCATGACTTAATCCGGGAACTCAGGGAATTGTGAGATCGCTTTGATTCGATGAGAAACTGAGATACACTTCAGAAACTTGGGATACGACAACCTTATCCTTCCGAGTAGAAAAATATAGTATACCCTCCTAAGTACAAGACGTACTAGATGATCCCATTCGACAGGAAGATATCTCCTCGCTAGTACATGAATTACTTCGATTCAACGATGAGACATCTACCTCGTGATGATGCCCTCCTTACCAAGATCTTCGTCAGAACTTTGACTGGAGTAGCCTACGACTGGTTTTGTTATCTCCCGGACAACTGTATTTTATCGTTTGAAGATCTTTGACGCATCTTCATCATTCGATTCTACGACGATGGAATGGACATAACTATAAGCTCCCTCATGGACATAGCTTAAAGGAAAAAGGAACATGTCCTAGTGTATATAGAATGGTTCAGGAAGGCGACACTGTAACTGTCCTTGGGCATCCCTGATAATTATTTGATGAACACTTGCAGAAAAAATCTGCTACCAGCGATGAAACTGTGGACAACTTCAGTCATACTTTAAGATTGGACAACGTTTATCAAAAGCATTATCGCCGTAGAGAAAAATGCAAAAGATGCCCATTTGCTAGGACTACAGCTCCCTAACGGTGATAGCAGATGCAAGCGTCCCTTCAACAATAACGTCAACACCAATGAATATGACAATAAAGGAAAGCAAGCTCTTACTGTCAACGTATCAAAAGCTCGACAACGTCCACCCAGAGGTCGACAGGATCACCCAAGCCAAAGAAAACTTACTCCTTCGACGATGATGATGTCATTAAAAAAATTCATGTACTGATAAAAGGCAACAAACTTTAGCTACCCGACATCAGACGATCGGATGAGGCAGATAAGGTCGACGACCCTAAATACTGCCACTACCATCGATACATCAACTATCCAACACAAGATTACTATATGTTAAAGAGGCACATCCAACGAATGCTAGACACCAAAGCTCTCACTTTAGACTTTGAAGACAAAATAATTATAGCAAACATGGTCTTCCTCCAATTCGATGACTTTTTAGTAATAGAAGCCTAAGACGGAGATGTCCCGATACCTAAGATAATGATGGAGATCGTTAACCTCCCTCCAACTCGAGCAGTCCGGCTGGTAACACTCACTACTCTGTGAGGCAAAGTCATATGGGTTCATCCAGACCTTGTTTCGGATCTGATACAGCAAGCAGCGCCTCCCACTGCTAAATCTAAAGGAAAGAAGACCAAGTCATGTCACACGGTCTCTCCATCAACTAACAAAGCTGTAGCTGGGTTAACCAGGTTAGGTCAGACCTACCTTCGAGACTATAACATGGCTCTAGATGATAGTACACCTCCGATTATCGTACCCACGGCTCCAGTAGCATCTGAACTAGGTTTATCCTAACCTCATGTAGCAGACAGGCAAAAGTAGAAAGATGTTTACTTTGACAAACCTCTGAGAAAAAATGTAACTCAAGGGCTGGAGAAGCCTTATAACTTTGACATATTAGCACAACTTGCTAATACCCTGGTAAAGTTATCACTCCTCGAGCTCCTTCGTCTCTCCAAAGAGACACATGATGCTCTGCGTGAGGCACTACAGAATGCCAACTCCTACCTCACCCAAGTCAAGCCATCGGTCGAGGATCCCGCTGCATGTCCCCACTATAACAACATAATAGAGGCAATTTCGAACAACACATTCTCAAAATAAGACATGCTACTGAAAAATAACAAGCATGATAGACCCATGTATTATACAGGGTATAACCCAGGGTCATCCCTTAGCATCATTCTCCGGAGTCTGCTCCAGACCTTGGGAATCCCTATATATAGGTTGGCAGCGACCAACACGACCATCAGTAGTTTCAATGCCAGAAGGAAATATCCTCTAGGAAAGATTTGCCTAAAATATCACATAGGAGACTTGCGAACAGAGGTAATTTGCTACATCATCGATGTAGAGATATCCTACAACGTCCTTCTGGGATGCCTTGGGATATATGAGTACATGATTATTTCATCAACTCTTCATCAGTGCTTGAAGTATATTAATGACAACGGCATCATCAAGACGGAGTTTGCATACGTTGACCCTTTCGAAGGTATCAAAGCCTACTATTCTGACTCGATCTGGTACAAATAGATCCACTTGGATGAGGAAGGCAATGACGTCGACGACAAAGCAAAGGTTAGTTCGACTCAAGACGAACCTTTAAAAATCTATCTCAAAAGACATCATGATCACATATATGCTCCGGTTGCCACCAAAGGAGACAAACTGGAAGAGTATGTCACGACAACCACTGATATGCCTTCTTAAGATGATGTAATTTCTCAGAAAAGATACCTTAATTTCTCAATAAGGGGCTATCTTTGAACTAAAAAAAGAGAAATATATATACTACATTCTTTTTCTTGCATGTAGTCTGGTCTGCTTTGTCGTACGCGATAAACATCTATTATCCGTACTCGGGGGTCCTGAGTACGCAATGGATAATGGATCCTCAAAAAGTCTTCGAGTCAAATAGTTCACGTCCATATTACCTCTGAACCATACTCCTAATGTTATCTCCAATAGGGTTTCCACATCCACATTACCTCTGAGCTAACCTTCCTAGGTGGCTATCGATTATCACATCTACAATACCTCTGACGTTGGTTGTCATCTAAACTTATATTTCGTAATTAAATACAAGTACGCCAGCGATGACAAGTCCATAAAACCTATCACGTCCATATCAATTCTGAAAGAATTTTGTCTCGCGCTTATTATTTGCACCTAGGTGAGCCACAAATAATAGGTCCTCGCGTATATCCCCAATATTGTATTACATCCACATTACCGCTAGTACGATATCTAAGGTTCATACATAATTGCAAAAGAAAGCTCATATTCCTTTGACATAAAGAAAAGAAAGAACTACATCAAGGGGCATATTAAAGCCCTGGTCAAAACAAAGCAAGATACAGAAGAGCTATGAAAAAAAGAGTCTTCAATATTAGTACATATCTCTGTAATCCGATGCCTCAAAGAATCTACTTTGAGTCGACCACTGTCCATGGCTCAGTGTTCGGCTTCCTGTTACAGCTTGGTCTTATCCTGAAAGACAGCCAATACCTCATGCTTGGCCTCCAAATCGGCCATCTGGACCCCCAGGCTCTCAATATAACGAGCATTGTCGTCAGCTCATTCGTTGAGAGTGAGTTCCTCTTCCACCGCACAATGAGCGACAGACTCAAATATTGCCTCCTCCGCCTGAAGTAGCCTAATATGTGCTTCCACGTCCATCAGATATTTTGCAACCATCTTTCGAGTACAGGCACGAGTCTCCTTAGCAGTAAACAAATTCCAGCTCTTTGGCACTTTCTTCCGTCATTTCACGGTCAAGGATCTCTTTGCGAAATGAGTAACTTGATAGGTCTTCAGCAACTACAGCAATCAACTTACCCTTCTCTTCAATTAATAAGGACGTAAGGCCAGTTGTGTCAAGCCCCTTCATCTCGATGAGAGTTCTAAAGCTTATTCATATGCACCTTCAATGCATCAGCTTTGGCCTCATAACCAAAATAGCCCCTGATCAACTTGATCTGGGATAGCACCGAGGATATGGCCATGGTGAAGGCCCGATCCCTATCCAAGACACCAAACATCCCTTGCTTCAGAATATGGTAAAAAGTCTTAATATTGATTTTGGCATAGTCATCTGCTTCAGCTAAAGTCAACGGAGTCATTGGAAGCGGTAACGATGAGGTCCCCAAGGAAGAAAGAGCTGTGACCGGCACTGGAACAGCTGTCATGGAAAAGAAAAATAAGATTAGTAATTAAAACATATATAAAAGGAAAAAGTTGGAGGCTGAATCCTCTACTCACTTAAAGATGCTGGAGGTTGTTCGACCACCTACATTAGCCTAGTTATTGTCCTAAAAGGTTGCACAACCACTACCTCTTCAGCCTCGGCCGGACCAGGCCCTGTTACTGTCCCAAAAGTTTGCATGGTCCCGTTGGACAAAGCTCCCGTTGGACAAAGCTCAGGCTCGACCTCTATCACAATCGAAGTCTCAACCGACGCCTTCATTGCTGCGACATATCCTACTATAGAAAACCTAAAAAATATATTATTTTAATGCTGATATTCGAAGGAGTCAGCACCAAACCAGGTTCCCCAATTATCAGAATCTTTTCCCCTCCAAGGCCCGGTATTCCCTCAACAGGTGCTAGGTCAGATCCCTGTAGGGTAGTATGAGGATCCCCCTCCTCTACCTCCTTGGCATCACTTTCCTCTATGCACAAAGAACCTACTTTAGGGGCGCCTACAAAATTTATCATAATTTTAGCCACCTTCCCAAGAAGGGTAGAAAAGCAAAGCGAAAAAGGGTCATCCGTTGAGTAAGCCAGAGGGGACATACCCGAAGGAGCCGGTTGCCCTGAGGGGTCTCCCTAAGCATCATATTGGCCATCATATTGGAGAAATCGTCCTTTGCAAAATCAAATGGGGGATTACCATAGATCGGAACATCCTCGTCCAACGGGCTATCCCAATCATCAAACTCCCCATCGAGGGGCACCTCTGGGATAGGTTCCTGAAGAGTTGGGTACTCAAGAGCAGGATCCTCGGGTAAGAGTTCCCTATGAATGGGCAGGATCCAAGGGTAAGGATTCCCTAGGATAACTAGCTACCACTTTCGTATCCTCATTTGGAAAAGGGGAAGCTTGGCGCAACCTAGTCTCGGTATGTTTAGCCGTAGCAGAGAACCCCTGTATAAAATAGAAAAAAAATCAATAGCACAAACATGCTAAGAGAAAATACCATAGAAACATATACACAAGATACGACGCTAATACTAACAAATTTGGTATCAAAGACTGCCCTACGGCCCTTTTGATGGGGGGAGCAGGTTGCACTGTCCACGTATCCTTGGAAATTATAGCTTTCTTCCTTCACTTGGGAGCCAAAGATTCTATGTTGCTCAGAGATCATCGCTTCAAAATCGTATCGGTCGATTTTATGGACGGGTCCTCACCTCGGGTCTCCGAAGTGGCTCCCCCAGGCTGGTAGGACCGGGCTCTCTGGATGGCATTGTATGACGCAGCCAGTTTGGTCCCAGTGATAAAACTCTGCTCTCGGTCATAGCCCGGAGACAAGTTATTCGCCAAAAAATAAAACTTTACGGCTGTATACAGAATGTGATTTGTAGGTCTCTACAAGGGTGCGGTAAATCGTGCTTTAATACACCCGACATTGTAATACTGCCAAGCCCGAGCTCCGGCAAGCAAACTCTCCATATATCCCAAACTTGAGCTTGGGGTACCTAGCAACAACTAGCTATAGCCGAATTAACGAGCAAATCAGCTCGGAAGATATGGCTCTAAATTTACTTTATTTTTGTTCTGATACACCAAATGGGGAGGCCGGATCGACGGCAGCCAATAGAAAGTTTTCTCGGTAGACTAGAAAATATGGTCCCAACATCCTCAAGATCTTCACCTTCGGTAAAGCCAGCGTAACAGGGAAGTACTACAAAGAAGTCATAATCATTTATGCGACTCAATACCTTCCGACAAACAGGCATACATGTGTGGCGTCGCTCCATCTTACGGTAGCGAATAAGGAAGGCATCCCTCTCATATTTTTCTCCTACAATCTGGGGTTCATTACAGCAGGGTGGTGCAGAATCAACCAACCCATCAAATAGTGGTATGGTAACTCTACTCGAGGAAAGTCACCACTATTTCCTTCTTTTGGCGTCAGCTTCTCCATGAATTCTTGTAGCCTGCGATGGATATTGCAAACCATCGCAGGGAGAAGAATGAGTCTACGACCGAAGATGATCTTTACAGCCAGTAGGATAAAGTTCTTACTCACTCTTTTAAGAGATTCCGAGCCACCCGGAACTACGCAATTATGAAGCCACATATTAGGTAGCCCGCAGGCGCCACTTTCAGGAATAATTCAAATATATCATAGAAAAAAAACTATAAATGTAAGAGTCTAGTTCCCCGGATACATCCACCTTGGGGACCTTTTCGTGCAAAGATGTCACCAGAGCTTTTATAGCCTCCAGTGAGGAGGCCTGGCGAGTGGTGAAGTAGACATTATCATCTATACGATGCTCCGTAAAAAGATACCTTTTTAATACAGTTACGTGAGGAGAGGCCACCGCCCTGTCCAAGCGATGACCTACTTGCACTACCAAAATATGATAAAATAGCGACTAGCAACGTCATAATAAAACGTCGCTAATATTAAAGACTTTAGTGACTCCAAAAAAAATATTGTTATACGTCGCTGTTGGCGACGCATAGCGACGTTTAGCAACTATACTTGGATTTTTTTTAAATAGTCACTATAAGCTTCTTTAACGTAGCTAAACGTCACTGATTTTTTTTTATTTAGCGATTTTTTTATCGACGTTGCTTATTTTTTAATTAGCGCCCTTTTTAGCGACGTCGCTAACGTCGCCAAATTTTTTAATTAGTGACGTTTAGCGATGTTCAATTTAGACGTCGCTAAAAAGTTAATACAGGTTTTAAATTTTTTATTTTCTCCCATTCTCTCGATCTTCCCCTCCCTCTTGCACCCCTCGCCTCCCCCCCCCCCCCACCACGATGATCCCGACCCCCCTCTGCCCCCTGCTCCGGCGACTCCGACACCTCTCTACTCCAGTAACCCCTAACGGCCCTTGCCCCGGCGCCCCTCAGCCTCGATGACCCCCCTCGATCCCGACAACCCACCTCCTCGATCAGAGGGTCGGGTAACCCTAACCCTATCTCCCTTTTGCTGACACGACATGACACACTGACACGACATATATATACACACACACACACACACGACATGGATACACAAAATTGACACGAAACTAGGGTTAGAACTTGTACGAAGGTGACACAAACACGAATACAGACACATACACTGATACGACACAAAATATGACACAGACCCTAACCCTAAACCTATCTATCTTCTAGTTAGTTGTCTGAGTTAATTAGATACAGCCTTGGGTATCGGTATCGTGTATAATACGATACAGATATTGACTCAAGGAGAGTCATATACACGAATACGGGAATGACTCTTCAAAGCCGAGAGACGACACGGTATTGGCTTCTTTTAGAACTCGTATCCAACTTCGGTTAGAGCAGTATAATAGCTATCCTTGATACAAAAGTTCGTGTTCGGGTGGTTGTGGCATGACATTGGTATAAGTATCGCATAACCAAGTATAAAGCGTTCCCTTTGGCTCCGATAACCTCCCCAGCTCCCCTCAACCCCGACGACCCTCCTCCTCGGTCAAAGGATCAGGTAACATATATTTGGAGTTAGTGTCATAAGTAGAGTGTGTATCTAGGGTGTACTAGTAATGTTTGTATGTGTGTGTGTGTGTGTGTGTATGTGTGTGTGTGTGTGTGTAATTAAAGCAACAAGCAATAGCAGCAATAGCAGCAGCAGCAACTTGCACCATGTGCAAGTGAGATCACATTGTATACATGTGTGTGTTTGAGTGTGTTTAGTGAGTGAGTGTTAGTGAGTTAGTATAGGTTAAGTGTTTAAGTGTTGAGTGATGATATGTATATTAGGATTGAGTATCTAAGGATATTTGAGTTTTGGTTTAGTATCCCAAGATACTTGAGTAGGTATCAATATACCAAGATACATGGATAATATACTTGAACGATGTCTATTCATCTTTGCAGAATTATCTAGAAATAGATCTGAATTACTACCTATATCATCGTTTATGGATATACAACCGTCATCCTGATGATATCTGTGGTGTGCGGGATAAATTTATACAAGGGGTAAAACAGTTCCTACAGATTTCCAAGGCGTTCCCTCGGTACATGGACGACACCAAAATTAAGTATCCATGTATGAGATGTCACAACTTAAAAAATCACTCAGAAGTGAATATGATATATCATTTTTACTCAAGGGATTTCACATCGAATTACTATCAGTAGACCTCACACGGAGAACTTTTGTATTTAGCATCGGAGATGGAGCCTTATGTGAAGCCGTATATGGATGTCCATGACCATGCTGATTATGACGACGGATGTGTGAACATGGTTTTCGACGCTGTTGGGCCTAGTTTCAATCCAAATAATCATGATGCAGCTGAGAATGCACTGAATATTGATGCTGCAAAGTTTATGAAGTTACTGGAGAATGCAAGGACTCTATTATATCCTGGTTGTGAAGATCATACACCGTTAGAGGTGGTTACAAGATTGTTGAGCATCAAGTCCGATTTTAACATATCGTAAGAATGTTACAACCGACTGATGGAGTTGATTATAGAGATCTTGTCAGAGGGTGCTAAGTTGCCTGAAGACTTATACCGATCTAAGAGGATGGTGAGATTGCTATGGATGGGATACAAGAAAATCGATGCATGTTACAACGGGTGCATATTGTACTACAAAGATAAAAAGGATAAAGATGTGTACATATTCTGTGGTGTTGATCGCTACAAGGCCACTGGTAGAGGAAGGTATATCGGTGCAAGGAAGCCTACTGATTCAATGCACTACTTGTCTTTGACGTCGCGGTTGCAGAGGTTGTTTATGGGAAGAAGACTACAAAAAATATGAGTTGGCACAAGCAAAAATAAATCGAATGAGTGTTGGATCATCCATCTGATGGGGAAGCATGGAAGCACTTTAATCGAGAGTATCCAAATTTTGCTTCAAATCCGCGTAATGTCAGATTAGGGCTCTCCTCCGACGGTTTTATCCCATTCAAACTTTTGGGCTCCCAGTATTCTTGTTGACCTATAATCATCGCTCCATATAATCTACTGCCTTGGATATGCATGAAAACTCCGTATATCTTCCTAACCGTTATTATTTCGGGTCTAAACAATCCAAAGAGAAACATCGGTATATATTTACAGCCATTAATAGATGAGTTAAATCAGTTGTGGGAAGTAGGTACCAACACGTACGATATTTCTATAAAGCATAATTTTTAGATGAGGGCAGCACTTATGTAGACCATCAATGACTTTCTCCTATAAAATATTATCAGGATGACCACTCATGGCCATCTCTTATGTCCATATTGCATGGACCATACTAAGGCTTTTTATTTGAAACACAGAGGAAACATAGGCGTATGATCCCTTGGCGCATGACCATGACCAGGAAATAACGTAGCATAGGCTAATGATCCCTCAGTGCATTTCATGATAATAACACAGCAAAGGAAAGAAACTAGTCGTACCCATAAATACAAAAAAAGGAGGCGCATATTCTTTCGAGTGCGTACTCCATGACGGGTGTCGTAAAGACGGTCATGCCCATGCGCGAAAGTTTGGTAGGCTTCTAGTGCATCTACAAGACAAAGCTTTGTAGCAACGTCCATGCGCTTCATCAATGGATTTATCTATGCATGCTCCAGACAGGGGGGCATCCATGCCATAAACCGTGTAAAAGAGTGTTTAAATCGAAAGAAAAGGTGCAAATAAGTACAGCAAGTAATCTTTGTTGCCATTATCTTTGACTGCCCCCCTCATAACGGGATGTGTTAACTCAGCAACAATTGGCTCGGTCGTGGTCTCGGTCGTCTGCGCCTTCCCCTTTCCCTTGCCTTTGGGGGCCACTATAGTCATGTTATCAGCCGACTGAACCTTCCCATTTCCCTTGCCTTTGGGGGCTATCGGAGTTGAATAATGTCAATGAGCAGAAAAAGGTCGAAGAAGAAGAAGAAAGAAGAGCAAAAGTAGTAGAGAAAGATTATACTTTCCTATCTATGCCTTATATATCAAAGGAGAATAAAAAATGCGCCAAAAATAGGACGGAGGATGGTTCAATTTTTGAGTGACATAGCTACTAAACAGGTGGCAATTGGAAGGAGACACCATACGTCGAGGTGACATCATTCCCTCGACGGCCTGTCAGCCATGCTGCGGGATCCTATGCGCCAAACGAACCTATATGCCAACAAGATCAATGTGCAAACAAGCTCATGCACCAGAAATGTCGATGCACCAACAAAGCTGATATGCCAGATCTCCTATGCGTCTTTATCACCCATGCTTCTGTTCAAAGTATTCCAAAATTAAATTAAATTAAGTTCAAAAAATTTGAAGGGAGTCTTATAGAAATATAGAAAAATCTACACCATGTGCCCAAAGCAGCCAAAGCCATGCCGCAGATATGCAGTCATGCCCCATATGGCCGTACGCCATGCGCAGACCTATAGCAAAATATAATCATACGCCAACTACTTCAAGAAATATGCAACGTCCATGATATCACAATGAAGGTCCCATGCGGCAAACACTCTCATGCGCCAGCCTTCCATGCGCTAGAGCTCCTATGTGACGGCGTTCCCATGCGATAATAAGTCTATGCGCTAAAATTATTATGTGGCAGTGTTCTCTTAAAGGCTCTACATAATCAATCTTGCGATTATTAACATCCAAGATATTTAAATAACCAAAGCATGATACGTGCCACAGAGATTATGGGCATTAGCAACCCCAAATATCGAATGGCCATAAATCAGCCACATCATGACATGCGCCTAGGAGAGTTGCGCATACATACGCATATATGGTCCTCTGAAGGCTATAAATAGTGGGCATTCCCCACAGACACTAAAAAGAGACCACCACCACCACGAAAAAAAAGACAGAAGGAAGAAGGGACATCAACTGAGTCGCATACTCACGTTCCCTGAAGCCTTGCCACCCTCTTCAACGTCGGACCATCAACGGAGTAAAGTGATCGACCGTATATTAAATCTCCACCATCACACTTACGAAGATTAATTTATACTCAGAGCTCCACGTATTAGAGCCTCTTTTGTACTTTTTGTTCTACTCCAACCAATACAAAAGTTCGCACAACTTTTGTTTTCCGTATTCTTTGCGATATCGACAAGGGCCCTCTTGGTTCTTTGTCACGCCCTAGTCCCAAAATACGTAGGACTAGGAATACGTAACATGCCCAACCGTATGTATACGAACTCCAATATATGGAAACCATATACACATGTACGTTGTACATGAATATTCAATCCACCAGTGGTAATATACTGTCACAACAAGTCACATATAATCTATATCTCATCCACAGCAAATAATAAGTAGGAATAAAGAGCTGAATAATAACTGAATATCAAAGATGAGTATCAAGTCTGATAGTCGGATAGAAACACATCCACTACAAAATGACTATACTGAAGTAGCAACAAGGATCTCTAAACAGTGGTAATAAAATCACAGATACTCTGAAGGTAAGACCTCTTCAGTTTGGTAAGTAGCGTCAGGTCCAGGTCCGTACTCCTGCGGATACTACTGCTTGTCCATATCTGGAAAGGGACCAGGTCCTCAAAGGAACGTAACAATATACATAATATTATGCCAATAAAGTACTGAAAAGTAAACATCCAATGGGTCGCCTAACCGTCTAAGTGAATACAGTTTGAGAACAACTTTCCACCAAGTGGGCTATCTGGCCATAAAGTGGGATTGGCATGACTCTCTGGAAGAATCAGGGGCCTCAAAGCATATCGTCTTTTGAATGGCATAGGCCGCCAATTGTATAGGGGTCATCACCGCCCATATCTCCAGTGGAGCTTCCGGGTTACAAAAGAAAAAAGTACAAAGGAGCCCAAATGCCTTACTTGTTGTTCTCCCCACCCCATGCTCTAGGCATGTCACATCCATGACACGATAAAATCTTTAAATAACTGTCAGGTCTACTAGCATACAAAATTTTTATCAACAGTCATCCCTAACGCACGACCTATACGTACCAATGGCCAGCCGAATATGCAAGTCCGTGTTCTACCTGTGACTCACAGTCGTGTAAGAATAGTGTCATGGCCAATGAAACATAAATGCCTCACAATAATGGGGTGGTCTCATAAGTAGGTCCAATGCATATACATAAATAAAAATAGAATACGATGACACCCTCGTTGCACCCAAGTTTCTTTGGACGCACAATTTATATAGCAGTTAAAATAAATGAGCTAAATAAGCAGAAATAAATTATGCATGCATCATATGGAATATAAATATTAGTACAATGGCAAGGTATACTTGCTGGGCAAGAAATCTATATAGTGCAAGCGTCCAAATATTAAGGACACAAGATCTGGAACTAAGGTCTCCTAACAAACGTCTCCAGATGCAGTAAAGGCGGTTTTGAGTTTGGTGGAAGAATTGTAGTGAGGGTTTGGGAGAGTTGTAATATATATAGAGATAAAGAGGCAGTGGGATAAATTAGTGGTTTCCTAAACTACTGCTGTTGCTATTTCTTTCTTTCTTTGTTTTGGTTTTCAGTTTAGGAGAGTTTAGTAATAAAATAGATAAAGAGGTGGTGGAATGAGTCGGCTCACACGTGCGGAGAAGGAAAAGAAAAGTTAGTTTTTGCTACTGCTGTTGTTGATATTTTGCTTTCCTAATGGGTCTGGGTAGGGCTAAACGGGTAGTGGGTTTAGGATAGAGGGTTTGGGTTTTGGGTTGATCCAATAGGAATTATATTTGTGCATACCATTGAGCTAGCAATAGTCCAAAGGGTCTCCTTCATGTAATAAATTAGAAAAAAATTATAATGGCTCCATAAATCCCTAAATGCACAAATACCTCAAATAAAATTTATTTCCTCTATTTAGCTCATAACTACTATATAAATTAAATAATTAATACGGTTTTCAGAATTAGAGGTTTTACATTCTTAGACCCTCGACGATCGTTCTAGCAATTTTCTTACTGGATAAGGAGGATAAAGGAAGACTTTGTAGGTGGATTCAGGGCCTAAAATTTTCAAATGGGTACGTGTCAAACTTTGGAAGATGCGTCGACCTCAAGGAGAATAAACTGACGGGTATTAAGAGCCATGATTATCACGTATTCATGGAGAGGTTAATTTCGATTATATTTTGGGAATTCTTATCGCAGGTCGTCTAGGATCTATTGACAGAGCTCAGCATATTCTTCAAAAATCTTTGTTCTACTAAGTTGCTCTTCGATCGTCTAGAAAAGCAAAAGAAGGAAATTAAGGTAATACTGTGCAAGATCAAGAAGGTGTTCTCTCCTGGATTCTTCGACTCCATGGAGCATTTGCCAAATTATCTTTCCTATGAGGCACGTGTTGGTGGGCCTGTCGGTTATCGGTTGATGTACCAGTTCGAGCAGCATCTGAATCACCTAAAAAGAAAGGTAAAAAATAAGGCACGGATTGAGGGTTCTATTTGTGAAGCTTATGTTCTCGAGAAGAGTACAAACTTTTGCTCGACTTATTTCAAACCCCATGTTGCTACTAATAGAATGAGAGCTCCGAAAAATGACGACAGATATCAGGAATCTAATGATACAATACTAAAAGTATTCAATGCGTCCGAAAAGCCTTCAGAGAAAATAAAGAAGAGATATTTGAATGACGACGAGCTAAGGGCTGCTCACTTATATATATTACTCAATTACGACGATGATGAAGTGGAGAAGCTAGAGGGGTAAGTAATTAATTTGTCCATGTTTACGTCATCTTAATGTAATAGTATAAGCTAATATAATGCTACTAATCGATGGTTGCTTCATTTTTTTGCAGTACATATAATAATGAGCTAAGGTCAATTAGACCCTACAAACAGACGAAGAAGTAGAACAAGAAATGAGACATCATTTTCCTTCTTGGTTGAGCGCATATATAAGGAGCTCGATAATTACTTTATTTGTATGCACTTGCAAAATAAATAACTTACAATACTTCTTTGGTATTTAGGTCGATCGTCTAATAACACCCGAGACTGAATCTATTAGAACTCTAGCCAAGGGACTAATTGCTACCGTCAAAATATGTCCAAGTTACTATGTTAATGGATTTAGGTTCAAGTCAAAAAATACTCAGATCAGAGACATCTTACTGGATATTGATTCCACAAAAAATAGTTGTTTGTGTATCAAATCTTCGAACTACAAAGACGTTAATCCAGACAATAATTTCTTTGGCATCTTATGAGAGATTGTTGAGTTGACATATAATTATGGCACAAAACCTGCTAAGATCATATTATTCAAGTGTGAATGGTTCGATCTGATTCAAGATCAAGGTTGGAAAATTGACAAGCATGGTTTTGTGGATATAAACTACAAGCGTAGATATCAAGGCTATGAACCAATTATCCTATCAAGTTAGGATTAGCTAATATACTTCATAACTTATCTTAGACTGGGAATAGCGGTCGGACTGGTGGGCAGTATGTAAGACTAAAGCTAGAAATACCTTTGATATTGACGAAATAGCTTATAAGGAGGACGAGCTACCTCTTGTAACAAATATTATAGATGTGGACTCAACAGAAGTTACTTATTACACAACTAATAATGTAAAAGAGGTCAAATTATTTGAAGAGCAAAACAAAGACAAAGACGATAAAAGTGAAGATGAGGAGGAAGAGGAACAGGATAACGAGAAAGACGAACAAGATAAATTTTTTAAAGATGATTGAAAATAAAATAAATCTATTTGGACTTGTGACATGTATTACATTTTGACTGTAGAATATACTATCTATTTACACTTGTGACACTACTAGTTATTCACTGTGCAATTTTATTAATATTGTGACTCCTAGTATAATATTTTGACTAAAGAATATACTATATATCTGTTTATTTGTTCTATCATCATATGTTATCAGTTATGAAAGAACGATGCGGACAGGTCCTGAGGTAGACGGAGTGCTCCTCCGGTACTACCTACTGTTGGTTCTAGATCCTCGTCGCCAAGTACTCTAGTATATCGACCAGTCACATCTCCGACTGTGACGACATTACGTGGCAGCACTCCTGGGACAAGTAGTTCTAGGCCTGAGACTACTCCCTCATCCAGCATTCTTTCTGCTGATGGGACATAGAGATAGATGACCAGATGGCAGAGGTTGAGCCGATACCGCCCCAGTATCAGCGAGATCCTCCATGCATACCTCGGGACGAGACGAGGACGGAGATTTGGGCCGATGGTACAAAGTAAGTCAATTAGATGGTTTATCATCATATATATCGTGAATTTCTTTATTCATCATATATTTTGTCATGTCCTAGTCCCAAAATACGTAGGACCAGGTATACGTACACAAGTCAGCTGTACGAACAAGTGTATGAACCCAATTTAATAGACCTAACCAGTCGTAGTATGCTATAAAATATAAGTAAGTCACAATAACACAGGCAGGTATAACCTAGTCCCATAAAATTATCACAGAATAAGGAACTAAATAAATAGATAAGTCTCAAGTCCACTACATATAAAGTCTAGTAGAGAATAATCCACTAAAAATGAGTACCAATAATTACTGAAAGAATACAACTAAGTAATAAAGAAATAATAAAAATAGTTCGGGCATCAGCTAACTAGATAATGACACCCAAGACTCTAAGCAACTGTCATCCAGGACACTCAAGGAAACTCCAGTGGCTCCACCTCAAGGTCCTTGTCAGCAAGATATCCAACTCCGTAGTCCGTCAGATACAAGTGCTCATCCGAATCTGTAAAAGCTGCCAGGCCCTTAAAGGAACATAACAAGGACACAGGAATCGACATGCATGAAAGTAAAACAGTAAACAATAATAGGGTAACTAACCATCTATTTGATATGCACTAGAGACATCTCTAGTGGCGTATAAAGGGAAAGAAATAGAAGAATAGTCATCCCATCAGGCGTTTCGCAGAACTCGGGGGTACATGATATACACCATTTACACCATTGGAAATAGAAATCCCATACGCTCACTAGCAGACTCTCCCCTCCCAATGTACTATCTGAACCCGTAAATGCGGTGCAGACATAATGCAAGATGTCAATAAAATCTAGAACCCAAATTAACACCAATAACTAACACCAGACGTGAACTCACGTATCAAGGGCCAGTCAATACGTCAGTCCATGCACTCTCTTACTCAGTGAACATGTTTGAAACTGTGTCAGGTCAAAAGATACTACGTATCTTTACCATACCAGGTAGGTCAACTACTTCTAGAATGCGTGCACACAACTAACAAAATAAAAAAGAACTGGGCATAATGTAAACTACACAATACAAACAAGCAAGGTGCACTTGTCTGGCAAGCCAAGATATGAGAACAACGAATCTGGTCTGAAGCTCTCCACAGGAACGTCATGAACACCTACCAATTAATTACACTAATTAGACTCTTACTATCTAGTAAAAAATTAGGTTATTAACTAGTTATTAATTCTACGTATATTGCATATGCAAGTAATTAGCCTCAAAATAATACTAACCATTAATCATTACCAAAATCCTTTTTAAAGATATTAATTAAATAAAATAATAATTCTGGAATTAATCATAAAAATAGACAAAATAATAATTTTTCTTCTACAAAGGATTTCTACGAGGGTTGTCAACTAGTCATACTAATATAGGTGCTAAACAAGGTTTTTTCGACATGTAAGTTCTAAAAAAATAAAATCATAAAAAATGTTAAATTCTGGAAATAATTATAAAATATTAGAAAATAATGATTAAATGAGTTCCTACATGCATCTTTATCAATTCTACTTATGGGCCTTTCCATTGGACACCTACTAGTCTTCTAGCAAAACTATTGACAAAATTTTGCCATTATAACCCTACTATTATGCTTTGCATGAAATTCTAAAATTATAATAATTCTGTAAAAATAATTTTTTAATCATAAATAATAGAAAAGATATTTATATATGGCTAAAGAACAAGTTACAATAGGTTTATATAAAAACTAGGTCAACTAGGTAACTTTTGATGCATAAAAACTCATTTAAATCAAAAATAATATTTCTGGAATTATAAATTAAAAACTAAATTTAATATAGGTTAATAAAATCAAAATTTAATTATTACAAAATTTTAGGAAGGTTCGATGCAGGATTTTGAAAAAAACATAAAACTAGGTCATCATTTCCATTGTACATACAATTTATTCAAAAAATAATAATAATTTAATAATCTAGAATAAACAGTAAAATATGAATAAAAATAATTTAAATATCATATTTCTATATTAATAACAAGGTTTAATCATGGTTTCTACCTATGGGTGCATATACGCATTCATGGGTTCAATTTTTTACATGCAAACCCTAAAATAAAATCTTATTATTAAGAATATGGTAAAGGGTTACAAATAAAAATAAAATTATTTATTTATATATAACAATAATTATTTATGCAATCATACACATTAAAGATGGTTTTGAGGAAGAAGGAGACTTACTAGAAGAAGAAAGATGAAAAACTAGGGTTCTTGGATGATGGAGGTGATGTTGTCTATGTGAAGGGGTGGTCGGCCTTGGTGGTGATGGTGGCGGCTAGGGTTCTTGGAGGAGAGAAGAAATTAGGGTTTTGAAGGAGAATTTTAGTTAGAATTTTTAGAAAAAAGATGAGAAAGAGAGTTTATGTATATATATATATATATATATATATATATATATATATATATATATATATATATATATATATATATATATATATATATATATATATGTAGAGAGAGGGGGTCGCGTGAGGTATGCGCACGTATGGGGAGGTCATAGTTTAAGGTGGGTAGGAATATAATTAGTTTTAGGTTGTTTTCTAATTAGGTTGGTAGCAAATCTAAGGTAAATGTCTAATCCAATTAGATATTAATAACCAAGATTTGATTTGGATTCTATAGGGATAAGATAATAGATGAATAAGTACAAATTTTTGGTAAATCTTTAATCCAATAATCATTCAGATTTGATTGGAATTCTAAGGAATAAGATAATAGATGAATAAATATAAATATTTGGTAAATCTTTAATCCAATAATCATTCAGATTTGATTGGGGTTCTAGTGGGATAAATCAAAGATTTGATTCATGAATTTAAATAGGTGGATGCTACCAAAAATAGATGGATGGATGGATGGAATATTTAAAGTAGAGAATTTTTAAATATAGAATTATTAGAATTGGATTGGCTCTAAAAGTGGATAAGGTGCAAAGGTTGACCATATCTCAAGAAGGTATCAAATTCTATCATCCTAAAATAAATTATATATAATATATATATATATATATATATATATATATATATATATATATATATATATATATATATATATATATATATATATATAATCATCTTATTTTAAGCTACTAGTGTCCAATAAATTAATTCATGGCTTTGGGTTGGGTGAAAATAACCAAACATAAATTATATATATAAAAATTTCTAAATATTAAATACAAGAACTACGGTTGTTACATTGGTGTCATACTAATGTTGAATGACCGAATTATGTGTCACGGAAAGATCCTATTAGTAGTGTCTCACGTGTAGGCTACTTCCTACGAAGGGCATTATAGATTTTGGGTTCATCATATATCATTAATGTCCAAACTACGAGAAAGTATCCTAATACAATAATTAAATTTTAATTAATTTAAAATAATCTAAAATAAATACAATAAATATAAAATACACACAAAATACCTATTTTGGGTGAGGAGGTTTACATATTCACTTTTTTATGATTATAATTATCTCTGTATAAATATTGTCCATCATCGGTACAAAGACGCCTGGGTCACTTTCTGAGGTACAACTATGGTGGCCCTTGGATCAACTACTCTGATGCTCCGGACGAGAGGAAGGCATTCTGGTTTGCGTATTTTAAGGTAAAGTATATTTTATTTTAATATCAATCATCTAATTTATACATATTATATAATTTACTAAATTACTTATTATAGCAAACATATTTCTATCCACCGCACCGGGCCGAGGTGATCGAGTAGATATTCCCTGCCATCATCGCCAAGCTGATCCATGATGCTCTGGATGACCAGAAGAATCGTGATCGTGAAGGAAACTGATCCAAGGTTAGATCATGCCTGATCAGTGGACTGCGATAAGGACTAGATTTGACGATCCAAGGTACAAGGAAAGGTCTGAGAAGGCCAAGGCGACTAGGAAGAAGGCAGCAAAGTTGTGTGGTGGCTCGATTACGATGACGGAACATTTTGTCGTTTAGTATATTTTTTATTTTAGATATATTATTTTAATAAAAGTAAGATAAAATGGTAGTAAGATAAAATATTTAATTTTCGTACTAAATAATATATTTTTAACCGGTACAGAGGGGTGAGGACGCCAACATGGTGACCGTCTTCCTGGCCACCCATCAGAATGGAGAAAACCTCATTGATGAGAGGGCCTCGCAGACCTATGTAAGTATTAATTTACTTTGTGTTAATTTTAACATAACTTAAAAAATATGCAAATAAATATCCATGTAGTTAGTAATAAGTACCTTAGACATTAGCAATTATCGAGTATCCATACTTTTCTATGCCGAGTATCTTAGGCTCCTTGAGTGGGCGACTATTAGTGCACCTACAACAGGAGAGGCTGGTACTTCCTAGCATCCCTCTCTAGCTCCGTCAGCGACGAGCTGTGGGTGACCGACGATGGTGGTCTCCATAGGGGTATGTACTACGGTATGGGATCCTATGGCACCCTTATTATGATGCAGTCCTCTAGGGCCTCTGCTATAAGTGCGTATTTCCCATAGCCCTCGCAAGCGTCTGCCCGAGTCCAGGAGACAGTTGACAGTCAGATTGCGTCTCTCCATAACTAGTTAAGGATGGAGTAGCAGCCACTGTCTCAGCCGCAGCCGGACGATGTGACACTTATCGCAAGATTTGATACGCTCTAGCACAGCATCATGGAGCTCAGGGATATGACCGAGAGGACATAGTGTGGGGTTACTGATCTTAGAGCATCGATAGAGCACAGTGTGACGGAGCTGCAAGCATCACAGCTGTCAGTGGGCGAGAAGCTGACGATGATGCAAGATTCATTAGCTGCTAGCAGTACGAGGCTGTTATCTACCATGGATTCATACAACCATCGACTAGTATCATTGGAGCATATATGTCCTCCTGGTGCGCCTTTATCGACATTGACTCTACCGACGTCACTACCTTCTTCATCGACATCGGTATCAATTTCACGGGAGCAGTATGAGTTGTTCTTATCCCTTATGTGCGCCGGTACTCATCCTCCTCTAGATCCGCAGTAGTCTGAGTTAAGATAGTTTACTGGTTGTTTGTGTTTTGACCCATGATATTGGATAATTTATGAATATTATACATTTATTGAGGCCTTCAGGCTTTATTTCTTGCACTCACTTGTGTGGATATTTATTGCATTCTTTACGACGAGATTTTCTTGAGACTCGGTTTGTAATTCTAATGTATCATTTTCTTTAAATTTTACTTTATTATTCATATTAAATGTATGTAAATTTATCGGTGTTGAGTGTTCCACCGAAGGGGTCGGCGAACCCAGAAAATTCAACGAAGAGTTGCTTCGGGTCTGTCTATTTTTATGAATTGTGATATTGTAAGGATATATGACTAATTATATGAAAAACTGCAAGTATACAATTTTTTAGATTTTTAAAAAAAATGTAATTTAGCGACGTTTATATACTTTGCTAATTGTATCAGAACGTCGCTAATTATGTCTCTAAATATCGCTAAATTGCTGACATGACAGTATTTACCATGTCAACAAAACATCACTAAATGTGTTGTAAAATATCTCTAAATAGAAAAAAAATTAGCAACATCTAGCAACAATTGACACGTTGCTAATTTTACGACGTAATGTCGCTAAATGTCGTTAATTTGAAAAAAATTAGCGACGTCTAGACGTCGCTAATAAACATCGCTATAGCAATATTTTGCGACATTTTCCCTATCTGCGACTAGCTAAAATGCGAATTCACTGGAACGTCGCTAATTACGTCACTAAAAAATTTTAGCAACATTTTTATGTCATTTAGCGACGTTTCTAGACGTCGCCAATTTGACTTATTCTAGTAGTTTTGGTGGTGGCACCGTAGTTATTTATAGACGGCCATCATCATGGGCTCTTTCGCCTCCAAGGCTGTAAGTTCCTCATTGCAAGGGTTATACTACTCGTACGGTTCGGTGCCCCACGGGAGCTTAGGGATTTTATACATCTCATGAAGAGCCAGGCCCATCTCTCCGACCGGTGTAAAGAACGTTCTAGAGCGGCAATTATATATTTCAATGAGAGTAAGGAACATATGGTGGTTCACCTCCACCCCATACTGAGTAGCCCTAAGAGCGTAGTACAGCCTCAGGCCTCTCAGGTCTACCTCATACGTTGAGAGAATCCACGTGGTCAGATCGCTCCATTCATGATCAATTTGAGTCCAGCTAGTTCCTCGAATGGAACCCGGCGGATAAGAAAATTTATTCTCCAAAAGGCGATTTGTGAAAGGGGATGTGCCAAAGGTCAAAAAATTTGAAGCCACTCGCTAGACTACCGGGATGCAACACCCGTAGGGAGTAAGAGGGTCTACCCCTGGCGTATCCAAAAGTGTCCCCATGATCAATACTCGTCTGGACTATAAAATGACAGGTCAGCATCCCGCCTTGAGTAGGAGTAAGCTCCCAGTTCATGTTCCTCTTTGAATCTAGACATGTGAAGGCCGAGAGTGACAGCTGACGTTCAATCTTGGGGATGTGCATCTTTACATTGTTAGCCTCCAAGTGCCATTCCTCTTTGAATTTCGGCTTCGTATCATCTTTATGGTTCACTATATCCCCAAATAGGAATTAAGGCTTCAAGAAGTACTCTTCAGACCCGTCTGCCATGGGGATCTTTCTTGGGTCCATCAAATGTTGAAAGAAAACGAAGTCCGGCTGCTCAATAAGTCTTAATCTCCTCGGATATTGGCCTACCGAGATAAGAGCTTTTGCTGGATTAACCACCTCTTTAACAAAATCCAAACACATCAAGCTGAGAGCAGGACCAAAGAGAATCTTGCCCAGTGAAGGCACAATCATTGATACCGCATGAAACAAAGTGAGTGGAAGATTAGAATCCAGCAAGCGTAAGGTATCAAATATCTCCAAAAATACATGCGTGCAGAATAACCGAGCGCATTGGTTGGATACTAAGGCAAAACCATTTATGCGTGCATGATCCCTTGGCACATGACCATGACCAGGAAAGCAGGCAGCATAAGCGCATGATCCCTTGGCGCATGACCATGACCAGGAAACAGCACAGCATAGGCTCATGATCCCTCAGCGCATTTCATGATAACAACACAACAAAGCAAAGAAACTAGTCGTACCCATGAACACGAAAAAAGGAGGCACATATTCTTTCGAGTGCATGCCCTATGACGGGCATCCTAAAGACGGTCATGGCGATGATCGAAAGTTTAGTAGGCTTCTAGGGAATTCAACGGAGAGTTGCTCTACTTCCTCCTCATCTTTATTTTTATCTACTTCGTCTTCGTCTTTATTTTTCTCTTCGGATAATTCTACCTCTTCTACATTATTAGTCATGTAATGAGTAACTTCCGTTGAGTCCATATCTATAATGTTTGTTACAAGAGGTAGCTCGTCCTCCTGATAAGCTATTTCGTCAACGTCAAAGTTATTTCTATCTTTAGTCTTGCATACTGTCCACCAGTCCGACCTCGCTATTCTCCGTCTAAGATAAGTTGTGAAGTATACGAGCTGAGCCTAACTTGATAGGATAAATGATTCGTAGCCTTGATATCTACGCTTGTAGTTTATATCCACAAGACCATGCTTGTTAATTTTTTAATCTTGATCTTGAATCGGATCGAACCATTCACACTTAAATAACACGATCTTAGCAGGTTCTGTGCCATAATTATATGTCAACTCCACAATCTCTCGTAAGATAACAAGGAATCATTGTCTGGATCAACATCTTTGTAGTTTGAAGATTTGATACACAAACAACTATTTTTTGTGGAATCAATATCCAGGAAGCTCTCTGATCGGAGCATTTGTTGACTTGAACCTAAATTCATTCACATAGTAACTTGGACATATTTTGACGGCAGTAATTGGTCCCTTGGCTAGAGTTCTAATAGATTCAGTCTCGGGTGTTATTAGACGATCGACCTAAATTCCAAAGAAGCGATAGTAAGTTATTTATTGTGCAAGTGCATACAGAAAATATAATTACCGAGCTCCTTACATATGCGCTCAACCAAGAAGAAAAATGATATCTCATTTCTTGTTCTACTTCTTCATTTGTATGTAAGGTCTAATAAACCTTAGCTCATCATTATATGTGCTTACATTGAGATAACGTAAACGTGGACAAATTAATTACTTACCCCTCTAGCTTTTCCACTTCATCCTCATCGTAATTAAGTAATATATATAACTGAGCAGCCCTTAACTCATCGTCATTCAAATATCTCTTCTTTATTTTTTCTAAAGACTTTTCTGATGCATTGAATACTTTTAGTATTATATCATTAGATTTCTGATATCTGTTATCGTTTCTCTGAGCTCTCGTTCTATTAGTAGCAACATGGGATTTGAAATACGTCTAGCAAAAGTTTGTAATCTCCTCGAGAACATAAGTTTCTCAAATAGAACCCTCAATCCGTGCCTTATTTTTAACCTTTCTTTTTAGGTGATTCAGATGCCGCTCGAACAGGTACATCCACCGATAATCGACGGGCCCACCAACACGTGCCTCATAGAAAAGATGAATTGGCAAATACTCCATAGAGTCAAAGAATCCAGGAGAAAACACATTCTTGAGCTTGCACAGTATTACCTCAATGTCCTTCTCATGCTTTTCTAGACGATCAAAGAGCAACTTAGTATAATAAAGATCTCTGAAGAATATGCTGAGCTTTGTCAATGGATCACAGACGACCTGTGATAAGAATTTTTGAAATACAATCGAAATTAACCTCTCCATGAATACGTGATAATTGTGACTCTTAATACCCGTTAGTTTGTTCTTCTTGAGGTTGACGCATCTTCTCAAGTTTGACACGTACTCGTCTGAAAATTTTAGTCCCTAAATCCACCTACAAAGTCTCCCTTTATCCTCCGTCTCCAGTAAAAAAATTGCCTTAGGCTGCTTTAACTTTCAATTCTCCTCCTCTATCAAATGCAACGCAAGACGTCTACATATTTCTTTCAAGTCCAGCCTGGCCTTCGGATTGTGTTTCGTCTTCCCCTTTACGTCCATTACATTATTAGTTATTTTGTCAAACATATTCTTCTCAATATGCATGACATCAAGTTTATGTCTGATCAGATCGGTGCTCCAATATGGCAGATTCTAGAATATACTCATCTTCGTCCAGTTATGAGTGCGACCAACATGGAGGTCTAGAAATTACATGTCAATAATTCTTTGCGTACTGTCGAAGGCACCCAAAAATAAAATCTTTACTCTTGAAATAATATATAGTAGTGAGAGTAAGGATCGTTCCCATGAAGAGTAATTAGTTTGATCTTTATGCTATGTGAAATAAGATGGAGGGAGAGTTTTGGATCAAAGCAAATTAAAAAGAGCTAAAAATAATTAAAGTATTAAAACAACCAAAGAAAAAAATATTGGTCTCAGTCAACATCCACCATTGGAATCTTAAAATTGATCATTGATGCAAACATAAATTATCATACTTTGAATATTCACCATTGGAAGAATTTTCTCTCTCTCTTAGGCTTAGATAATTAGAAACAAGCAATCTAATTAGCTTTAATTACTAAATAATCCAAGACAAGCGCTGAAGATTTAATCTAGTAATTTCTTAAAGAACGAAGAGATCAATGAAGCAAAACAACACAAGCACAAGCGATTGTATTTAATTTTGTCAAAAGTTTTTCTCCTAAGATCTAATAAAACAAAGCAGTTCATTAAATCTTAATTGCTTCACAAATTAGAAAAATCAAACAATTACAGATTTAATGTCTAATTTAGCAGTTGATCGAAATGGATAATAGACTAGTAGGTCTCCTAGTAATTAAACAAAACAATCATGAAAGTAGGCATAGAAAAATATTCAATACTCAAAGCATAAATCAAACATATGAAAATAATTTAGATCTCACAAGTTTATTGATTCCAAGGCTTTTGTTTCCTTCGACCAACAAGGCTTTTAGCTCTGCATGTTCATGAAAACTTCAAAAGAATATTTGAGAAGAAGAAGAAGAAGAGTTGTGCGTTGTTCTCCATTTCTTCCAGACCTCTACCCCTTTTATACACTCTAAATTAGTTGTTTAAAGATTATAATATATTTCCACAAATCCTCTAAGAGTTACAATAACCTAAACAATAAAATAAAATCTTTGAACAAGTTAAAAAATGGTTAATCCAGCTCCACTTTTTGTGCACAGCATAGTTGACTCAACTTCAAGCCTGATTTGGTCTATGATGCAGCCAGAATCTCAAAAAACTCAAAACAGAAAAATTGTACCTCTATCACTTAGCTTTCCGAATTGATTTGGATCAGCTCAATTGGACTTCGTATAAGCAAGTTATGACCATTTTTTCAACAAGGCATCAAAACTGTCCAGAATTGATAATTAGCTCTATTTTGCATTTAGTGACTCCAATTGCATCCTAGATCAAAATATAAAAATAATGAGTATCTTTATACATCAAATGAGCATAAAGGATTATACATTAAGGAATAAAAATATGACATTTTATGTTCTCATCAAATACCCCCACACTTAACCTTTGCTCGTCCTCGGACGAAACTCTAATTTATTTTTCCAAAAAGAAATCAAGGTTGCAATGTCATAAATAAAAAATAAACAAGCTCTTCAAAACTCATAACATATCATAAACATATATTCTTAAATAACTTTTAATTACTTAGTAGGTATTTTTACTTGAAAAATGGAGTAAACTAAATAGGTAGACCCTCACGAGAATAAACACTCAACTCTCATGTGTTTGAAGGTATATATTTTACTCAAATTTATTCCAGAATAAATGATATATCATAAGCTTGCATATCTTCTCATTCTCCACCACTGGGATTACATACATAACATAAATCATAAGAACTTTTCATGGGTTGTAACGTGGCTTAGGTTTAAGGTAGGATATATTTGGGAGTGTAGCTCAAAAGCCATCAAAACTAGTGGAGCAAAAATGAATCAACTCAAGCTCAATATAAAACATGTAAAATCAATTACTCCATTTAACAACTTCTTCAATTTGGCTTTTAAAGCATTTAAACAATGTAAAACAACTTTCACTATTTTTTTCTTGTTTCTTTTTATTTTAACAATAATGGAACTTAAAAAATTTGAGGATGAAAATATGTTCTATTTTGTTATAACCAAACCACAAATTTAGACACCCCCACACTTATTTTTTTCGTACACCCATACATATCATAATGATCAACAATGCTCCACTAGTTTTGTGACTTGGGTAAAGGTATAAATATTATAGGTTGAAAGCTTGTAATGTAGGTATACCAAGAAAAATACAATAAAGCTCAAAGGGGTTCAACAAAAAAAAATTTAATTAAATGGTGGGCTATTTGGCTTATGTAACGCATAACAAAGATGGCCTTAATCATGTTCATGCATGCATGTGTCAATGTGACCTCGAAGAGAACCAGAGCAAGTTCTAGAGAAACAAATCAGTGGAAGAATATCTCTCATGAAAGAACAATGAGACTGATGTGTCAGTCTAAAGGCTCAAATTATCACTGGCTTTTGTCTACCAATTTAGATACTACCTTTTTCAATAAAAAATAACTACACTAATTAATTCTAAGTTGAAAAAAAAACTTATTCAATCATGTTATAAATTTTTCAAATTTAGTTGAATCTTACTCATGACATACACAACCAAAAATCATTAAAAACCAACAAACAAAATTCTTTTATTAAAAAAATTATTTTCTTTTATTTTCTTTTTCTTTTCTTTTTTTGAAAACAGCGAACTAAAAATGCTTAAAATAAAGTAAATCCCCTCCCCCACACTTAAAACTGACATTGTCCCCAATGTAAGGTAAAATACAAGGAAAATGCAAAATAAAAAAATAAAAATGAAAGAATAAGAATAAGAACAAACTCCCATTGGGTTGCCTCTGTTTATTGTCGTGGATGTTTCCTCCTTCAATTGGTACAAATTGGATCCTCAAGGTCCAATTCATCTATATTCTCTACTTTGAAAACTTCATAGGAAAGCTTGAGCCTTTAGCCATTTACCTTGAACACTTTGGAAGTTGCTAAACATTGAATTTCAACTGCACCTTGATAAAAAAAACTTTAGTAACAATAAAAGGTCAAATCCATCAAGAACGTAATTTATCCGGAAACAGACGAAGTCGTGCTGGTATAGAAGAACTTTTTGACCAACTTGAAACACCTTCCTAGAGATCATCTTGTCATAAAAATCCTTCATCTTCTCTTTATAAATTCGAGCATTCTCATAGGCGTAATTGCAAATTTTCTCCAACTCTTGTAGTTGTAACTTCCTATGTTCTCCATTTTTATATGTCTTCATATTGAAACTCTTGATAGCCCAATAAGCCTTGTGTTCTAATTCAATAGAAAGATGGCATGGTTTTCCAAACACCAACCGGTAAGGTGACATACCGATAGGCGTCTTGTATGCACTTCTATACGCCAATAAAGCATCATCCAAGCGCAAACTCTAATCTTTTCTACTTGGATTGACCGTCTTTTCAATGATGGACTTGATCTCTCTATTTGACACTTCTGCTTGTCCACTAGTTTGTGGATGATAGGCAGTTGACACCTTGTGGGTCACATGGTACTTTCTCAGTAACGTCTCCACGGTTCGATTGCAAAAGTGAGTGCCTCGATCACTTATTAAGGCTCTTGAAATCCCAAACCTGGAGAATATGTTGGATTTGATAAAATCTAAAACAAATTTAGAATCATCAGTCCTAGTAGCTTTAGCTTCTACCCATTTTGATACATAATCATCAGCAAGCAAAATATAAACATAACCAAAAGATACAGGAAATGGTCCCATAAAATCGATGCCCCAAACATCAAAAATTTCACAAAATAGTATAGGATTTTCTGGCATTTTATTTCTTTGAGATATATTACCTGTCTTTTGGCAATTATTGCATGTTTTACAAAAAGATTATGAATCACGAAATAAAGACGGCCAATAGAAACCATATTCTAATACTTTTCTTGTCGTCCTCTTAGCTCCAAAATATCCTCAACATGCATAAGAATGACAAAAGGTGAAAATTAAAATAATTTTATTTTCATGAATACACCTTTTATCACTTGATTTGCACAGTACTTCCACAAGTATGGGTCATCCAATACATAGTATTTGGCATCACTTTTGATCTTATCTCTTTGAGCCTTTAACAAGCCAGAAGAAAACATATTAGTAACCAAATAATTTATAATATTTGCATACCAAGGCAATGTCACACTTGAAGCAAACAATTGCTCATCAGGGAACATTTCTTGCAGACAAAGTTCATCCTCCATATGAACTAAACGACTTAAATGATCTGCAACCCGATTTTCTGTCCCTCTTTGTCTTTGATCTCCAAATCAAATTCACTTAAGAGAAGTATCCATCAAATTAACCTTGGTTTTGCCTCTTTCTTTGTCATCAAATAGCGAAGAGCTGCATGATCAGAATAAACAATGACTTTAGTACCAAGCAAATAAGATCAAAAATTTTCTAAAGCAAAAACAATAGCTAAAAGTTATTTTTCAGTAGTAGAATAATTTCTCTGTGCCTTATTCAAAGTTCTTGAAGCATAATAAATGGTGTGAGATGCTCTTCCAATCCTTTGACCCAAAACAGCACCTACTGCATAATCACTTGCATCACACTTTATCTCGAAAGGCATATTCCAGTCAGGGGGCTGGATAACTGGGGTAGAAGTTAACAGTTTCTTTAGTGTATCAAATACCTTTTTATATGCTTTATCAAATTCAAAAGCTATATCCTTTTGCAGCAACTTGCAAAGGGGTAAAGCTATTTTGGAGAAGTCTTTGATGAATCTTTGCTAAAAACCTGCATGTCCGAGAAAAGAACGAACTTCCTGCATACTGGTGGGATAAGGTAAAGATTGAATAACATCAATTTTGGCTTTATCTACCGTAATTTCCTTAGATGAAATAATATGACCCAAAACTATACCTTGGTCAACCATAAAATGGCATTTTTCAGAGTTTAACACAAGATTAGTTTCCATGCATCTTTGAAGAACAAGTGTAAGGTTATGCAAACATTTATCAAAAGAGTCTCCATAAACTGTGAAATTATCCATAAATACTTCTATAATATGCTCAACATAGTCTAAAAATATGCTAATCATACACCTTTGGAAAGTAGCTCGGGCATTGCAAAGATCGAATGGCATGTGACGATATATAAAAGTTCCAAATGGGCATATAAAAGTTGTCTTTTCTTAATCCTCCAGAGCAATTAAAATTTAAAAATAACCTGAATAACCATCAAGAAAATAATAGTAAGTATGACCAGCTAACCTTTCAAGCATTTGATCAATAAAAGGTAAAGGAAAGTGGTCCTTTCGGGTTTTAGTATTTAATTTTCTATAATCTATACAAACCCTCCACCCATTCTGGATACAAGTGGGAACTAACTCATCATTTTGATTCTTCATGACAGTTATCCTGGTCTTTTTAGGAACCACTTGTACCGGGCTAACCCACTGGCTATCCGAAATAGGATAGATCACTCCAACTTCAAGAAATTTTAGGATCTTCTTTTTTACTACCTCCATCATGGGTGGATTCAATCTTCTTTGCGGTTGATGGAAAGGCTTTGCTCCTTCCTCAAGTAAGATGTGATGCATGCATGTAGACGAGCTAATTCCTTTTATATTCGTAATTGTCTAACCAATAGCCATCTTATGCTCCTTAAGGATCTAAACAAGCTTTTCTTCTTGTTTTGACGTTGCAGGTGCTTTTTTTACTGGAATATCAATCTCTTTACCGCTTCTCAAAATGATTGCACTTGCATTTTCTTTTGGATTTACTATCGTTTGAGATGGTAGTTTTCCAGAACTTTGTGCCTCTAGCTTATTAATTGTCGTAGCCATTTGGCTCATTTGATTGTCCAAGCTTTGAATGCTAGCCCTTGTCTCCTATTGAAATTATAAATTATTAGTGGCAAGAGACTTAACAATATCTTCTAAAGACATACCAGAGTTAGAAGTTTGGTTTGGTTGTTGTTTAGGATATGGCTGCTTGTACTATTGGTAACTTGGGCGATTTTGATTGACAGAAAAATTTGTTTGTGGATTCCCATAGTTGAAATTGGGATGATCTCTCCATCCTGGATTGTAAGTATTTGAATATGGATCGTACTTTCTTTGCGGTTGTCCAGGAAAAGCACCTACCATATTCACTTGTTCATTGGACTCCTCTTAAAGAGTTGGATACATGTCAGTTGGATATCCTGCTACTGAACAAATCCCACAAGCCTTTGCTGTTTGCATGTTACCTACAGCCATTTGATGAACAAGAGATGTTAAACTAGCAATTTGATATTCTAGGAAAGAAATATTTACCTCATTAGCATGCCTAGATGGAAGATCTAGCCTAGTGCCAAATTATTGAGAATTTACCGCCATATTTGTAATTAAATTTCTTGCGGCCTCAGGAGTTTTATCTACCAAAGCTCCTCTACTAGCAGCATCTATCATGCTTCTATCAGTTGGTAGAAGGCCTTCGTAGAAGTACTGGATAAGTAGCTGCTCGTTAATTTGATGATGGGGGCAACTTGCACATAATTTTTTTAAAACGTTCCCAGTGCTCATAGAGAGACTCTGCATTGTGTTGCCTTACCCCACAAATTTCTTTTCGAATATTGGCCGCCCTTAAAGCGGAAAAGTACTTCTCCAAGAATAGTCTCTTTATTTCGTTCCATGTTATAATGCTCCCAGAGGGTAGATAATAGAGCCAATCCTTAGCTGAATCCTTTAAAGAAAATGAAAAGGCTCTTAATTTGTTTGCTCTTCGGACACCCCCGTAGGTTTCATAGTTGTGCATACCATATGAAGCTCCTTTAGATGCTTGTGAGGATCTTCACCTGCAAGGCCATGAAAAGTGGGTAATAAATGTATTAGTCCAGATTTTAATTTAAAACTAGTAGTAGCATCTAAAGTAGAAAATGTAATGCATAAAGGGTGTTGGTTCAAATCAGGGGCTACAAGTTCTTTCAAAGTTCTATTTGCAGCCATGACTTCCTCTTCTTCAGGATTAGATTTGCAAGAGAGTAAGGAATCCGTAGCAGGATCATTCTCGTTAGAGTTTCTTTGAGCTTCCTTTCTTAACCTGCATAGAGTTCTTTCTATTTCTAGATCACTCTAAAAATTACTTTGATTAGAAGATCGAGTTGCAATCATAAACAAGTAATAAAATGATAGCAAGCAATCCATAAAAGTATATGTGAATGATTTTTTTTTTGCTAATAAATAAAAATAATTTAATTATAAGAAAAGATCACAAAAGGCACAAAAATTAACTAAAATTACTCCCCGGCAACGACGCCAAAATTTGGCGTGTTGTCATAGGCACCCAAAAATAAAACCTTTACTCTTGAAATAATATATAGTAGTGAGAGTAAGGATCATTCCCACGAAGAGTAACTAGTTTGATCTTTATGCTATGTGAAATAAGATGGAAGAAGAGTTTTGGATCAAAGCAAATTAAAAAGAGCTAAAAATAATTAAAGTATTAAAACAATCAAAGGAAAAAATGTAGGCCTCCTGGTAATTAAACAAAACAATCATAAAAGTAGGCATAGAAAAACCGTCAATACTCAAAGCATAAATCAAACATATGAAAATAATTTAGATCTCATAAGTTTATTGATTTCAATGCTTCTGTTTTCTTCGACCAACAAGGCTTTTAGCTCCGCATGTTCATGAAAACTTTAAAAGAATATTGGAGAAGAAGAAGAAGAGTTGTGTGTTGTTCTCCATTTTCTCCTGATCTCTACCCCTTTTATACACTCTAAATTAGTTGTTTGAAGATCACAATATCTTTCGACAAATCCTCTAAGAGTTATAACAACCTAAACAATAAAATAAAATCTTTGAACAAGTTGGGAAATGGTTAATTCAGCTTCATTTTTTGTGCACATCATAGTTGACTCAACTTCAAGCATGATTTGGTCCATGATGCAGCTAGAATCTCGAAAAACTCAAAACAGTAAAATCGTATCTCTATCACTTAGCTTTTCGAATCAATTTGGATTACCTCAATTGGACTTCGGATGAGCAAGTTATGACCATTTTTCTACAAGATATCAAAACTGTCCAGAATTGATAATTAGCTCTATTTGTATTTAGTGACTCCAATTGCATCCTAGATCAAAATATAAAAATAATGAGTATCTTTAGACATCAAATGAGCATAAAGTAGTATACATTAAGGAATAAAAATATGATATTTTATGTTCTCATCAATTTTCATAAGTAATTTTTAAGATTTTAAGTGTTTTAATTTGTATCGCTTGCAATTATGATCTACATATTCAGATCTAGCAATCAGTAGATATGTAAAAATTTCAAAGAAGAATACTTTCCTATCTAAGCCCTATATATCAAAGAAAAATGAAAAATGTGCCAAAAATAGGACGGCCGACGGTTCAATTTTTGAGTGACTTAGCTGCTAAGCAGGCGACAGTTGGAAGGAGACACTATACGTCGAGGCGACATCATTCACTCGACGACCTGTCGGCCATGCTGTGGGATCCTATGCGCCAAACGAACTTATGCACCAATAAGTTCAATGTGCAAACAATCTCATACGCCGAAAACGTCGATGCACCAACAAAGCTGATGCATCGGATCTCCTATGCGTCTTTATCATCCATGCTTCTGTTCAAAGTGTTCCAAACTTAAATTAAATTAAGTTCAAAAACTTTGAAGGAAGTCTTGTAGAAGCATAAAAAAATTTACACCATGCGCCCAATGCAGCCAGAGCCATGCCCCAAATATGCAGCCATGCGCCATGAGCAATAATACTATAAATATGCAGCCATGCGCCATACGGTAGTGCGCTATGCACTGACCTGGACAAAATATAACCATGCACCGACTACTTCAAGAAACATGCAGCGTCCATGACATCACAATGAAGGTCCCATACGGCAAACACTCACATGCGCCAGCCTTCCATTTGCTAGAGCTTCCATGTGACGGTGTTCCCATGCGGCAACAAGTCTATGCGCTGCAGTTATTATGTGGCAGTATTCTCTTAAAGGCCCCCACACAATCAAATCTTGTGATTATTAACATCCAAGATATTCAAATAACCAAGGCATGACACGTGCCACACAAATTATGGGCATTAGCAACCCCAAATCTCGAATGACCACGTGTCAGCCACATTATGACATGCGCCTATAAGAGCCGCGTACGCAAGCGCATATATGGTCCTCTGAAGGCTCTAAATAGTGGGCGTCCCCCACACACAAAAAAAAGAGGAGACCACCACCACGACAAAAAAAAGAAAAAAAAGAGAAGAAGACAGAGGAAAGAAGGGACATCAACTGAGTCGTATACTCACGTTCCCTGAAGCCTTACCACCGTCTTCGATGTCGGACCGTCAATGGAGTAAAGTGATCTACCACAGATCAGATCTCCACCGTCACACTTACCCAGATTAATTTTTACTCAGAGCTCTACGCATTAGAGCCTATTTTGCACTTTTTGTTCTAATCCAATCAATACAAAAGTTTGCACAACTTTTCTTTCCCATATTCTTTGTAATGTCGACAGGAGCCCTCTTGGTTCGTGGGCCCTCGACAATCGTCCTGGCTGCCCTGGGCCAGAGTCGATCCTGCCAATTTCCACACTACTTTTCACCATTCCTGCACTATTTTTTATGACAGAGGGACCAAAGTGTGCGAAGATACATTTCTTACCATTCTGAGTCTCTCTCCTCCTCCCTGTGTGATAACCCGACCACCACGACCACTACCTCCACTGCTATCCGCGGTGCGATCATCCTCGTGAAGTTGTCGGTAGTGCCAGTAAGAAAGGGAGTCATCCTCAATGGCACCAACTCCACCGACGAAGATCTCTCTCCCCAAATCCGTAAGCTCCCTCTCCAGTTGGAAGAGCTCCTCCGCGGCTTCCGTGTCGCGGTCGACGAGCGAGACCTCTCAATGGACTCCGGGTACCTGAATAAGCTCAATAACATCCTGGAGAAGATAGGGTTTTTATCAGGGGTCGGGACATGGGTACCGAGGAGTTTCAACAGCTGCACAAGAGCGGTGAGATAAAGAAGTTCGTGGAGGAGGTCCCCGAGGTGGAGGCGAGGACGTGCGAGGGCTGCAAGGTGTCTGGTTCATGCTCTATGGGAGATGCAATGGGAAACACAAGTAGTACTATTCGATTTTCTGGAGTTGTAATGCCTATAGCGAGAATGGGCTCATCTGGTGCCCCGATTGTTGCTCGGATAGTTAGTTTTCTTCTTTGACACCGGATTTCTGGGCTTGTAATTTCTATCCCTCTTTGTGATGAGAGGTTTGAGAAGTATGTTATTTGTTAGAGTAATGTTATTTGTACCTCCAAAGTATTTCTCTAAACTATTCCTCCTTATGTGACAGCTGATGTGGCTTGTTAAATAGCATTATGTGACATCTAACATGGCAGTTGACATGGCAAATTTTAAACCAAAATATTAATTACCCAGTAAAATTTAATGTTAATATTAATGTTAATATTAATGTTAATATTAATATTAATATTAATATTTATGTTAATATTAATATTAATGTTCATACTATTTTTAATTTGAGAAATTTTGACTTACCCTCCACTTTTTTTACCCATATTCAGGGTTCACCCCACAGTTTTTTCATAATTTATAAGTCCCCCCACTTTTGACTGAAATCGTCCAATCATGACGGTCAACTACATTGACCAAATTTTTTTGACCAAAAATGTCCCTCTCATTTCTCTTTTCTCTCACACCCTCCTATGCGGGTAGGTTGTCGCTACCATCGCTTGCCTCTCGTGTCACGACCCGCACCCAGATAATCGGACACGAGTACGTGGTTACGTCCAGCCTACACCGCAGAATCGACGGTAGAACGTTGTCTTGGTCATTTCTATCTATCTAACATCTCAACAATATAATATGGTATATGTCAATTATCTCAACTCTGAACGGAGGAGCAATATGGTATCTCACATGAATAACTAATCTCAATCATAAAGAAAACTAAAGAAGAAGAATGCACGAATGGAATAGCGAAGGAAAGAATAAAGATACAATCCATAATCTGAAATAATAATACAAACTGTGAATCCACCAAAAGAATAGTCTAATACAATCCAATACAAATATAACTAGACCTCCTCGGGCTCTGCAACTAAGTCCTCCTGGTCAATAAGAGTATCCTCTAAAGGTACGCCGTCCTGGGGCCCGTAGAATGTGGGACACTGCTCTAGAAGCCAGTCATCTGGAAAAATATATCCAGACAGGATTGGAGCGAAGTACATACCTCTTAAAGCAGTTTCAATAGCATAATCGAGCATATAAACCGATATAGAAATGAAATACAAGATCACTAAACATATGAATGAATGAATGAATGAATGAATGAATGAATAAGGTATACAGGTAATGTACGAGAATATAGATCAACAATATGAATATCAATAATATGATGAATAACTGAAATCTAAACTAACTAATGTGCCTCATAATACAAGTTTATTATATGATCGGGTTGGGTGAACATGATCAGGTAAGACGGATTACAAGTGAGGTATGTAACCAGAATGTACACGATTGTAACAATAGCTTTGATCATATAATCAACTCATACTCTCCCACCCCCAACTAATACAGATGGATCCAATCACGACACGTCATAACCACCGAATACGAGTGGTGGGTGTACATGAATAAGCACACTGAATACGAGCAGTGTGTGAACACGAAGTATCATCAATACCCAATATACACGATGAGATACAATATACACGAGTACCCGATGAACACGGTAGGGGATAACATCTCCTGACGGGATCCATATAGTACCAGTCCGTAAAATCACTGTGTCAGGATCAAGTATACAATTCTAGAACATGTATATATACAATATTATGAATTAAAAATAATCAGAGAAATGTACTCGCCTGACGTCCTGAGCACGGTGTGTCTCTCGATGCCCAAGCCGGTGTCTCACAACCTATATATGGTATGTTACATCAATACTAGGTTCTAAAATAAAAATAAATAAAGTTGATACAATTCTAGGTCGATACGTCATTTCTAAGTCAAACCAATGAATTCTAGGTTGCAAGAGTCTAATGCTAAGTTACTAAGTCGCAACAATATAATATGGTATTATATATTCAAGTCAAATATTATAATATCAATTTCAAATCAAATAAATTAGGATACATTGGCCTTGCACCAATGTGTATCGTACTTAACTCGATACCCAAACTCAATACCTTGGGTATCGGCCCAATACCTTGGTGATACCTTGGTATCCCAAGGCATATTGCATATAGCGAATATATGCCTAACCCCAAATACTAAACCATATGCTAATCCTAGCTATTAAAGACAATAACTACTAACATACAGTTAATACAAGTATACATATATATATATAGCTAACTATTAAACTAATAAGGTATATCTCTACACTAACATAAATATATATATATAGGTACTAGCTACCATTAGCTAACTTAATAGTTCAATTCACAACTAAACTAATATCCAATATACCTTAACATAATCTAGCTATCTAACACCTACACACATCACTAACTTACTGAACTACTACCCAATCAAATACCTAACTAACTCAATCCCCAACTTACCCATACTTGAAATTGAAACTACTGATAGCTTAACTGGCACACTAAAACTGATATGGATACTCTCTGATACCTGCATTGATACATAGTATAGATGACTGAACTGCACATTATTGCATTCTTGCTGACTGCCTCTCACTATCCTTCGGTTGAACACTGCAGGGTAGCATGCATGCTGAAGTATGCTGAAACCTCCCCTTGAGCGCACGGGCTGTTGCTAGGTAAAAACTGTTGTGGCTCTCTGTTGAAACTGCAACAACATGCTGCTCAGTGCAGTGGTGCACTTGATGCACCCTGCCCGCTGATGGTTTCCCCTTTTTCTGTACACTGCAGTGCACCACATTAACCACACAGGAAAGATTTTGCATTGGAACTGTGCTCGGGTGCACAGTTCTAACTATGTGCACTGCACAGTGGTTGTGCAGTGCCCGACTGTACAGTGCTCCTCTAGACTGTCGAGACCCTTCCCCTGCTGTAGCTGCACCTGTGTGTCGAGTCCCTCTCACTCACTCAAGCACACACAGACACACATACACAAATACACTGACACAAAACTAAGTATATATAGATATATATAATCACACACAAATCCCTACACTTAAATACATCTCAGTACTTATATACTTATCCATATACCGAAACTCTTGAAGATTATATATATATATATATATATATATATATATATATATATTAACCCAAGTACACTTATATATACAAATATATATATAGACATATACACATATAGACACACACCTATACATAAACTCAATATACACTATTATATACTCTATTTAATACATAGATAGCATATATATAGATAAATACACATGCACGTATAGGAAAAAGAGACGAACAATAAGCACATGGAGTGCATCGCATCCGTATCATACTTACTCTATGATACGCTTGCGATACGGCTCCAACACACAACCAAACGTATCCCGGAGGACACAAACAAATCTAAAATACTAATTATGAACAATACGTATAGTAATTAGAGTGTCTACGTGTCTGTGTCATAATATGATATATGCACAAGGCCCCGTGTCGGAGGAAAACCCCCAAAAATTAACCTGTTTCGTCAAATTGACGAGATACGGCCTACACGTATCCAATTATGGACATGACACTAGTCACAAACAAGCAATCAAGTGTCAATTAGATCTATTAGACCCAATGACAAGCACTATATGTGCCAATCTCGGAATTCTCCCAAAATTGGTACCAAATTGGTCATAACTTCCACCGTATGTCTCTGATGAACCTAAAACCACTTCCTATGGGTAGCCTATGCATGTGGGTTAGTTTCTCATGGTTAAATCTCATATCTAGAGCCTAATAGAAAGAGAAAAAATTGAAATATACCTATTGGGAGATGGATTCCCAATAAAAAGTCTCCAATTGCCAAGCAGCTCCTCTTCTTGTAGATCTTGGCCTCCTCCTCCTCCTTGTTTCTTGCTTCCTTCTTGTAGATCCTTGGTGTGTAAATCTCAATGAAGAATTAGGGAAGAGATTGGTGAAGAATTGGTGAAATATTGATGAGGGTATGGAGGGAATTGGAAGAAGAAAAAAATTATAGATCTAAAAGTTAAGAAATTATAAAATGAGAGCACTCTCTCTCCTCCTACTAAGGGCTGGCCATGTAACCCCCTCTCCAAGAAATATACAAAGTCACAAATATCCCTTGGGGCCTCTCATAAAGAAATTAATTAGAAAGGAAATGTTTTAGTCTAATTTGTTTCTCTAATTAATCAAGCCTCCTAATCCATGGGCCTAATTCATAGGCTCACCTTAGACTAGTCTAAATATATGCATTCTAATAATGGGTTTGGTCCACTACACAAGTCTAAAATAAATCTATAACTATCAAACAATAATAATTAAATAATTAAATAAATCATGCAATGCACAAATATTAAATATAAATAATCCTAAAATAAATAATATCTATGTCAATTACCAAACTACCCTTGAGTGAAAAAGTGAGGGTGACAATCCTACCCACCTTAGAAAAATTGTGTCCTCGAAATTAAGAAAGAAACTATCTACCAAAAGCAAATAATACAATGCAAGAAAGAATTATACCTCACGGCTCGAACAGATATGGATTTTGCCCGCGCATCTCGGTCTCTCGCTCCCAGGTACTATCTCCTGGCGAGTGATGCCTCCACGCGACGCACACCAAAGGAATCTTCTGGTTCCTCAGCACTTCTCTTTCCGATCCAGAATCTCCACTGGCTGCTCTGGATAGCTGAGAGTAGGGCCCACATCTATCTCCGAGTGATCCAATACATGACTGGGATCTGTCATGTACCGTCTCAACTATGACACATGAAACACGTTGTGCACTCCCTCCAGTGCATGTGGTAAGTCTATTCTGTAAGCGACTGCACCGACCCTCTCAAGAATACTGAAAGGACCAATGAATCGTGGACTAAGCTTGACACCTCCACCAAAACGAATCGTGCTACGCGTCAAAGAAATCCTCAAAAAAACCAAACCACAAACCTAGCATGAAACACAACCTTAGCACTTTAACAAACAACAATCAAATACAAGCAAGACAAAACTTAAAGCTATACCTCAAACTCTAAAGGTCTCCGATAGCTATCGGCCCAATGCCACTGTCTGTCCAACGCCACTCGAAGTCTGTCCCTGATAAGCTTCACTTTCTCTGCTGCATCCACTACCTGGTCCCAATAAAGCCCTGTCACCAACATCATCCCAGGACAACGGAGTGCGGCACCTCCGTCCATATAATATCTCGAATAGTGACATCTCGATGCTGGCTTGGTAGCTGTTGTTGTATAAAAACTCTACCAAATGAAGGTGATCCTCCTAAGAACCTCCAAGATCCAAAATACAGGTGCGTAGCATGTCCTCGAGAGTCTGAATAGTCCTCTCCGACTGTCTGTCCGTCTGAGGGTGATAAGCGGTACTGAACTTGAGCTGGGTGCCCAAGCTAGCCTGCAAACTCCTCCAGAAGTAGAATGTGAAGCGACTATCCCGATCTGAGACTATGCTCACTGGAACACAGTACAATCTGACAATCTGGCGCACATACATATTCGCAAGCTTCTCCGTAGATGTACCCACTTTAAATGGCAGAAAGGGGCAGATTTGGTCAACCTGTCCACGATAACCCAAATCGCATCCTTGCCTCCTGAAGAACGTGAAAGTCCCGATACAAAATCCATGGTCACATACTCCCATTTCCACTCCAGAATGGGCAAAGGCTGAAGCAATCTACCTGGCGTCTGTCTCTCTGCCTTGATCTGCTGTCAAACTAAGCATCTGGACACAAAGCTAGCTACCTGTCGCTTCATGCCATACCACCTTACATGCTCCCTTATGTCTCTATACATCTTGTTGGCACCAGGATACATAGAGTATTGGGAACGATGCGCCTCCTCCATAATCTCCTCGCGCAAAGCTCATCTTGGTACACATAACCTGGTATCGTGTCGCAATGATCCATCATCTGCGATGATAAAGTCCTCTGTCAGCCCAATCTGATCATGTGCTCTGATGCTCCTCAGTGACTCATCCTCATACTGTCCGGCTCTGACTCGGTCCATCAGCTCCGACTGAACCTGAAGTCCCCACATCTGTGCTGCGACTTCCGGAATCAATACCTCAATGCCCAAACTGTCAAGATTTGCCAATAAATGTCTGTCTCTAGTCAAGCACATAGCCACGGGATACCTGCTCAAAGCATCCGCGACTACGTTGGCCTTCCCTGGATATGTCGAAGTCTTTTATCAGCTCCAACCATTGTCGCTACCTCATGTTAAGCTCTTTTTGTGTAAACACGTACTTTAAGCTCTTATGGTCTGTGAAGATCTCTACTCCCTCTCCATATAAATAGTATTTCCATAATTTGAGAGCAAAGATAATCGCTGCTAACTCCAAATTATGGGTAGGGTAGTTCTTCTCATGCGGACGTAATTGCCTGGAAGCATAGGCAATCACCTTCCCGTGCTGCTGTAACACAAAATCCAAACTCTTTCCTGATGCATCACTGTAAATAAAAAATTCTCCTACTCCTGATGGTAGTATCAAGATGGGAGCTGTAGTCAATCTCCTCTTCAGCTCCTCAAATGCTGACTGACAATCCTCAGTCCAGACAAATTTTACGTCCTTCCTGGTCAGTCTAGTCATCGGCTCTGCAAGTCTGAAAAAGTCCTGAACAAACCTCCGGTAGTAGCTGCTAATCCAAGGAAGCTCCTGATCTCTGCTACTGAACTCGGGGTAGACCACGATTTAACTGCTGAAATCTTCTTCGGGTCCACCGAGATTCTATCTCCTATAATAATATGGCCAAGAAATTCAACCTTATCAAGGAAGAATTCGCACTTTGACAACTTGCCATACAGCTTCTCCTTTCTGAGGGTCTCCAGAACAATCCTCAAGTGCTGCTCATGCTTCTCTGGGGTCTTCGAATATATCAGAATATCATCAATGAAGACTACAATAAACTGGTCCAGGTACTGATGAAACACCTTGTTCATTAGGTTCATGAACACCATCGGGGCATTAGTCAACCTAAACGGCATCACCAAGAACTCGAACTACCCATAACGAGTCCTGAAAGCTGTCTTCAGGATGTCTTCCCTCTTTACTTTCACCTGGTGGTACCCTGACCTCAAGTCTATCTTGGAGAATATCTTCGCTCCGCTCAACTGGTCAAACAAGTCATCTATCTGCGACAACGGATATTTGTTCTTGATAGTGAGGTTATTAAGTGCCATATAATCGATACACATATGTACCGACCCATCTTTTTTTGGTACAAACAGTACCGAAATACTCCATGGTGATGAACTGGAATAGATAAAGCCCTTGTCTTGCAACTCATCTACCTGCTTCTTCAACTCTGCCAGTTCATTATTGTTTACTCTATAGATGTGCTGAGAGATCGGCTCTGCGCCTGGCACTAAATCTATAGAGAATTACCTATCTCTGTCCGACGGCAACCCTAGTAACTCCTCTGGAAAGACATCCAAGAACTCCACAATCAACGGATGTGGCGGCTCCTGCTCCTAACCAAAGCTCCACAGAAATCGCCTTAGCTCTGCTCTGCTCCTCGGACGAACTCGAACTCAGGCTCTCTTGGCATCTGAAATAAAACTCTGCCTCCGCGATAATCGATACTAGCGTGATGCCTACTCAACCAATCCATCCCGAGTACTATATCGTAACTCGGAAGTGGCATTTCGAGCAAATATACGTTCAGCTCATGGCCTCCCAAATAAACTCTCTAGTTCTTACAAACATCACTGACCAAGATGATGCCACCCCCAGTCGTGATCTTGCAAGTCCTCGCCAACGGTTCAGACTCAAGACGATGCCTTAAAGCAAAAGATACAAATACAAAGCTATGAGAAGCACCAGAATCGAACAAAACATGAGCTGGAAAGGAGTCGAGATAAACAGAACCTGAGATGACATCACCAATCAGCTCCTCCTCTTCGATAGTTAGGGCAAAAGTTTGCCCCTGTCGATGCGCTCCCCTCTGCTGCTGATGTTGGGCAAACTGCTAGTGCTGTAGTGAAAGAGGTCCTCTCTGCTGGACCGCTGGTGGTATAGCGGGTGTCCTCTGTGCCTGTCCTCCACCCTGAGCTGGACGAGCTGGGACTTTGGGACAAGCCCGTAACTGATGATCTCCCGATCCACAGAATAAGCATTGGCCTAGCCTCATCCTACATGCGTCCCATTCGTGTCCTTACTTCTTACAGAAAGTACAAAGAACTGCTACCCTCTGGATCTGATGCATCTGCTGAGCCGGGGCTCTAGCTGGCCCGTGATACTGCTGCCGCTGGTGCTGGTATGGCCTCTAGTGCTACTGTTGGAAGTGGGACCTCTTTGCTGGACCCGTGTAGTTGTTGGATCCTTCTGTGTCCCTCTGCCTCTTAGAGCTAAGTTCTAAGTCATCCTCCGCTCTCTGCGCTTGTCTGAGTATCTTCTCGAAGGTGGCGGTAGGATCTCCGTTGGTGTGGGGTTTGACTTCCCAGTTCAGGCCCTTCCTGAACTTTCTTGCTCTGCCTCTAGGGTTTTGACCCTCCACAAAGCAACCTAGACGGCAATACTCACCGCATACTCGTCCACTGACATACCTCCCTGGACGAGGTATTGGAACTGACTATCCAGAGATTTAAGAGCCACGTCTGGGAAGAACTTCTCCTTGAAAAGCTCTTTTAAGACTTCCCAAGAGAGTCCTGGTACTGCAATCATCGGGCCTGTCCGAAACCATGTCAAGGCAATATCGAACATCATACAACCCGCAGCCTCTATCTGTAGCATCTCAAGAATCTGCGCCAACCGCAGGTTCCGCTCGATGTCCTCGATCCACTCATCCATATAGATAATCCCCTTTGTGCCCCTGAAGTCCTTCTGGCCCATTCTCTTGAAGTCGATGATGGTACCTGGCCTCGGCTGATGCGGAATAAACTGAGCTGGTGTCGTCTGTGGCTGGGCTGTAGTAACTCTCTCAACTGCGGTAATGGCCACCTGATGAGCATTATCAATGTCCTGTCTTATCATCTCTATCTGCCGGTGTTGTGCCTCCGCCTAGGCCCTCTGGGCCTCCATTATCTGGTAAAAAAGTGCGAACAACTGTGTAGCATCGGCTGGTACTGGCGGTAGTGGTGGAAGATCCTCGAAAACTAATGGAACTACCCTCCGAACTGGAGGAGGAGCACCCCCAAAGACGGCTGCTGAGACTCCCACCTGAACCGGTGAGGCGACCCTCTCAACTGGAGAAGAAACCGTAGTAGCTACTACCCTCTCCGTAGCAGGCTGGAAAGTAGCTGAGGAAGCTGTCGCTCCTCCCGAACGATAGAATATGATCTTCGGAAGCATCCTGAAGGAAGATTGAAATATGGAATCAATATTGAATATAATGCGATATCATCAAAAAATGAAAGAACTTTATTCAAAATGAAAGACAATATTCAATAGATAAGGATTTGCAAAAACATATACTAGAATTTTTCCTAGATGTGATTGAGTAACTCTCAGCCTAAATCCTATTTTTTTTTCTAAAGCAAGCTCATAGCAGTACTCTAGTCGAGCACAACTACGATATCTATCTAGACCTGCATGGGCCACCACTAAAAATGTGTCACAATCCGCACCCGGATAATCGGGCACGAGTACGTGGTTACGTCCAGTCTACGCCGTAGAATCGACGGCAGAACGTTGTCTAGATCATTTTCATCTATCTAACATCTCAACAATATAATATGGTACATGTCAATCATCTCAACTCCGAACGGAGGAGCAAATATGGTATCTCACATGAATAACTAATCTCAATCACAAAACAAACTAAGGAAGAATAATGCACGAATGGAATAGCGAAGGAAAGAATAAAGATACAATCCACAATCTGAAATAATAATACAAACTGTGAATCCACCAAAAGAATAGTCTAATACAATCCAATACAAATATAACTAGACCTCATCGGGCTCTGCAACTAAGTCCTCCTAGTCAATAAGAGTATCCTCTAAAGGTACGCCTTCCTGCGGCCCGTAGAATGTGGGACACTGCTCTAGAAACCAGTCATCTGGAAAAATATATCCAGTCAGGATTGGAGCGAAGTACATAACTCTGAAAGCAGTTTTAATAGCATAATCGAGCATATAAACAGATATAGAAATGAAATACAAGATCACTAAACATATGAATGAATGAACAAGATATACAGGTAATGTACGAGAATACAGATCAATAATATGAATATCAATAATATGATGAATAACTAAAATCTAAACTAACTAATGTGCCTCAGAATACAAGTTCATTATGTGATCGGGTTGGGTTAACATGATCGGGTAAGACGGATTACAAGTGAGGTATGTAACCAGAATTTACATGATTGTAACGATGGCTTTGATCACATAATCAACTCATACTCTCCCACCCCCAACTAATACCGATGGATCCAATCACGACACGCTACGAACACGAAATATAACCATGAACACGAGTAGTGGGTGTACACGAATATCATAACCACCGAACACGAGCGGTGGGTGTATACGAATAAGCACACTGAACACGAGCAGTATGTGAACATGAAGTATCATCAATACCCAATATACACGATGAGATACAATGTACACGAGTACCAGCTGAACATGGTAGGGGATAACATCTCCTGACGGGATCCATATAATACTAGTCTGTGAAATCACTGTGTCGGGATCAAGTATACAATTCTAGAACATGCATATATACAATATTATGAATTGAAAACAATCAGAGAAATGTACTCGCCTGACGTCCTGAATACGGTGTGTCTCTCGATGCCCAAGCCGGTGTCTCACAACCTATATATGGTATGTTGCATCAATACAAGGTTCTAAAATAAAAATAAGTGAAGTTTATGCAAATCTAGATCGATACGCCATTTCTAAGTCAAACCAATGAATTCTAGGTTACAAGAGTCTAATGCTAAGTCACTAAGTCGATACACTATGAAACTATGCTATGCTAGCTAAGACATAACAATGCATTCAAAGAGCCGTATTCTAAGATACACAAGTTTCTAATATAAAAATAAGATTATATATATATATTCAAGTCAAATATTATAATATCAATTTTAAATCAAATGAATTAGGATACCTTGGCCTTGCACCAATGCGTATCGCACTTAACTCGATACTCAAACTCAATACTTTGGGTACCGGCCCAATACCTTGGTGATACCTTGGTATCCTAAGGTAAACCAAAACCTATTGCATATAGCTAATATATGCCTAACCCCCAATACTAAACCATATGCTACTCCTAGCTATTAAAGACTATAACTACTAACATACAATTAATACAAGTATATATATATATATATATATATATATATATATATATATATATAGCTAACTATTAAGTTAGCTAATGGTAGCTAGTACCTATATATATATATATTTATGTTAGTGTAGAGATATACCTTATTAGTTTAATAGTTAGCTATATATATATATATATATATATATATAATATATATATATATATATATATATATATATATATATATATATATAGCTAACTATTAAACTAATAAGGTATATCTCTACACTAACATAAATATATATATATATATAGGTACTAGCTACCATTAGCTAACTTAATAGTTCAATTCACAACTAAACTAATATCCAATATACCTTGACATAATCTAGCTAGCTAACACCTACACTCATCACTAACTTACTGAACTACTACCCAATCAAATACCTTACTAACTCAATCCCCAACTAACCCATACTTGAAACTGAAACTACTGATAGCTTAACTGGCACACTGAAACTAATCTGGATACTCTCCGATACCTGCATTGATACATAGTGTAGATGACTGAACTGCACATTGTTGCATTCTTGCTGACTACCTCTCACTGCCCTTCGGTTGAACACTGCAGGGTGGCCTGCATGCTGAAGTATGCTGAAACCTCCTCTTGAGCGCACGGGCTGCTGCTAGTGAAAACTGTTGTGGCTCTCTGTTGAAACTGCTGCAACATGCTGCTCAGTGCAGTGGTGCACTTGCTGCACCCTGCCTGCTGATGGTTTCCCCTTTTTCTGTGCACTGCAGTGCACCACATTAACTACACAGGAAAGATTTTGCATTGGAACTGTGCTCGGCTGCACAGTTCTAACTGTGTGCACTGCACAGTAGCCGTGCAGTGCCCGACTGCACAGTGCTCCTCCACACTGTCGAGACCCTCCCTCTACTGCAGCTACACTTGTGTGCCGAGTCCCTCTCACTCACTCAAGCACACACAGACACGCATACACAAATATACTGACACAAAACTAAGTATATATAGATATATATAATCACACACAAATCCCTACACTTAAATACATCTCAGTACTTATATACTTATCCATATACCTAAACTCTTGAACATTATATATATATATATATATATATATATATATATATATATATATATATATATATATATATATATATTAACCCAAGTACACTTATATATACAAACATATATATATAGACATATAGACACACACCTATACATAAACTCAATATACACTATTATATACTCTATTTAATACATAGATAGCATATATATAGATAAATACACATGCATGTATAGGAAAAAGAGCCAAACAACAAGCACATGGAGTGCATCGCACCTGTATCACACTTACTCTATGATACGCTTGCGATACGGCTCCAAAACACAACCAAACGCATCCCGGAGGACACGAACAAATCTAAAATACTAATTATGAACAATATGTATAGTAATTAGAGTATCTACGTGTCTGTGTCACAATGTGATATGCACAAGGCCCCGTGTTGGAGGAAAATCCCCAAAATTAACCTGTTTCTTCAAATTGACGAGATACGGCCTACACATATCCAATTGTGGACACGACACTAGTCACAAACCAGCAATCGTGTCAATTAGATCTATTAGACCCAATAACAAGCACTACTTGTGCCAATCTCAGAATCCCCCAAAATTGGCACCAAATTGGTCATAACTTCCACCGTAGGTCTCCGATGAACCTAAAACCACTTCCTATGGGAAGCCTATGCATGTGGGTTAATTTCTCATGGTTAAATCTCAGATCTAGAGCCTAATAGAAGAAAAAAATTAAAATATACCTATTGGGAGATAGATTCCCAATAAAAAGTTCCCAATTGCCAAGTAGCTCCTCTCCTTGTAGATCTTGGCCTCATCCTCCTTGCTCCTTGCTTCCTTCTTGTCGATCTTTGGTGTGCAAGCCTCAATGAAGAATTAGGGAAGAGATTGGTAAAGAATTGGTGGAGAATTGATGATAGAATAGAGGAAATAGGAAGAGAGAAAAATTGTAGATCTAAAATTTGGGAAATTATGAAATGAAAGCATTCTCTCTCCTCCTACTAAGTGCCGGCCATGTAACCCCCTCCCCAAGCAATGTAATAAGTCACAAATATCCCTTGGAACCTCTCATGAAGAAATTAATTAGGGAGGGAAGGTTCTAGTCTAATTGGTTTCTCTAATTAATCAAGCCTCCTAATCCATGGACCTAATTCATGGGCTCAACTTAGACTAGTCTAAATGTTTGCATTCTAATAATGAGTTTGGTCCACTACACAAGTCTAAAATAAATCTACAACTATCAAACAGTAATAATACAACAATTAAATAAATCATGCAATGCACAAATATTAAATATAAATAATCCTAAAATAAATAATACCCATGTCAATTATCAAACTACCCTTGAGTAGAAAAGTGAGGGTGACATCTCGCCCCCCCCCCCCTTCCCCGCCACCGCCCCCTTCCCTGCCCCCAGCCAACAGCAACAGCCGCTGCCTCGCACCCACCTCGCTCATCGCTGCTTGCACCGTCGAGCTGCTCGCCGCTGCCTGCGTGCCACTTCTATTGCTGCTGCTGCTGTGGGGGAGCAGGGGCAGGGGGGATACGGGGAGGGGAGGCAGTGGCGGGGAGGGGAGGCAGTGGCGGGGAGGGGGGGGGAGCGGGGGCGGGGGAGATGCGGGGAGGGGAGGCTGTGGCGGGGAGGGGGACGGTAGTGGGGTGGGGGATGGGACGGTGGCGGGGAGGGGGGAGGGATTTCAAGCAACGAGGAAGGGAGGAGCGGGACCTGCGACGAGGAGAGGGTGGTGGCGAAAAGGGAGGGAGGGGGAAAAACGAATTAACCGTTAGGAAGAGACGGTTTCCGTCAAAAGTGGGAAGACTTGTACATTATGAAAAAACTATGGAGTGCATCATAATTATGGGTAAAAAAAATGAAAGGTAAGTCAAAATTTCTCTTTTAATTTAAATTTTAAAATTTGTTATTTTATCTGTCACATTAACCGTCACGTCAGCTGTCACACAAAAAAAAAAATAGTTTTGATAAATATTTTAAAGGTACGAATAGCATTGTTCTATCAGAAAATTTACTGTAGCGAAATAAATTTATATTAAATTTATGTAAACGAAATAAGTTTGAAAAATTTTAAAAAAAAGTCACGGTCCGCCAACAGTGTTGGCGGAAAATAAAATTAGTGTACACGTAAGCAAGAAAAAAAATAAAAATAAAAAAACGTGGGCTCCACGACCAATTTTCGCCAACAGAGTTGGCTGAAATTGGGGGGGGCCAATTTCAGCCAACTCAGTTGGCGGAAATTGGCCCCGTGGGGCCTACGTTTTTTTGGTTTTGGTTTTGTTTGGTTTGGTTTGGTTTGTTAGTTTGGTTTGGTTTTTTCGTTGGTTTATTTTAATTAAGTTATATTTATTTTTGTTTTATTTATTTAGTTTAGTTTAGTTTTGTAATTACATTTAAGTAAATTTATTTTAACGAAATAAAATTAAAATAAATTAATTGGAAAGAAATATTTAGAAATATTTTTTTCGGAAATTTGTTTCCAAAGCATCAAAATTTGTATATATTCCATCTAAAGCATAAAAGTTTATAAAATTACGAAAAAAATAACAATATGAATTGGACGTTTATATTTATAAATATTATATTTTTATCGTAAATTTTTTCGTCGTTAACCGACGTTAAAAAATAATAATATTAAAAATCTGCCGTAAGACTATTACGTCTGCCGTCGAGCAGACTTCGAGCGGCCATAACTACTTGTTTTTAAATCGTTTTTCGTTAAATAATAAGTCGATTTGTATGTTTTCGACGAGAGTAACACAAATCATGTAGGAAAAAAATTTATCCGAAACAAGACGCATATGTTACAGGCAAAAATATAAAATATAAAACTTTAAAGTATCATAACTTTTGACTGGGAGATCGAAACAAGCTCCAGTTTGAGCCAAAATGACCGTATGGAAAAGTACTTCGAGATAAACAGTTTCACCATTTGACGGACTTCGAAAATTTTTAGAATCGTCAAAAAACGATGTTTCGACCTCCAAATTTGACTTTCGGTAATATTATTTTTGAATATTTAAAATTTACTGTAGTGAAATAAATTTATATTGGATGTGGGGGTCCACGGATTTAAAACGATGTTTCGATCTCCAAAAAAATTTTAGAAACATTTTAATTAATTATTTTATGTCTATTATGAAAAAAAACTAATAAAACAAAATAAATAATCAAACAAAACCAAACCAACCAAAACAAACCAAATAAAAAAAACTAAATAAAAAAATATTGCTTTGGAAACTAAATAAAAAAAATATTGCTTTGGAAACAAATATTGCTTTGGAAACTAAATAAAAAAATATTGCTTTGGAAACAAATATTGCTTTGGAAACTAAATAAAAAAATATTGCTTTGGAAACAAATATTGCTTTGGAAACTAAATAAAAAAAATATTGCTTTGGAAACAAATATTGCTTTGGAAACTAAATAAAAAAAATATTGTTTTGGAATTTATACAAATTTTGCTTTGGAAACAAATTTCCGAAAAAAATATTTCTAAATATTTATTTTCAATTAATTTATTTTAATTTTATTTCGTTAAAATAAATTTACTTAAATCTAATTACAAAACTAAACTAAACTAAATAAATAAAACAAAAATATAACTAATTAAAATAAACCAATGAAAAAACCAAACCAAACTAACAAACCAAACCAAACCAAACAAAACCAAAACCAAAAAAACGTGGGCCCCACGGGGCCAATTTCCGCCAACTGAGTTGGCTGAAATTGGCCCCCCCCAATTTCAGCCAACTCTGTTGGCGGAAATTGGCCGTGGGGCCCACGTTTTTTATTTTTTTATTTTTTTTCTTGCTTACGTGTACACTAATTTTGTTTTCCGCCAACACTGTTGGCGGACCGTGACTTTTTTTTTAAAAATTTCAAACTTGTGTCGTTTACATGAATTTAATATAAATTTATTTCGCTACAGTAAATTTTCTGTTGTTCTATTTGTTAATGCCTATTTTACTTGTCGGATTCAGCTGTACCATAGTTGGTGTAGGTGGATCGTCTGAATGGGCAGATTCTAAATGGAGATGTCTAAATGTTAGACAATCCTATTAGTTGTGAAGCTTCCAGAGAAGTATTGGCAAGACCTGGCTAACCCTATGGAAGGAGGACCATGCTCTATCAACTCTACACCAAATCCTTTTATGAACTAGTGTTGAAACCTAAGCTCAATCGTCACGACATATTTGTTACCCATGTAATTAACTTCAACCTGCATATTACTTATTTCTATTCAGATTATAGGCATAACAAAGTTTGTATTTATTTCTTGACAAATACTAATACTAATGTGGATATCATTCTGAACACTCAAAAGGTTTGGCTGCAAGGATGGCTCATTAAGTTATTGAAGAAAACGAGTACTCATGAGGTTTGGCTGAAGGATGATTCATTAAGGTTGCGTTTGGTTCAAATTTTGGAGACTTGAAAATAAATTTTAGATTTTTTATCCTTATTTGGTATGTCTAGAATTGAAAATTAGAAGAGAATAGAGAAGACTTCTGTGAAAAATTAATTCCCGATATCCTCCTTGAAAATATGTTTGTTTTCCTATGAATGTTGTTTAATATTTTGTTTAGACAATAACACCCTCATTTTACTTTTAAATGATATTTTTGGAAAACTAAATAAACTAAAAAAAAAAATCATATTCCCAATCTATTCTAACCAAACACGGGTATGGTTTGAATTACTTTCCCACGAAAAAAAAAAATTCTAGAAATATAAAATCTTCTTCCAAACGATCCATAAGTATTTGGTTGAAGATGTTAAAGTAACAATCTGTGTGGATAGAAATTCATCAATGAAGTGTCAGGATGGCCGAGTTCTGGTCCTCTTGTGAGGGCGTAGGTTTAAATCCTACTTTGACATTTTTCTAAAATTTTCGACAAAAGTGCATTTCTAGATTCAATATGTTCTTAGAACATTGCAGTTCAAAGATTCCAGTGTTATATACATTCACAATTCATCAAAATACCTCTTATAAAAAAGATTCCAGTGTTCAAAATTAATTCATTGCTTCCAGAAGTTGTGGGTTGCTTTCTTTGGAAATATCTTATAGAAGGAAACCAACTTCGATTTGTTCTTAGATGATTGCATTTCAAAGTCTCATGGACTATGAAGGTGAATATTACAGGTAGACGAAGACTTTTCTGCAAACTTACCTTCTTCTTTTGAACTAGCGCAGCTTCCACATATGTTAATACATTTTGATGGCATTAGAATTGTTGGCAGGTTCTTATGACGAGTTTACCTCAAATTGCTTGTTAGAATACTACAGCACAGGAGCTTCTAAAAACATTTATACAGGTCATGTTGTTGAGTTCAGAGGTGATGTTTCTCGAAACTTAATAGTCGATTGCGATTTTACTAACAAATGTTGTACCCATTTCCTTCTTGCTTTGTCAATGTCCTAATATGACACTAAATAACATTCTTCATCCAATAGGAGAAATTTCAAACTGAGGAAGGTTTTGTAAACGAGATTCCAGCCCTTACTGAATTTGACAACACAACAGTGTTAAATTATTTGGATTTTACACCATTGGTCGCTGCATGCTTCTCTCAAGTAGGTTTAGATGTGCCTGTGCTACTTATGCTTCACTTTCATCAAATTATTATGAAACTCAAACCATAGCGACATTTTTTTGAAGTAATTCAGTTCTTGCCGGTCTTGTCCTTCTAGTCAAGTCAGTAGGTGGTAGAATGGTTTTTTCACAACAATCATCGGATTTCAGACTTCCAAAAAGTCATCGTCCACCCACTAACCCGCCAGCTATGAAGCACGGATGCATATTTGACACATATTCGACACCACAGACCCTCCAAAATGCATTAGGACACACCAAAATGAGTTTGCGGCCATGTAAGCGTGTCCTTACTGTGTGGTGTGGTGTGGTGTGGTGTGGTGTCCACCGTGTTCGTGAAACATTGCCCGCAATAACGTGGCTGGCACAAGAATTGTCATCTACAGGTCAACAGGTCAGGAACACTGAAGCCCACATAACAATAATACTGTGTTTGTTGTATATAAGAATGACTCCTTTGAATTCTCTCTCTAGTACAAAGTCTATTTTTTTTTAATAATAATAGAAGTCGGAAAGAACCATACAGTTTGCTTTAGCTATCGGCTCGTGATGAATTCAGAAAGAAGAACGTATGGAATATATAGAAAACATTCAAAACCTATGACTACATTGGAAGACAAATACAGACTAGTGAGTACATGAAAAATGACTAGCAAAATCTAAAGCTTATGCCAATGTATTTTTCCTTAGATAAGCACTTAGTCCTAAACCGTCACCACATAAATCTAAAATGTATTGGAAAATATTATAATATTATGACACAACCATTACAATAATTTCCATTTGCTGCCTCATCAAAGTCATTAAAGAAACCATTTACCAAGAAAAAGATGTTCCAGTTCCAGTTTCAGCTCAAGAAAATAGCATAGCATAAAGCTACTAAGGTTTTGCTATTTATTTCTGAATCCAAACAAGTAGCCCGATGAGATTTTAGTACAATCTTATTAAATCTCCAGATTATAAAGTTGAGAAGTGACAAACATACTTATTAGAAGAAGAAAAAATTGTTCAACTAGGGAAACCACAGAATATTAGATTAATATGGTAATAATAGTAAATTATTCTGCAATTCAATGAAATGCGAGATGGGCAACTGAATTATCATTCACAAATTGAATCATCGTAAAGTAGCCACAACCATAAATGTTAGAAATATTGTTGTTTTTCTTTTAACATTTCAGAATACAAAAGATAAAATTTAAACAGATGTTACCGGCCTCTGGGAAAGTCGTGCACGAAGCACTGCCCTAAGAGTTTATTCGGGATCTGTGTGCAGACGGTCCCGAAGCTCCTAGTGGTAAAACCCCCGCACTACCGGTATCTCGTTGCCGCACACGACTTGGAGAGAACGACCAGAACTTAGCTCTGCCCAGAGCTCGAAGACAATGGAAATTGAATAGAATATTGACAGAGATTTGGAGTACGAAATTTTTCCAATGGATTCTCAAAGAAATCAGCACAAATATATAATACAAAATTGTAACGGTCTGAATTAATTCTCATATTAATTCAGACGTTACACAATATTAAAATAGTGAATCTGGACACAAAAATGGTTCAGAATCATTTTGTAACGTTCAGAAATTAATTTTCTAACGTTACAGAAAAATAAATGACTGAATAAAGAGGAGCAAAAAGAATTTTAGGGTCCCAGCCCGAACCCGAAGAGGAAATCGGATCGGCATTCGGCGCCCGCAGATGTGGGCGCGTACCCGCACCCGTTACGCGCGACGAACCGAACCGAGCCGAGCCGGGCCGGGCGGCGGCGGCGGCGCGCGCGTGTGGCCCAAGGGGTTCCCCACACAACAACTTAATAGAGCAAAGAAGAGAAAGTAATATATGTACACAAGGGGGCTTTGGTGCATCCGATGTGGGACTAAAGAAAGAAAGAGGAATTGAGCTTTTGCAAGAAAAGTAAAAGCAAAACCAACAATCCCCCCCCAAAAGGTCAAGTTCCGAAACAGAGATAAGAGTGAAGTAAATAGAGAGAGCATCTGGGCAGTAAAATACTATGCATAGATGAGATGGACTACAGCCTTGAATCTCACGTAGTGACTATTGCCTTAATCTGAAGAAGTGCTTGATGGACTATGCCTTGAATCAGACTTCTTGAACCAGATTTAGAAAAATAGCACACATAGTACGCTAGAGGTCCTTGATCTATCGGGTGGCGCTTTTAAATGGCCATGCGCACTATCTACATTCATGAGAGTTGTCTGGGATCGCCCTGTCCCATAGTCGCGGCCTTCACGACCTCTCATATAGGTAAGTCCTTAATGGTTGGTGATATGAATCAACCCAGCATTACAGCTTGGACCTATTAAGAGTTAAAACTCATCCTAACCATATCACACAGGAACACTGTCACCATAGGGATGGGGAGTCATTGTACACATGTACAGCCGCTTGGGCTTTATTTTAATGAGACTTTTAATCTCGAGTCAGTGTTCCATAAAGTCACCTAAGTTCAGCTTGTTCCTACCCATTGAACCGGCTTCTTGGGATCTCCAGTCAGACTCGGTTGGGTTGCCACTGCTGGTGACTAACTTATGGGCTTAACCCCATCCCCCTCGATGATTCTAGGATCAAAGTCCTAGACAGACCCTTCGTCAAGTGATCTGCAAGGTTCTTTTCTGACTTTATATAGTCAAGAACCACATATTTGCCTAGTAGGCTCTTTATTGACTTGAAGCGCAGCTGCAGGTGCCTGTTCATCTTAACATTCACAGAATCATGCTTTAGTAGTTCAATAACAGATTTATTATCACAATTTATAGAAATTGCAGGAACAGGACTAAGAGAAACAGGTATATGCATAATAAGATTTTTAAGCCATTCAGCTTCTGTGCAAGTTGTATCTAAAGCTATCATTTCAGAGTCCATTGTACTCCTAGCTATGATAGTTTGTTTACAAGAGCTCCAGGAGATCGCAGCTCCTCCTAGAGTAAATACATATCCAGTGGTAGATTTTACATCATGTGAGTCGGTTACCCAGTTTGCATCTGAATAACCTTCTATGATATCAGGGTGCCTAGTAAAATAAAGTTTGTAATCTAGGGTGCCCTTGAGATATCTAAATACCCTATCTAAGGCAGTCCAATGTGACTGATTTGGGTTACTGGTATATCTGCTTAGTCTCCCAATAGCAAATGCAATATCAGGTCTTGTCATGTTTGTTATATACATAAGGGAGCCTATCATTTGGGAATATTTATGTTGTTCCAAAGGTGGTCCTTCATTCTTTTTCAGTACAATACTGCTGTCATAAGGAGTAAGGACAGGTTTCTTATCAAATAACTCAAATCTTTTTAGCATTTTTTCAATTGAATGTGCTAAAGATAGAGTATAACCCTCTTTGCCTTTGGTCACTTGCATTCCTAAAATTAGGTTGGCTTCTCCTAGGTCTTTCATATCAAACTGGCTAGATAAATAGTTCTTTGTAATATTTATCAATTCCAGTGATGATCCTAGGATAAGGATGTCATCTACATACAAGCATAAAATGACACAATTTTTACATGTACCTTTAGAGTATATACATTTGTCATACTCATTTGACAATAAACCATATTCACAAATTACATTGTCAAATTTATTGTGCCATTGTTTGGGTGCTTGTTTCAGGCCATAGAGGGATTTTACTAGTCTGCAGACTTTCTTTTCTTGACCTTTAGCAATGAAACCTTCATGTTGGTCCATATAAAGTTCTTCCTCTATATCTCCATTCAAAAATGCTGTCTTTACATCCATTTGATGGATTAGCATATCATGAATGGATGCTAAGGCCAAGAGAGTCCTAATGGATGTGATCCTAGCTACAGGAGAGTAGGTATCAAAATAATCTAACCCTTTCTTCTGGGTAAAACCCTTAGCAACTAATCTAGCTTTGTATTTCTCTATAGTACCATCGGCTCTGAGTTTCTTCTTGAAAATCCACTTACAACCTATTGGTTTATTGCCTAAAGGTAGATCTGTTAGAAACCAAGTGTTATTCTCCATGATGGAGTTGTATTCACTGTTAATGGCTTCTTTCCAGAAGGGAGCATCAGGAGAAGACATTGCTTCTTCATAAGTTGAGGGATCACCCTCTATCAAAAAAGTGAAGAATCCTTCTCCTAAATTTTTCTCAATCGTATTCCTTTTACTCCGTCTTGGTTCTAAGTCTTGTTCAGATTGAGAGATAGGTATTTGGACTTGAGAACTAGTAGAGGGTATGGAGGAAGAGATTGAACTTCTATCCTTAAAGGGAAATATGTTTTCAAAGTAAACTGCATCTCTTGCTTCTATAATGGTATTGTTAGAGATTTCATTTACTTCTGAGTGAGTCACTAGAAATCTATTGGCATAGCTGTCTAAGGCATATCCTATGAAAATAGCGTCTACAGTCTTGGGACCAATCTTCCTCTTTTTAGGTTCGGGAATTCCGACTTTAGCAAGACATCCCCAAACTCTAAGGTAATTAATCCTAGGTGCTCTACCTTTCCACAGCTCATAGGGAGTCTTATCTTTTGTCTTACTAGGAATCCTATTAAGAATGTAACAGACAGTTAAAAGGGCTTCTCCTCACAAGTTATCAGGAGCACCAGAGCTGAGAAGCATGGCATTCACCATATCTAACAGAGTGCGGTTCTTGCGTTCAGCAACTCCATTAGACTGAGGTGAATAAGGAGCTGTTACCTCATGAATTATTCCATGTTCTTCACAGAAGTTAGTCATTTCGTTTGAGGTATATTCTCCACCACGATCAGATCTAAGGATCTTAATCTTCCTTTCTAATTGGTTCTCAGCTTCAGATTTGTAGACCTTAAATCTATCTAGAACTTCATCTTTGGTTTTGAGAAGGTAGATATAACAATACTTTGAATAATCATCTATAAATGTAACAAAGTGTTTTCTACCGCCTCTGGTCAAAATCCTATTTGAGTCACATACATCACTATGGATAAGTTCTAGAAGGTCAGAATTTCTTTCTACAGATTTGAATGGTAATCTAGTGTGTTTGGCTTGAACACAAATCTCACATCTGTGTTTGTCATCTATTGGAGTCTTGGGAATAAGATCTAAGGTCATCATTCTTTTAATAGAACCTAGGTTCACATGACCTAGTCTGCCATGCCAAACATTTGATGATTCTATATTAGAGACAATGAGAGAACCATCAGACATTTTATTCATTGTACTTAAAATGAAAAGACCGTCTTTTACAAAGCCTTTTCCTATAAAAGAGTCATGCTTAGAAAAAACTACTTTATTAGCCTCCATTACAATTTTGTATCCTGAGGCTACAAGAAGGGATCCACTAACTAGGTTTCTCCTGACAGACGGCACATGAAGAACATCCTGAAGAGTTAAGATTTTTCCTGATGTCATTTTCAGGTTAACTTTTCCTCTTCCACTTATTTGTGCCGTTGAGCCATCTCCTAGGGTCACACCTCCTCCACTTGATTCCTGATAGTTTGAAAAACAGGAGCGATCAAACGAAACGTGAACATTTGCTCCAGAATCCAACCACCAATCATCAGAATGGTAAGAGAGGTTAATAAGGGGTTGAAAGCTTACAGACCTTAAGGAAATTTAGTCCAAAATTTAGTCCAAACGTGAACATTGTCTCTACTTTGAAACTTTAGATTTGAAGATTATATTTGCAATTTCCTTTTTACTAAACTATTTTCTTTTGGTCCAAAATTGCTTTAAAAAAAAAACTAAGTGATTAAAAATTGCAATTGACAAGATTATCAAATGTACTAACAATATGTAAAACTTTAAGCAAATTTGCAATTGATAAAAAATTAAACTATCAATTCTTTAGAATAAATCAATTATAACAAATAGTGAGAAGCAAATTGTATTAGCTATCAATTAGAAGCAAATAGTGAGAGTCTAATAGTGAAAATCAAATTATATTCACTGTCAATTGTCTTACACAGTAACTATTAGTAAATCAATTCTAAGCAAATTTCTAGAAATCAATTGTAACAAATAAATTGCTACAGTATGTTACAGTAACTATTAGTTAGAACTAACATAAACAGTAACTTATTGGTTAGAAATTTCAAAAATAGTAAGTACTATAGAAACAGTATTAAAAAAAAAAATTGTAGAAGATTTATACTGTTAATTTGAATTTGCTACTTGAAGAAACTGTGAACAATTGCTATAGAAACGAACTGTGAACAATTGCTATAGAAACAAAATCAACTTATTGAATTTGTAGAAATTTAATTTGCTACAGTAACCAAGAAATTGTTAGAAGTTTTCTAACAATACTTTAAGCAAAATTGCTTCAATGGAAAAGTAAGCAAAATTGAAACAGTAAATCAATTCAAACAAAATTGAAACAGTAAGTTAAAAAAAAATTGCTTCAACAGTTAAGTGATTATAGTAACAGTAAATGAATTGTAACAAAATTCTATAGCAGTAACTATATAGAACATTTGCTGTTCTAAACTATATAACAGTAACAAAACTATATAGCAGTAACTATATAGGTGTTCTAAACAAATGAAGATTGTTAGAATTTTCTGTATTCTAACTATACAGCAGGTTCTAACAGTAACTATATAGAATTTTGTTAGAATTCAATAATAGAAATTTTCTAACAACAAGAAATTGTTTCTAAACTATATAGCAGTACTATATTGTTAAAATTCAACAGCAAGAATTTTCTAACAGTAAACAATAGTTAGAAAAATTGGTTCTAACACGAATAAACTCTTAGATTGTTAGAAATATTGTTGTTTTTCTTTTAACATTTCAGAATACAAAAGATAAAATTTAAACAGATGTTACCGGCCTCTGGGAAAGTCGTGCACGAAGCACTGCCCTAAGAGTTTATTCGGGATCTGTGTGCAGACGGTCCCGAAGCTCCTAGTGGTAAAACCCCCGCACTACCGGTATCTCGTTGCCGCACACGACTTGGAGAGAACGACCAGAACTTAGCTCTGCCCAGAGCTCGAAGACAATGGAAATTGAATAGAATATTGACAGAGATTTGGAGTACGAAATTTTTCCAATGGATTCTCAAAGAAATCAGCACAAATATATAATACAAAATTGTAACGGTCTGAATTAATTCTCATATTAATTCAGACGTTACACAATATTAAAATAGTGAATCTGGACACAAAAACGGTTCAGAATCATTTTGTAACGTTCAGAAATTAATTTTCTAACGTTACAGAAAAATAAATGACTGAATAAAGAGGAGCAAAAAGAATTTTAGGGTCCCAGCCCGAACCCGAAGAGGAAATCGGATCGGCATTCGGCGCCCGCAGATGTGGGCGCGTACCCGCACCCGTTACGCGCGCCGAACCGAACCGAACCGAGCCGGGCCGGGCGGCGGCGGCGCCGCGCGCGTGTGGCCCAAGGGGTTCCCCACACAACAACTTAATAGAGCAAAGAAGAGAAAGTAATATATGTACACAAGGGGGCTTTGGTGCATCCGATGTGGGACTAAAGAAAGAAAGAGGAATTGAGCTTTTGCAAAAAAAGTAAAAGCAAAACCAACAAAATTGTCGTTACATACCACAATGATAGCAAAAGGAATTCGGGAGAAACCATCTCCAAGCCTGTCAGTTGCCCTTTTATCAAGGGAGCACCGGACAAGGACAGCAAAACCAACACCACATTCAACAACAAGCTGATAAATTAACTATTAGACACCATCTACTATGCCAAAGAAGCAAGAATCAGGAAAACATCAAATGAATTGCTTTAGGCCTAAGCCTTCAAAATTGAACGGCTGGGTAACATGTTCCCCAAGCAATTCTTGATATTATTTTGCCAGAAACCCTTGTGTTTCCGAAGTACCGTGTTCTCTCTTCAATAAACTCCCTGACTTATGGCATCTTGTTTCTCCCAAACTTCCTAAATAGGAGAATAATTCAAGAGAACGTCCAGTTAATCCCAATGATTATATATCTAATGTTAGGTTCGCCATTCATGGCTTCATCCCTGGAGCCAATGTTACCGACACGGGCGAACTCATCTTTGGGGGTAGAGTCTAGGCTCTTGTTTGTTAATTTACCTTCTATTATCATTCATGTCATTCATCGATTGACAATCTTGTTTTGCCTATACGTACCACTATTAATAATATATCATTGTTTCCAACTTATACAAGTCGGTTAGTATATACTATATACCTGGATGCATATATATCAGTGTCCAACTTATATATGCTGTAATATGGCTTATGCTAGTAACTTTCATCATCATTTCTGTACCAAGATTTATTCTACCATAGTAATGGTACATTTTGTAGTGGCTTGCAAAGAACAATAAGAAGAAAGTCGACAAATCAAATTTAGTAAACGGGATTACTGCTGTAGGTGACTTATCTTGCCTTTTTCTTAGTGTTTGTAACAATGCTTTTTCCTTACACCCAATTTACCAATTGATTGCTTGTATGGGTTGAAGGTTCCTCTGAAATGATGAGCAACTCAAAAGTATGCCTACAATCTGCTAAAGTTGTTTATCCAAATATTTCGAGGATGGTTATATATGATCCCAGGCAGGCATATGGTTCGTTTTCTTTACTGCAATTTATCCTCGTTGAGAACCATTTGTATTTCTTTGGATATTTTCTTTCTAGATGCACTTTTACTTTGTAAAACATCAAAATATACAGAGTTTCAATATATTAGTTGCGTGGATATGGATGTTGATATGGATATTGATGCACAATATGGGTAGAAATATGGAGGCATGCTACTTTTGAATACATACATATATCAGTGTTTCTGACTTGTACAAAAATGGAGGCAAGTTAATTTTGAATACATACATATATTCGAACTACCAGGAATAGCCTCTCCTTTAGTTCTCTTGCCTTCCTGAGTGCGATGTTTTACCACTCGATACACTACCAAGGTAAGGGGATTCAGAATCCTGTATCGATAAAAGAAATAACTTGTTAGGATGACAAGACTATGGCATTTCTAATGTGGAATGCCTAAATGGTCACTCATTCATATGAATTTCTGGTCCAACTAGCATTACTTGTATATATCCCATATTTCCTACAATTTACTCTAGTAATTAAAAAAAAATTGATGTGAGGAAAACATAAAAAATATTTTCTTGGATACATATATGAATTTCTGGTCCAACTAGCATTACTAGTTGATATCCCATATTTCCTACAATTCACTCTAGTAATTCGAAAGAAAAAGATTTTCTTGGATACATATGGCTTATTCGTACTGCTGGATAGTTGTTGGTTTTCATATGATCTTATTGATATATTTTTTGGCAGCTAGGAATCATCATTAGGGCAGTAACATCAGGTCATATTCCTGCAATAGCATTTATGATTGTAACCATTGGAAGCACAGGGGTTTTGTTGATTGGATGGAGAGCTCTGGCTTGCAGCTTGTTTTCAAGTAAACAAGATAGAAATGATATATACAAGCGCGGGAGCCCGTTTGAATTATTTGAGGTAACTGGCTTATGCTTTTTAAATTCATTGTATTACTTAGCCTTACAATATATCTCTCTGCAGATATAACAGTAGGACTTGGTCTTGCAAGGCTTTTGACAGGCTGTACAGGGTGATTAGCTTATTAAATACTTCTACTAATTGGATCTGAAGTGTATATTGAATTTTCAACTTTTCTAGTTATGATGAGTTCTTAGAGTTGAGGCAGATAGGGAATAATATGTCTGTAGATTTGACTGTTGGGGACATCTACGGAGACGGGTTACTGTTCAGGCAAGTATCTGAAGTATCTTTGCAGGTGGTGGTGTGTCACTTCTCTATGTATCCAGGGAGCTAGATAATTTGCAGACCGTCAACTTTGATAGGAAGATTCGAGTTCAGATAATCCAGAATGCTTTGAAGGTTCTAAGACTGATTTTCTTGTTACTATTCTTTGACAAGCTTATAACCTGAATTGTTGATTGTTCTTAGTTTCCATTTTAAATGTTCTCTGAATATTTTGAAATGTTTTTGATTGCAGAACTCAATACATACAATTGCTTCCAATGCAGGGGTAGAGGGAGCTGTAGTTGTTGGCAAGCTCTTGGAGCAAGAAGATCTTGATCTTGGTTATGATGCAGTTAAAGGTAGGTCTTCTTTAGTAATTCTCCAATTGTAAGTACAGAACAAAATTTATTACTCATGAAACATGTTCATATTTTGTGCTTTATATAACAGGTGAGTATGTAGATATGGTGAAGGCAGGGAAGAGAAGGATCTTCAAACTGAGGTGGTTGTTGTGGAACTTCTGAAGGAAGAGAAAGGATCTTCCACCAACTGGCATTGGCATGGGAGGAATGAATTACTGATTATCGTAAGTATAGCAGACTTAAAACAGAAAGATATGATTCAAAAGGTTAGGTTTTTTAGACCTTAGTACAAGTTGTCTATCTAGGATTTTTCATTTTGTAGCCACAAAGGGCAGGCATGTTTTAACTTTTGTTGAACCTTTTGTGATTGTTTATATGGAAAAAAAAATTAAAACAATAGTACGAGAAAAGCTACCATTGTAGAAGCTCCTAGAGGGCATTTTGCTATGGTTGGTTGCTTCCATGTGAAACTTCTCATGAGTGTGTAACTAAAGCAGAAGCTATATATAGAAATTACTATAAATTTGATTTGTTACTGGGAAGCAGGTTGATTACATGTTCATATATGATGACTCAACTATATTATGATTGAATAAGTTTATTTCATATTTCAATTAGAACCTTGTGATTCAAGACGTCTTGTATTAAGTCTTGCGCTAAATGATTTTGGTTGGCTATCTATGTGTATTGATTTTTATGTAAAGTTTGACTTTATCCCATGCTAAGTTTATATATATAATTTTTTTGAAAAAGCTAATTTTATTTATTGATTTGATAATTACAATGCTATCACATGTGAAAAGTTAGAAAATGTCTTTGTTTATAATTTAGATAATATTAGGTAGTTAAACAATTAGTTAAATATTTTTATTTTTTATAATTTTTAATTACGTGAGAATATACGCTTAGACGGCTAACCGTTTTCAAGACTATGAAAAGTAGAAATATACACATAACAAATTATAATTAAAATATAATCAAATATATAACAAATTTGAATTAAAATATAAACAATTTTACATTAATACCAAAAGAAGAACAAAATATTTTATGTGCAACGCAAGTGAATTTACTATAGTATATATATATATATATATATATATATATTTTTTTTTTTTTTTCCAAAAAAAAAAGTTTTTGTAACGGTTATAACCGTTACAAAAGTGAAAATAGCAACCGAAGAACACATTTTTGTAACGATTATAACTGTTACAAAAATAAAATTAGCAACAGTTATTATCGTTACGAAGGTAAATTTGTCACGATTATTACCATAATGAAATTTATTTTCGTAAAGATTATTACCGTTACAAAAATTAGCCACACCCAATGGGGCACGGTTATTACCATGACGATAATTTATTGAAGGTAATAACCGTTAGCAATCGTCTATTTTAGTGTAGTGAACGTAGACTGTCTATACCTTCAGGATATCAGTTGGAATCCGAACCCGTGTCGAGAACGTTCTTGGCACCACCGGCTCCATTCTAACTAAATCCGCCTTCAGTGTCTTTCCCAATATAGCATTCTCCCAATATAGCATTCGCTTCCTAATAAAACCTAACTATAAGCTAATAGGAGATAGCCTTAGAAATATTTTGTAGAATTTTGATTTATCCACTAATTGAAACAACTTTTCCCTAGACAAAGAAGCCATTAACCGAGCTCACTTAGGCTAGAGGGACCTAATACGGCCTTAGAAATCATGCAAACTTATTCTAGGATTTTTGATGAATTATATGAAATTTTCTAAGAATTAATATTCAAGAAAAACACCTAATGAATTTCCTAGAAATCTCTAAGATTTATTGTGGCTAACCTCCACATCAAGATAGCCACAAACCTGACACATAGTCTTCTTATGCCCTAATCTAGTTTTAGGATTTTTGGAGAACTTTTGAATTTATTTAGTATTTTTCCAGACCCTAAGATCCATTTTATAAATTAATAACTCAGTTTAAAAGTTTTTTTAATTAAGAAAAGTAGTTCTTGTTTATCTAAAATAGTTTTCTAAAATAATTAATAACGGACGGATCTGAACCCGTTATACTGAACACGAGTCCAAACCTGTTGTTTAACTTTTTAAGTGATCAGATCTGGTCGCAAGTTTCGATCTAATCAAATCAGAACCATTAAATGACATGTTATCTTCCAGCCAAACCCGACATGATAACTTAAGTTATCAACCGCAACCATTCATTTCAAATGTTATAAGATCTTTGTCGTCCAATTTATTACTTAACCCAAAACCCATTAGCAGCTTTCAGCCGCGCCCGTGAGTTGTGCCCATGATCGCATGATCGACTCTGTGGATCCCACATAAACCATTAGATTAAGCTCCCCTGTAATCTCGGTCGTCGATCCTAAGTCGACTCGAGCTGACTTATCCTAGACCGGCTTGAAGTCGGATTCCCATTCCAACTCAGGCATAACCTAACCCGCTACCTTAGGTGTATATAATCACAGCTGAGAAAGCAGTCCCTTTGAATCCTATTCAGCAGCTTGTGCCTATTGCACCCTCCATTGTATCATCGTGTGTCCGAGTAACAATTCAACCCTAAATTCCACAAAATTCAACCCAGACCTCCCTAAATCTCTACCCTAGCATCCATAACTACCCTCAACCCTTTCGACGCACATGCACCGTGCTCGAAGATAGTTTTGAAGCCATATCCAGGGCATGAAATTGCTTTCTTGTATCAATTTTGCGTGCTCACCACACAAGATCCAGCCATCGAAATTACTATCTGATTTCACTGTTGCATTCGTGGATTGACCAACTGCACGTGGTGAATTTCACACGACTCGGACATCGTTTGACGGGTCAAATCACATCGTAGCGGTTCGACTCGTCCACGGTGTGTCCAGCAGCCTAGTTGACTACCAGGAACTGTATCTTTGCGCCATGACCTCTAATTCCATATCTATCTTCAGTTAGCTCGTGGTTAGACTCGTCTTCTGATTCAACTTCCTTCGTTTAGTCGCGGTAACAGGTAAGTTCTATTTACAGTTTTTTTATGTTACCATGTGATGTCATAATTAATTAGTTTGTCATATTTACTATATCAATGTTATCATGTTTACACGAAGCATGTTTCACACACGTGAGTAAGATACCTTGTATATTGTCACTACTTGATCATGGTTACCTTGTTTCTCTTATCTAGAATATCGTGAATCTCGAATCTCGTGTATATTATGATCTAGTAGTACGGGTTATAGGGAGAAACAGCCACTATGCACGTCAACTATGAACTATGCACGTCAACTATGATCTACGTACGTATTCATTATCATGTGAGTACGATTTGCATATACCAACATCATACCCGAATCATCACAAGTCGTCCAAATATAAAGTGTTGATTCCTAAATTACACACTTTCGAGCACTTAGATAGTATGTCTAATTTCACCATTCTTGTTGCATTGTTACCATGATATTATCTAGTGTTACACCATTCATGATAGCCCTATCATATATTAGTAGTCTTATTACTTGTTCTATTCATAAAGTATGTACACGATTCATGTTACATATGATGATCACGTCATGACACCTCTATTCATGCTTTACATGTTCATATAAATTTTCTGCTATTTGTTTTTGTTTCGTATATGTATTTGCTCCAATCCTGACTGGATAACATTGACACTTTAGGCGACACTACCTGGTTCGGTGTTTCGTTGTTGACATTGAGATTTGTGGTCTTATTTTTTTTGATATATTATAGTTTAGAGCGTGTATATTTCTTTCATATGTTTTCCAATCTATATCCATCTTAGTTTGTTATAGACTTGCTATTAGGCCTTATAGTATGTGGATGTGATAATTCATATAATAAACATGACCTAGAGATATAGACAACGTACAACCGTTGATCTTGCGTCGTAGGCTGGGCTTGGCCACGTACTCGTATCGCAAAATTGGGAGCATGTCGTGACACACGGTGCCTGGCATAGATCAAATTAGTTAAATAAACACTATAGTCAAACTTATACATAAATATTGTCATGGAAAGGAAGGTTGAATTACTCAGTTTCATTGTCCATTCCATCAAGGACCCTGGAATGAATAATCAGATTACTCAATACACAGTTACAATTTTCAGTAAGAAATGAATGATTCTTACAAATGAGAAATAAAAATAAAATTTTATTTTATAGGCTTGTAGCACTATTTAACAAATAAAAATGAAAAGTGCAAGGAATTAACAATGATACAAAGAGCTTAAAGTAAAAAAGAAAAGGACAACATCAGTCTAAAGATTCAACAATATTGAAAAAACTGCAACTAACATTGATATAAAAAGCTTAATGACAACCAACTGCGGAGGAGAATCAAAAAAATTATATATTATTATAAATAAAATTTATATACATATCCCGAGCTTCTCCAGTCAAGCAACTCTAGAACACTGTTTTATTCGTTCAAATAGGTAAAAGGCGGTGAAGAGGATGGCTATTTGAGTGTTTTAGTTTGCATGTTTTGGGGATTTTAACAAACCCAACTCAAAATCCAACCAGCTTACCTATCAAGGCCAAGTAACAAAAGAAGGGCCAATCAATCAGTAATCACCCTACAATTAATTGGACCATGTACCTGAATCTATGAATTTCTACTAGCACCTGGAGCAATACAATTACTTGGGCGAGTACTCAACTGAGTAATCAGATCTTAATCCCACCGATACAAAGTCAAGTTGGCAAATATTCACCGGTTTCAGAGTTTGGAGATTGTGTGGATGCCTCAATTAAAAACTTACCAAATAGACTTTGTACAATAAACATTGTACGAGTATGTCTCTGTAGCATTACATTTCATTTTTAGTTTTGTAAAAAAAAATCATAAGCACATTCAAGAATAGTAGTAATACACTATAGGGAAATGTAAATCGATAATAGCTACTTACAATGATCTGTATCTTGTATGCTTCAAGGAATGGAATATCTGCAAACTTGTAAAGGACATCAAATACTTGCTTCTGCAGTAACCCTATATACTGCAAGACAATTCAAAAAAGGGCTTTATGCAAGGACCGACATGCTACATCAAACAACATAAAAAGAACAGTAATCTCACCTGCACGGGCGATAGTCCATCCGGACTACCAGCAACATCCTCTTCTTCCCTCTGCTTTTCTTAATATCATACTTTGGCTTCCAATTCTTCTCCCTGTATTATTCGGCAAACCTTCTCATCACTTGCAATCACAACTAGAAGCCATCAAGATCCCATCTAACTTCTTCCTGCAACTTCATATCGGAGCATATCAAGTTGAGCATATCGTAGATACTAGCAGTCTGCAGATGTCCCCTATCTCCGGCAACAAACTCATGCAAAGCACCGTCGAGCTCGACCATGCTGAAGCCAGGTCTCTTCTTCACCCCAAGAGACTTCATCATGCTCCTCGCCTTCCCAGCACCATCCCATTCCCCTACAGAAGCATATATGTTCGACAGGAGCACGTAATTGGAGTCGCTCTCGGGCTCCAAGTTGACAAGGTAGCCCATCAGCTTCTCCGCCAACCCGACATCCCCACGGACCCTGCAGGCAGCCAAGAGAGAGCCCAGGACCACGTTGTTTGGCCTCATCACCCGCATCATACTCTCCACAACTCCCATCGCCTCTTCCAGCCGCCCAGCCCGAGCCAGCAAATCTACCACGCATCCATAATGCTCTATCCTCGGCACGACGACCTTGCTGTCTCTCCGCATGATATCGTAGAACCGCAGCCCCTCCTCGACCAGCCCAGCATGGCTGCACGCGGTTAGAGCGCCCGTGTAACTGATGCCGTCTGGCTCGAACCCTGCATTCTTCATCATAGCAAAGTGCTGTAGAGCCTCGGTTGAGCAGCCGTTCATGGCGAACCCGACGATCATCGAGTTCCAGGTGACCAAGGTCCTCTTACTGCCCTGGACGCCTGCAAACACCTGGTGGGCGAGGTCGGCACGGCCGCACCGGGAGTACATATCGATGAGGGCATTGACGAGGCGGACGCTGGCGGACAGACCGGGATGAGCCATGGAGTAGCGGTGGGCCCACATGCCCTGGTTGAGTGCGCCGAGGCCGGCGCAGGCTGATACGAGAGCGACGAGCATGACGTAGTCTGGCTGGACTGAGGCGGGGGATATCTGCATTTCTTGAAATTGTTCTAGAGCTTCTAGGAGGAAGCCGTTCTTGACGAGGCCGTCGACGATGGCGGTCCAGGAGAACTTATCGCGCATGGGGGAGGGCATGCGTCGGAAGAGGGAGAGAGCAAGGGGGACCTGGCGGTTGCGCATGTGGCCGGCGAGCATTGTGTTGAAGGAGAAGGAGTTCTTTTGGGGGATTCGGTCGAACAGCTGGCGGGCGAGGGAGGGGAGGGAGTTCTTTGCGTACATGTCGACTAGGGCGGTGGAGACGGCGACGTCGGGTAGGGGGCGGAGCTTGAGGAGGCGGGCGTGGAGGGAGAGGCCGAGGGGGAGGGAGGAGGGGGAAGAAGGGAAGTCTGCGCACGCGGAGAGGAGGGTGAGGATGGTGATGTGGTTGGGTTCCTCTTCGGAGGAGAGCATGAGGGAGAATGCGGAGGCGGCGGAGGAGAGGAGGCCTCGGCGAGCGAGACGGGCGATAGAGGACGACTGAGAGACGACGACGACGACATTAGCGTCCTTCTCCTTCTCCTTCTCCTTCTCCTTCTCCTTCTCCTTGGGAGGGGGTTTCCGGAAGGAGGAAGAGCGAAGTTTTGGAGTTGGGGGGAATGGAGGGGGGCAGGGAGGGAGGCGAGTAAGAGGGAAGCCCATTAGTACAATGACCGAGTGGGTAAAAAGATGTAATGTATTCCTACCTTATCCACCATCAACCATGGATCAGCTCAGCGCTCCAGCGACATTGGCGGGGATTTATCTGTATATACAATTAGACCCGTCAATTGGGCCCTACCGGTCCAGTCCGAGCTCGCTCCAAAAAATTAGCACATGTGTCTGTCCGGTTCAATTAATCGTCGGTCCGGACTAGTCCGGTCCAATATATCATAATGTATTGGTTGCATATCTCGGTCCATAAGAGAAGGCTGGCTCGACCCAAAGTTCCAGTCCTGTCTGGCCCGACCGGAGACAGTCCAGCCCTAAGTTGAACATTGGCTAATTAACTATCTAAATATAGTAAAAAATATTTTTTTATTGATCAATTAATCATCTAAATGTAATAAAAAATTTATTTTTTCAATTAAAGTTTTATTTGTATGATAGAAACTAATTAATTACCTAGATATAGTAGAAATTGATTTTTCAAGTTATAGTAAAAAATAGTTATATTTGATGATTTTATTTTATTTGGTCCAGATCCTATTCGATCCGAAGTCCACTGTGTCGTGGGTCAGGTGCCTGTTAACCCAATATTTCAGTTGAGTTTTTGAATATGGCAAATCGATTAAGTTTAGCAGTATGATAATCGTACAATCATTATAGTAACTTCTACTTAAACTCGGCATTGTCCAAATATGCATTAATGTTATCATATTTGCTACTGTGTATATTATTTTGTTCGTCTAACATGTATTTACTAGGGGTGCAACTCGGGTGGGTTGGGTCGGACTTGAGATCAATATATGTAGCCCTAGACCAAGCTCGGAGGACCGGGTTAGGTCGGGTCCATCTGGTTTATCGGGCTCTAATATAATATTTGAAATAATTTTAAACAAGAGTAATATTAAACACATAATCAAATAGCAATCAAGGCCCAATCATTACAAAATACAAACTGAAATGAGATTTCGAATAAGGAGTTAAACAGTTTAGGCGGCAAAATTTAGGATTTGAACTTTTTATTTAATAAGTGTGTGTGTGTGTGTGTGTGTGTGTGTGTGTGTATATATATATATATATATATATATATATATATATATATATATATATATATATATATATTTGGTTCAAATATTTTAACCCGAACCCAAGTCCGAACCGGATTATCTTCAACCCTAACCCAACCCATTAACGGGTTTACCCGATCAGGCTCGGGTTTAGCTCGTCTGAGTTGCACCGCTAGACATATGTAGTAAATAAATTATGATTAGCCAAAGACGGTGTTATACCAGAAGATTTTTCTGAACCGCCTACGACTTATCCGGAGCCTCGCACTCGAGGGTTCCGCTGCCTGGTCAGTGGACGGGGGTTGAGGGGGCGGCACCCCCAGTGGGATTCGAGGGCTAAGCCCCCGAAAGGTATTCATATTTTCATATTTGTTTATCTTTGGACAACTACAGTAAAAGAAAATTGCGTCTTCAAATTTGCTCAAATGTCAGAAGATTAGCATCATATAGTGCTCATGTTTTTATCATTTGTTATGTATCTATTTTGTTTATAGGACAAATGTACTCGGGTTCGCAGTTGGAACTAGGAAGCTCAAACTTTTATTAAATCAGAACCTAGTCCACTCAAAATAGTCCAAAATCTGAACCCAACATTCTGGATTTTGGATGATCGAACTCGGACCGAGTTTTGCTCAAACTCTAGCCGAACTCGGTCAATCAAACCAGAAACCCTAGTTATCATCTTCCTTCCAGAAGACCATGCTTATAATGTTCAAATTTATGAATGTTTGAGTATCGAACTCTGTCCAAACTCGGTCTCAGAAAAATTCTATAAATAGAGGTTGAATTCCATTTATTTCATCCATCTCTCACTTTCAAACATATTCTATTCTGAGCTTTAAACCTTCCTATTACCAAGACAACTCCCCTAGTCTTCTAGTGGTAAGTGCAATCTCGGTTAAAAATCTGTTCGAGTTATAAAGCTTGATTTTTATTTTGTTTGAAGTCGGCAAGCTCTTCGGATCAAAACTTGTGGTTGTAAGAAGTCGGCGAGTCATTCGGATCAAAGCTAGTGTTGTAAGAAGTCGATGTGCCCTTCATATCAAAGCACGTGATGTATTCGCTATTTTGTGACAATAGTGGATTTAACTCCGAGTAAGAGTTCTCTAGACTGGACTAGTCATTCACAAGAAAAACTAGTATAAATCTCGGTGTTTGTGTTGTGTATGTGTTTGTGCTCTCAGAACTTTTACTTTCCATTTATACTTGCTATATTGCTGTTATAGTTGAGTTGGTACTTAGCCTTTAAATTTGTATTGGGTCATTATTTCCGTTGTACTCTATTCACCCCACCCCCATCTATAGTTGCCATGTCAGTCCCTCAGTGCCAAGTTGGGCTGAGATTTTCCACCCTTAAGTCCGGTCTGGACCACTACAGTGATGGGCCCGAAAGATCCGGCTCGGATTCGATCCAACCAAAATTTGTGTCTGGCGACCCAACAATATCCAGTTCTAGATACAAATTCTAAAACTCAAAAAAAGTAAACTTTAATAAACCGTCGGGACAAAAATATTTTCATAATATATACCTATAAACATCTTTTTTGATAGTTTATTACTATAGTCAAAAAAGAAAATTTTCTAGTAGTGGAAATTGTTAGCTTTCTCTATTTTTTTAATGTCATAGAATATATTGTCACATTCCGCTACCAAATAATCGGGTACGGGTTGAGCATGCCCAGCATACGCTGTTATGAACAATGGTAGTCGGCTGTCTAAACCTTTATCAATCCTCAATAATAAATCAATTACTCATCACAGCTACTAAACACAGTTCCATGAATACGATCACCACACACCACCATATTTCATTATTCTTTAGTAAACATTTACAATAAGTGTCCGGAAACAAACTCGGTGAATGATAAAGGCAATATCTCACACTATCATATATATACAGTCATCCAGTCTGAATCCTTCATAATACAACAACAAATTATGAATGAAAGTAAGCCTAAACAAATCTATTGAATCTCTGCAGTGTTGTCCAAACCCTGGCCAGCATCCTCAAATGTCTCCAACATGTCCTTCGTGCCATAGAAAGTAGGATAAAGGTCATCTAACTCACCTGCCACTTATCCAGTTAGGAAACAGAGCAAAGTAACAATCTACAATTTGTGAATCAATATAATATATGCAAAAGTAAATACAACCAGTAAATGAGCTAACCTGATGAACCAGAAATCATGCAAAAACTAAAACACGTACAAGGAACCATTATGACATGTGATTGAAATGTTGAGTTCAATATGTGACCAGCTAGATAAAGTACAGGAAAAAATGATGTGGCTTAACCACACGTGTCGTGTGCGATTTAAGCTCGGTACAAGACCTAGCTAGTTTTGGGGGTTGGTTACATATTGGCATACCCCAGTCCCAAAATATAATGGGTCCGACACGCGACTAGGCCAGCTGATACAAACTAGATTAGGTTCCCAATTAACGGCCTTATCTAGATGTACTACGCTGTAAAAATGGACTAAGTACAAACTAATACTAACATGCAGCAGGTAAATATTAAATCTTATCCACAAAATATATATAAGAAGTGCTAAAATAAATACTGAAATAAAGTACAGAGTCTGAATGTCATAATACAATCCAAATAAGTCTGATGGAAACAAACCCACTGAATACAATACGAAAATGAAAGTACGAGAAGACAGATAAGATAACTAGTCTAGAATATCGACTAACTAGATAAAGATGCTCTAGCCCTAGGCGGAAGGCCTACCAGTAATCAGAAAAACTCTGAAGGTAACACCTCAAGCTCCTCTTCAGTCGCGTACCTCGTCTCAGTCCGGACCCGTACACGGTCGGGTAGTATGCCTCGTCCAAATTTGGAAGGAAACTAGGTCCTCAGAAGAACGTAATAAGATACAAAAATATATGCCGAATATAAATACTGAATAAAGTAAAAGGGGTGTGCTAACCATCTAAGTGAATGCAATCTTGAGGACAACCTTGGTACGTATGGGTAGGTATAGGCATAACGTCCAACACTCCGAAGAGTGTAGTATCTGCACATGTAACGTCCATTATTACGAAGAACGAGGTATATATATATATACACGTCTGTAATGCTCTGAAGAACGCGATATCTGAATAAAGGTGGTTATTGGATCCGTGGCTCCTCTGGACACAATGGATACCAATGTGTGTATCCCATACGCCTACCAGTTGTCCTCTCCGCCTAATGCAAATATATCAGTCGAATACACGACGTGCACACTTTGTAACTAACATGCCAAGTCTCAAATAACTAGACTAACCTGACTACGCACTAAACCGTGATGTGTGTCGCATGTACTGATAGCTAGTCAGATATGCCAACTCGTATCACAACATGAGTTTATTATCGTGATGAGTGTAAGAAGTGTCAGGGTCTTGGAAGATATCAGAATATTCCTACAACATTAGGTGAGTCTACTAGAGACTAAGCCGCTACACTACTCATCGACGCAATTGTCGACTGCACCCGAGTCATTCTTGGACGCGCACAGTTATAAATAATATTTGCAACAACAACTCATGCAACATTTAATAACTTGAATTAAACAGTAAATAAGGCAAGGTATACTTGTCTGAATCCTCAAGTTGCGAATGCCAAAGTCTTGCTCCCGAAGCCTCGCCCGAACTATCCAACGGGCCTATATATAATATAATAATATATACATTAGTCATTGTGCTAAGATACGGTCACTACCACATTTCCAGATTAGGGCATTAGTATAATTTCTCTAGTTTAATTTTAATCATGTAAATAATTAATGTGATGAGTTTTATTTAGTTGATTAGAGGTGTTCTTGATAATTAAGTTTTTAGGTTAAACCCTAGAAATCCCATTAGGTCTAACCCTAATGGCTAAACCCTAACTTGTAAGCTAGCATTAGGGAAACCCTAAATTTCAATTATAGGTTAGAATCTCAAACCCTAGAAATGACTAAACCTTAGTTAATTAATTTCTTCATGACTTAACATGGAGGATTAATTTAACCCTTGCATTAGGAACCCTAACCCTGGCCTATATAATAAAGGGGAGCCTCCCTCAACCATTTCTTCATGAAGAAAAACCAAACCCTAGCCTCTATTTAAAAAACTATTCCCTCACCCCCAAATTTCATAATCCAGCCCTAGGATTCCACGTTCCTCCTCCATCAAAGGGGAAACAAGGAGCTTGGACCAAGAAGACTTGGAGAAGGAGAACCTCCATTGGGAAACCATCTCCCAATAGGTAAAACCCGAATTTTAATCCATTTAATTTCTATTTTCTGTTATGGTCGACCATTAGGAGCCCACCTTGATGTTTAGATTTCAATTTTTAGGGATTATACATGAAGACCTAGGAGGAATTAGGGTTCTGATGACCTACGGGTGTTTTTCCCCAATTTCTGGAACCCAAACCCTAGGGATTTTGTGTAGGCATGATTACACCTCCAACGTGTAAGTTTAGATCCAGTTTTAGGGTTTTGATTTGGGGGTTTACTGTGCAGTTGGGTTTTCTGTTGATTCTGTGGGTGAGAGCCTGTTTGAGCTCGAGTTCTGTGTGTGTCCCTATTATTGGGAGTGTGTTAGAACCTATGTATCAGTGTATCTGGGTCTATGTGAACCTGTGTCCATGTGTAGCAGTGTCAACCTGTGTCAGTGTCTCAGAGTGTATAACTGTGTATCAGTAACATGCCCGTGTATCTGTGAGTATGTGCCTGTGTTAGAATGTTGGGTGTGTGGCAGTGAGTGTCATGTGTGCCTGTGTGTTAGGGGTGTCTCAGTGAGAAGTATATGTGTTAGTGTAGCTGTGTGTGAGTGATGCAGTAATTTGGGTATCAGTGAGTGTATACCTATGTGAATTATGTGTGTAGGATCTGTGTGTGTGCCAATATTCAGTGTGTATCAGTCAGTGGGTAGCAGTGGGTGTCTATGTGAACTATGAGTGTCGAGTCTTGAGTATTACAGTGTGTGGTGTTTGGGGAAAAAGGGTATTCTGTGTGTTAGCACCTGTGCATGTATATCAGTGTGTCAGAACCTGTGTGAATGCCTGTGTGAGAACTGAATATATACCTACCTATGTGTCCCAGTTAAGTGTGTATGACTGTGAGTGTGTGTGTGAATGTATCACTGAGTGAGAGTGAATCAGTGTGTGTGTATCTGAGATGTGTGTGTGTTAGCTGTGTGAGTGTAACAGTGTGTGAGTATCCCAGAATTCAGTATGCATCTGTGCAGTGAGGTCAGTATCTAGGTTATATTCAGTGAGTTGGTTTTAGAAGTTATGTATCAGTGTATGTGAGTTCAGTGGGGGACTATGAGTGTTGTGTGTAGTGAGAACCAGTGTGTATGTAGAGTGTGTGACTGTGTGTAGGGGTGAGAACCTGTGTGAGTGAGTAGGAAATTCCCAGGTTCAGTGTGTCTGGGTGAAAAATTGTGCAGAGTTGAATCAGTGTGTGTATGTGTAACCTACCAGTGTGTCAGTTTGTGTGTGTATCTTGTGTTGTGCTGCGTGTAGTTGTTTATGTGTCAATGAACCTAGCTAGGTATCTGTGTGTGTATGACCCTGTGTCATAATGTGCCAGTGAGCTTTGGGTGAGTTCAGTGCATTAGGTATATGTGTGTAGGTGTAGGTCTGTGCCAGTAATGATTTTCCAGGTCCTATGTATCACTGTGTGAGTACTAGTGAGTGAGTGCTGTGTGTGAATCAGTTAGCAAATTAGGAAATGAAATGGGGTATTGGTGTGGGTTAATATGTATAGTTGTAGAGGTAGTATCCAAACTTGAGGAGTGGTACCAGAGTACCATGAGATAGAGGTAACTTAGTCTCAAGATACTGAGTTGAGTATAGGTATCAAAGTACTAAAACTAAATTAATACTAGATGATAAATTTAACTATTATATTATAAGATATAGATGTCTAGTGTCAATTAGTATTAACTAGTGTGAGACTAGTATGGACTAGTAAACCTAGTATAAACTGAGCCATGACCTAGAAGCCTCATTTCTTATTTAACTAAACATGTTATTTTTTTTAATTCAGTATTTGACATTTATATTCCACAATTAGGTCTTTGTGACTCCATTTTGGACATCGATCCTCACATATTCATCGGGACCACAGGCGAGTACATTCTCTGACAGTTTTCGCTTTTGTTGATTACTTCTATAAATCTAGTTGTAGTATATACTTGATTCTGACACTGTGGATACACTAGTTAGCACCCTAGATCCCTGTCATGAGGAGTCGTAATTGAAATCCATCGTGCTAGCTGGGGATGGGGAACTATTAGTAGATTATGTGATCATATCCAAACTCTACATGCATCATAGCTCACCCCACATCTCACGTCGGATGCGGCCTGACCATTTACATGCTTCATAGCTGTTATATATGATTAGCCTGACCATTACATGCATCATAGCTAACCATATGGTTAGCCTGACCTACAAGAATCATAGTTAATCATATATAACCAGCCTGATCTCGTCCCAAGCCGATCACATAATAAACTGATATTTCAAACACTTAGCTAGCTGTTTATTCTTTATTTCAGATTCACTTGTTCTAGCATTCACTGTATATTGTTCATTGCTAGATGTTCTATTGCCTATTTTATTTTCTCCAGTACTCTATATTTCTAGTATTTATTTCATCTTGTATTCCTTACACTGTTTTATAGTTTTTGTTAACATAAATGAAACTGCTGTTAGTGTTTGTGCTTCGCTCCAATCCTGACTGATAATATTTTTAGAGGACCTGGAGAACTTTTGCCCTACCCATTACGGCCCAGGACTAGAGAAAGATTTCACTCCAGTATTCCCAGAGGAGTTGCCTATCCTAGAGGAGATCCTACATGCCTGCACTTAGATTACTCTTTTTCCTGTATTATTGTATTAGACTGAGATTAAGTTTTATTATTATTTATGACTTTTGAGGACATCTAGACTCAGGACTTGTGATGTACTTATTTGTGTTTGGCTTATGATAGAACTCTTTATTCCCATTTCTCATCGTGCCAATTATTTTCATATAGCTTGTGATTGAGTATATTTATAGAACTGTGGATGCATATTATCATTGTCCTCCGTACGGAGTTGAGACTATTGACAGGATGTATTATGTTAAGACCTAGACAGCGTTCTACCGCAGATGCTGCGGTGTAGGCTGGACGTACCCGCGGCCCATGCCCAAATTCTGGGTGCGGGTCGTGACACGTTTTTAGTGGTGGCCCATGCAGGTCTAGATTCGTATTTAGAGTGATATCGTAGTGGTGCTCGCTTAGGGTATTGCTACGAGCCTGTTTTAGGAGATAGGAATTAGGCCGAGAATATGCTCAATCACAATTAGGAAATTTCTGATTCTTATAATACTACTCTTAATGATTATTTCCTTTATAAATTTTACTGTCCTTCCTTGATGATATCGTGTCTATTGCCTTAATTAAATCTTTCGATCTGTCTTCAGGATGCCGCCAAGGACCAGGTCCCTGAGACTCGGAGCAGCAGAGTCAGAGAGGTCTGCCACCTCTCGCCCTGCTGGACAGACATCCGCAGCCTCTCCTACATCTCCCGTGCATGTGGGAGTGTCTGCACTATTCGGGGGTCCTCCTCCCCCACATGTTCAGAGGGTTCCCATAGCTACGACGGAGCCTCTTCCACCACCACCGACTCAGTATCCAGGAGGTGTGCCCGTCGATGGGGCACAGATGTTCGCATTGATACAGGGCATGGTCGATGCCCAGAGGACGTCGGCAGAGGCCCAGAGGGTGCAGGCTGAGGCGCACCAGGCCCAGACCGAGATGATGAGGATGAGCATGGAGAATGCTCATCAGGTGGCTCTCCAGGCTGTGGAGAGAGTCGCCCAGCAGCAGCATCCTGGCCAGTACCACCAGAGGCCGGGCACCATTATGGACTTCAAGAGGATGATGCCTCGGGAGTTCAAAGGGACAGAGGGGATACTCTACGCCGATGATTGTCTAGAGGACATTGAGAGGAACTTGCGCTTGGCGCAGCTTCCGGAGGCCCTTCAGATCGAGGCCGCCGGCAGCCAGATGTTCGACATCGCCCTGACGTGGTTTCGTACGGAGCCGAGACTCTTTGACGGGGGACTCACTTGGGAGGCTTTCAGGGAGCTCTTCAAGGAGAAGTTTTTTTCTGATGTTTCCCTGGGAGCCTTGGAGAGTCAGTTCCATGACTTAGTCCAGGGGAGCTCGTTCGTCGATGAGTATGCCGCGGAGTTTTGCCACCTGAGCCGCTTCGTGCCGTCGATGATTAAAGATCCAGGAGACAGGGCCGTAAAGTTCAGAAAGGGGCTGGCAAGGGAGATCAAGTCTCGCACGTCGGGACTTCACACCGCTACCTTCGAGGGCATATTGATGGATGCCCAGATAGCCGAGGACGACTTGGACCTCAGGCCCAAGAGGGGATGCGATGTTGCAGGAGGAGCAAACAACAATACGGGACCGGGCAAGCATCCACACTTCTAGCAGCAGCAGAGACCATATCAGCAGCAGCACCAGCAGCACCAGGCACCAGCCCGAGGACAGGTCCAGCATCAGCAGCAGAGGCAGACTCAGCCCGCCATCCAGTGTGCGTACTGCGGGAAGGCAGGACACACTAAAGAGATCTGCAGGAAGAGGTTAGGCACATATCTGTCCTGCGGATCGATGATACATCAGTTGAAGGATTGCCCTACCATCCAGACTCGTCCAGGTCAGGGTGGAGCAGCCGCCCAGAGAGGACCAGATAGGGTACCTGCCGTACCAGGAGGCCAACAACAGAGGGGACCACTTCCACCATAATATCAGAGGTTTGCTCAGCACCAGTAGCAGAGAGGTACACCCCAGGGGCGAGCATACGCCATGGCAGTCGAGGAGGTCGAGCCAACAGAAGACTTGATTACAGGTTCAGTTCTTCTCGATTGCATTCCCGTATTTACATTATTTGACTCTGGCGCTTCCCATAGTTTTGTGTCTGTATCTTATGCACTTCGACATCATTTAGAGACAGAACTATTAGCTAGGACTTGCAAGATCACGACTGGTGGAAGTATTATCCTAGTCCGTGATTATTGCAAGGACCGAAGGGTGTCAGTAGGAGGCCGAGAGTTGAGCGTGTGCTTACTCGTCATGCCACTTCCGGGGTACGATATTGTACTCGGAATGGACTGGTTGAGTAGGCATCATGCTACTATAGATTGTCATAGAGGCAGAGTATTATTTAGACCACTAGGAGAGCCAAAGTTTGAGGTCGCCAGAGGAGCAGCGGAACAGAGCAAGAGCATATTTTGCGGAGCCAGGGCGGAAGAAGAGGAGTTGTCACATCCTCTGATAGCGGAGTTCCTGGATGAATTTCTAGAGGAGCTGCCAGGCTTGCCGCCAGACAGAGATGCTGAATTCTCTATAGACTTAGTGCCAGGAGCGGAGCCCATTTCACAACATGTCTATAGAGTCAACAACAACGAGCTGGCAAAACTGAAAAAGCAAGTGGAGGAGCTACAGGACAGGCTTCATCAAATCCAGTTCATCACCATGGGGAGCTCCGGTATTGTTCGTACCGAAGAAAGACGGCATGGTGTGCATGTGCATTGATTATAGAGCTTTGAACAACCTCACTATCAAGAACAAATACCCGCTGCCGAGAATAGATAATCTTTTTGATCAGTTGAGCAGGGCGAAGGTGTTTTTGAAGATAGATTTGAGGTCAGGCTATTACCAGGTGAAGGTGAAGAGAGAAGACACGCCGAAGACAGCTTTTCAGACCAGATACGGCCAGTTTGAGTTCATGGTAATGCCATTTGGTTTAACCAATGCACCGGCAGTATTCATGAACCTGATGAACAAGGTATTCCACCAGTACCTTGACAAGTTCGTGGTGGTGTTCATTGACGATATTCTTGTGTATTCCAAGACCCCGGAGGAGCACGAAGAGCACCTGAGGTTGGTCTTAGAGACTCTCAGGAGGGAGGAGCTGTACGAAAAACTCTCAAAGTGTGAATTCTTCCTTGATAAGGTTAAATTTCTTGGGCATGTGGTGTCGGGTGACGGAATCTCGGTTAACCCACAGAAGATCGAGGCAGTGGAGTCGTGGGCTACCCCCAGTTCGGTAGCTGAGATCAGGAGTTTTCTCGGGCTAGCAGGATACTATAGGAGGTTTGTACAGGACTTCTCCAGGATTGTAGCGCCAATGACCAGGCTGACCAAGAAGGATGTAGATTTTGTCTGGATGGAGGATTGCCAGGCCGTATTTGATGGGTTGAAGAAGAGGTTGACGACAGCTCCAGTTTTGACGTTACCAGCGGGGACAGGTGGATTCACTATCGACAATGATGCTTCAGGGAAGGGTCTGGGATGTGTTCTTCAGCAGCACGGGAAGGTTGCCTATGCTTCCAGGCAGTTACGCCCTCATGAAAAGAACTACCCCACCCACGATTTGGAGTTGGCAGCGGTTATCTTCGCTCTAAAGCTGTAGAAATATTACCTGTACGGAGAGCATGTGGAGATCTTCACAGACCATAAGAGCTTAAAGTACGTGTTCACACAGAAGGAGCTGAACATGAGACAGAGGAGGTGGTTGGAGTTGATAAAGGACTTCGATATCTCATTACAGTACCACCCTGGGAAGGCCAACGTAGTCGTCGATGCCTTGAGCAGGTATCCGATGGCTATGTACTTGACGACAGATAGACATTTGTTGGCTGATCTGGAAAGCTTGGAGATTGAGGTGTTAGTTCCCGGTACTGAGATTCAGATGTGGGGATTGCAGATACAGTCCGAGCTGATAGACAGGATCAGAGCTGCGCAGTATGATGATGAGGCTCTGAGGAGTATCAGGGCACAAGTTCGGGCAGGATTGTCGAACGACTTTACTATCGCAGATGATGGTTCTTTACGGCACGGCACGAGGATGTGTGTACCGAGCGGGGAGCTGCGCGAGGAGGTTTTGCAGGAGGCACACCGCTCTCAGTACTCGATGCATCCCGGTGCCAACAAGATTTATCGAGACTTGAGGGAGCACGTATGGTGGTATGGAATGAAGCACGAGGTAGCACGCTTCGTATCCCGGTGTCTAGTATGCCAGCAGGTAAAGGTGGACCGGCAGAGGCCAGGTGGATTACTTCAACCTTTACCTATCCCAGAGTGGAAGTGAGAGCACGTGACCATAGATTTCATTTTAGGGTTTCCGCATTCTCCAGGAGGGAAGGACGCAATTTGGGTTATCGTGGATAGGTTGACCAAATCAGCCCACTTTTTACCTTTCAAGGTGGGCACGTTGACAGAGAGGCTAGCAGAGATGTACGTGCGACAGATCGTTAGGCTTCATGGAGTTCCTGTGAGCATTATCTCGGATCGAGATAGTCGTTTTACTTCCCACTTCTGGAGGAGTCTGCAGGCTAGCTTGGGCACGCAGCTCAAGTTCAGTACCTCATACCACCCCCAGACAAACGGGCAGTCTGAAAGGACTATTCAGACTCTCGAGGATATGCTACGCACTTGCGTTCTAGATCTCGGAGGTTCTTGGGAGGATCATCTACACCTGGTAGAGTTTGCTTACAATAATAGCTACCAGACCAGCATCGAGATGTCGCCATTCGAGGCTCTTTATGGTCGAAGGTGTCGTATACCGTTATCTTGGGGCGACATTGGAGAGAGGGCCTTGCTAGGACCAGAAATGGTCGTGGATGCAGCAGAAAAGGTGAAACTCATCAGAGACAGACTGCGAGTGGCCCAGGACAGACAGTGGCATTGGGCCGACAGCCACCGTAGACCCCTTGAGTTTCAAGTATAGATTGTTATTTTCTGGCTTGTGATTGTTTTATTTAGACTGCGTGTTGAGACTGTTTTGTTTTAGGTTGGCGATCTAGTATTCCTACAGATTTCTCTGACGCGTGGCACGATTCGTTTTGGTGGAGGCGGGAAACTTAGCCCACGCTACATCGGACCCTTCGATATTCTTGTGAGGGTAGGTACAGTGGCATATAGACTAGACTTGCCGCCTGCACTAGAGGAAGTGCATGACGTATTCTATGTGTCACAACTGAGGCGGTACGTGGCAGACCCTAGTCACATACTTGATCACTCGGAGATCGAGGTTGGTCCGACTCTCAGCTACCTTGAGCAGCCCATAGAGATCTTGGATCGAAGAGAGAAGGTGTTGCAGAACCAGACTATTCCTTTGGTTCGTGTTGCATGGAGACATCACTCTCCAGGGGAGTCGACCTGGGAGAAGGAGGACGAAATGCACGAGCAATACCCGTATCTCTTTGAGACTTGAGGTATAATTCCTTTTTTGATTTTGTTCTTGTTCTTATTCTAGTTCAATCCAATTTCGAGGATGAATTTTTTTTAGGAGGGTAGACTTGTCACTACCACATTTTCAGATTAGGGCATTAGTATAATTTCCCCTGTTTAATTTTAATCATGTAAATAATTAATGTGATGAGTTTTATTAGTTGATTAGAGGTGTTCTTGATAATTAAGTTTTTAGGTTAAACCCTAGAAATCCTATTAGGTCTAACCCTAATGGCTAAACCCTAACTTGTAAGCTAGCATTAGGGAAACCCTAAATTTTAATTATAGGTTAGAATCTCAAACCCTAGAAATGACTAAACCTTAGTTAATTAATTTCTTCATGACTTAACATGGAGGATTAATTTAACCCTTGCATTAGGAACCCTAACCCTAGCCTATATAATAAAGGGGAGCCTCCCTCAACCATTCCTTCATGAAAAAAAACTAAACCCTAGCCTCCATTTGAAAAACCATTCCCTCACCCCCAAATTTCAGAATCCAGCCCTAGGATTCCACCTTCCTCCTCCATCAAAGGGGAAACAAGGAGCTTGGACCAAGAAGACTTGGAGAAGGAGAACCTCCATTGGGAAACCATCTCCCAATAGGTAAAACCCGAATTTTAATCCATTTAATTTCTGTTTTCTGTTATGGTCGACCATTAGGAGCCCACCTTGATGTTTAGATTTCAATTTTTAGGGATTATACATGAAGACCTAGGAGGAATTAGGGTTATGATGACCTACGGGTATTTTCCCCTAATTTCTGGAACCCAAACCCTAGGGATTTTGTGTAGCATGATTACACCTCCAACGTGTAAGTTTAGATCCAGTTTTAGGGTTTTGATTTGGGGGTTTACTGTGTAGTCGGGTTTTCTGTTGATTCTGTGGGTGAGAGCCTGTTTGAGCTCGAGTTCTGTGTGCGTCCCTGTTATTGGGAGTGTGTCAGAACCTATGTATTAGTGTATCTGGGTCTATGTAAACCTGTGTCCATGTGTAGCAGTGTCAACCTGTGTCAGTGTCTCAGAGTGTATAACTGTGTATTAGTAACATGCCCGTGTATCTGTGAGTATGTGCCTGTGTTAGAATGTTGGGTGTGTGGCAGTGAGTGTCGTGTGTGCCTGTATGTTAGGGGTGTCTCAGTGAGAAGTATATGTGTTAGTATAGCTGTGTGTGAGTGATGCAGTAATTTGGGTATCAGTGAGTGTATACCTATGTGAATTATGTGTGTAGGATCTGTGTGTGTGCCAATATTCAGTGTATATCAGTCAGTGGGTAGCAGTGGGTGTCTATGTGAACTATGAGTGTCGAGTCTTGAGTATCACAGTGTGTGGTATTTGGGGAAAAAGGGTATTCTGTGTGTTAGCACCTGTGCATGTATATCAGTGTGTCAGAACCTGTGTGAATGCCTGTGTGAGAACTGAGTGTATACCTGCCTATGTGTCCCAGTTAAGTGTGTGTGACTGTGAGTGTGTGTGTGAGTGTATCACTGAGTGAGAGTGAATCAGTGTGTGTGTATCTGAGATGTGTGTGTGTGTTAGCTGTGTGAGTGTAACAGTGTGTGAGTATCCCAGAATTCAGTATGCATCTGTGCAGTGAGGTCAGTATCTAGGTTGTATTTAGTGAGTTGGTTTTAGAAGTTATGTATCAGTGTATGTGAGTTCAGTGGGGGACTATGAGTGTTGTGTGTAGTGAGAACCAGTGTGTATGTAGAGTGTGTGACTGTGTGTAGGGGTGAGAACCTGTGTGAGTGAGTGGGAAATTCCCAGGTTCAGTGTGTCTGGGTGAAAAACTGTGCAGAGTTGAATCAGTGTGTGTATGTGTAACCTACCAGTGTGTCAGTTTGTGTGTGTATCTTGTGTTGTGCTGCATGTAGTTGTTTATGTGTCAATGAACCTAGCTAGGTATCTGTGTGTGTATGACCTTGTGTCATAGTGTGCCAGTGAGCTTTGGGTGAGTTCAGTGCATTAGGTATATGTGTGTAGGTGTAGGTCTGTGCCAGTAATGATTTTCCAGGTCCTATGTATCACTGTGTGAGTACCTGTGAGTGAGTGTTGTGTGTGAATCAGTTAGCAAATTAGGAAATGATATGGGGTATTGGTGTGGGTTAATATGTAGAGTTGTGGAGGTAGTATCCAAACTTGAGGAGTGGTACCAGGGTACCATGAGATAGAGGTAACTTAGTCTCAAGATACTAAGTTGAGTATAGGTATCAAAGTACTAAAACTAAGATAATACTAGATGATAAATTTAACTATTATATTATAAGATATAGATGTCTAGTGTCAATTAGTATTAACTAGTGTGAGACTAGTATGGACTAGTAAACCTAGTATAGACTGAGCCATGACCTAGAAGCCTCATTTCTTATTTAACTAAACATGTTATTTCCTTTAATTCAGTATTTGACATTTATATTCCACAATTAGGTCTTTGTGACTCCATTTTGGACATCGATCCTCACATATTCATCGGGACCACAGGCGAGTACATTCTCTGATAGTTTTCGCTTTTATTGATTACTTCTATAAATCTAGTTGTAGTATATACTTGATTCTGACACTGTGGATACACGAGTTAGCACCCTAGATCCCTGTCATGAGGAGTCGTGATTGGAATCCATCGTGCTAACTGGGGATGGGGAACTATTAGTAGATTATGTGATCATATCCAAACTCTACATGCATCATAGCTCACCCCACATCTCACGTCGGGTGCGGCCTGACCATTTACATGCTTCATAGCTGTTATATATGATTAGCCTGACCATTACATGCATCATAGCTAACCATATGGTTAGCCTGACCTACAAGAATCATAGCTAATCATATATAACCAGCCTGATCTCGTCCCAAGCCGATCACATAATAAACTGATATTTCAAACACTTAGCTAGATGTTTATTCTTTATTTCAGATTCACTTGTTCTAGCATTCACTGTATATTGTTCATTGCTAGATGTTCTATTGCCTATTTTATTTTCTCCAGTACTCTACATTTCCAGTATTTATTTCATCTTGTATTCTTTACACTGTTTTATAGTTTTTGTCAACATAAATGAAACTGCTGTTAGTGTTTGTGCTTCGCTCCAATCCTGACTGGATAATATTTTCAGAGGACGTGGAGAACTTTTGCCCCACCCATTACGGCCCAGGACTAGAGGGAGATTTTACTCCAGTATTCCCAGAGGAGTTGCCTATCCTAGAGGAGATCCTACCTGCCTGCACTTAGATTACTCTTTTTTTTGTATTATTGTATTAGATTGAGATTGAGTTGTATTATTATTTGTGACTTTTGAGGACATCTAGACTCAGGACTTGTGATATACTTATTTGTGTTTGGCTTATGATAGAACTCTTTATTCCCATTTTTTATCGTGCCAATTATTTTCATATAGCTTGTGATTGAGTATATTTATAGAACTGTGGATGCATATTATCATTGTCCTCCGTACGGAGTTGAGACTATTGACAGGATGTATTATGTTGAGACCTAGACAGCGTTCTACCGCCAATACTGTGGTGTAGGCTGGACGTACCCATGGCTCATGCCCAAATTCTGGGTGCGGGTCGTGACAGATACACAAAAGTACATCTATACACTGCACTTAGAAGCAAACGCTAGTAGGGATTCTAACTAGGTCAACTAGAAGGGTTGAGTGTGCAAGAGTCTAAAAAGTGCACAAGTGTCAAGTCCCTCTAATTATAATATTAACCTCAAATGTAATGTCACCACTTAGGTGCATTAATCTCTTGTTAGGGTAGGTCCCATTATAAATATATAAATGCTACAAAGTATATCCTTAAGTTCCATGATTCAAACTCCACAAATATTTTCATTTATTAACCCATTATGAAATGCCAAATGCCATGTGTCTCCAAGTTAATCAAATCTGGAAATTAAGAAAAATAGGTGCAAACTACTATATAAATTATGGTGTTGCATATATTAGAACCTAAACATCATATATTAGAACCTAAACATCATCAGAACTCATATAGGTATTATATCCTCCATTAATATTGTATTAAAACATGTTTTATATCATGTATATCCACAAATCTCTTTCCTACTACATGCTAAATTTTTCTAACTCACACAATATTAGGCAAAACTAGTTCACTCTCATTCACAACACATATTCAAATCTCATGGTATATTAATCTATCATTTATCACTTAAAATCTGATAATAACAAGTCCTAAATATGAGTTCTAAAACATATTTGAAGGGTGTTTCACCATAGGTTACAAAGGTATGTGCTCATGTGTTCATGGGTCTTCCAAGTTAAGAATGAGAAGAGGATGAAGGACATGGAGAAAGAAGAACAAGAATGAAACTCATGTTTATATATATATATATATATATATATATATATATATATATATATATATATATATATATATATATATATAGGAAGAAGAAGAAGATGAAGAAGGGAAAGAAGAGAGTACCAAGTTATTTAAATGGAGAGATGGAGGGAGGTGCTCGGTTGGGGGGGTCGGCATGCCGCCGGTCGGCTGTTGTGCCGCCGGGGGTGAGGTGGTCCGACGTGGAAGGAGGTGGAGAGGATGGTGACGTTAATGGTAGTGGTGAAGGTGGTGGTTCACGATGGTGATGGGGGTGGTGGCCGAATATATGAGGGAGAGAGGGAGAGTAGATATGATGAATGTTGAGGGAGAGGAAGATGTAATAAAATGAGAGAGAGAGAGAGAGAGAGAGAGAGAAGATGTATTAAATAAAAAGGGAGGAGCATTGGGATTAGGGTCGACTAGGTTTCTAAGGAGGGTGTGTGGGTGTTGTCATGAAGAAAATAGGTGGTGGGGATGTGTGGGAGTTTGAATAGAGGGTGAGGATTTAAAGGGAATGGATAGTGATATATGTACCATATAAATGATAGAGGGAAGCAAATGACCGGTCAAGGCACTCAAATGGGATATTCTTCATTTGTTTCAACCAATATATAGGAGGTGGACACATGGCTAGTTATTTGCCCAAATGTTCCCAATAGTTTAGGACTTGCAAAAGAAAAATTTGGATTGGATGTAGAAAAAAGTCATGTTTGGTGTGTTATAGTGGGGGAATTTGGTGTGTGGTATTTTGTATGAACCATGAGGGTTGAGTGTGGGTTTGGGTTGATGTTTGGCCTAGTTTTGGGTTAGGTTGAGTCGGTTGCCCCAAAATAAATAGAAATTGTATCGTTGGTGTTCTTTAATAAATTGGAAGTGCATATAATTTAAATTGGGTGGGACACAAGTGTCATGGACGTAGTAAACTCAGAATATATTATCGTCATATATTGCGTTATAGAAAATGGGTCAATGTTGTGTCTCTATTGTCGTTTGGAACGGACATAGGTGCAAAGTTTGGGTTCAAAATAGATATTAATTAATGATTATTGTGCGATTAAAATAAAGCACAGAGGAGGGTATTTATGAGTGACACAAAGATCAGAATGGAAGACTGACATGTCTAGGTCAAATGTGTAAATTTGTTGGAAGTCAAAAGCTAGACTAGCGCTCCAAATATCGAAGCAACGATAAGGTGCACCAAGTGATACAAATTTTGTACAGTTATTTAAAATACCATGTTCTAATTCTAAATATCTCCAAACTAACCATAATCTCTCTCTAAGACAAGTATACCTAAATTTGGTCGAGAGGGTTTACAATCTACCCTCCTTAGAATATTTTATCCTCAAAATTAGAACAAACATATGGTATAAAGTATTGACCGAAAAAATGCTACTACATACCTAGGCCCTCAAAGAAATAGGGAAAATGCTGTCGAATATCATCCTCTCGTTCCCAGGTCAACTCGTCTGGTGCATGATGTCTCCATTCGACACAGACTAGAGGGATAGTCTGACCTTGCAACACCTTCTCGCTCTTGTCCATAATCTCTACAGGCTACTCCTGATATGACAAACTCGGCCCGACAGTAATCTCCGAGTGACCAAGCACATAACTCGGATCTGACACGTACCTCCTCAACTGAGATACATGGAAGACTTCATGAGCTCCCACCAATATCTGTGGCAATAATAACCTGTAGGCAACCTCTCCGACGTGCTCCAATACGTCAAATGGTCCGATGTACCTCAGACTCAGCTTTCCTCTGCCTTCAAACCTGATGGTCCCTCGGGTAGGTAAGATTTTCAGAAATACTTGATCTCCAGCCTGGAACTCTAGGGGTCATCAGTGCACGTTTGCCCAATGCTTCTGTCTGTCCTGTGCTGCTCGCAGGTGCCCTTGGATCTGCTTTACCTTCTCCACTGTACGAACAACCAACTCTGGTCCAAGAATCTGCCTCTCGTCCATATCACTCCAGCACACTGGGGAATGATACTTTCTGCCATACAATGTCTCAAATGGAGCCATTTGAATGCTCGCCTAGTAGATATTGTTGTAGGAAAACTTGACCAAATATAAATAGTCCTTCCATGATCTACTGAAATCAAGCATGCATGCCCTCAACATGTCCTCCAGTGTCTGAATGGTGCACTCGGACTAGCCATTTGTCTGTGGGTGATATGATGTGCTAAACTTCGGGCGGGACCCGAGACTCTCCTGCGTACTCCTCCAAAAGTACGATGTGAACCTCGTATCCCTGTCAGATACTATGCTGACTGGCACCCCATACAGTCACACGATCTCTCTCATATACGTCTCTGCTAATACCTTTGTAAACTGCCCCACTCTGAAGGATAGAAAGTGAGCGAACTTGGTGAGTCGATCCATGATCACCCATACCGTATTGCGACCACCATGACTCCTCAGAAAGCCCATAACGAAGTCCATAGTGATGTGCTCCTATTTCCACTAAGGTATCGGGAGCGGCTGAAGTAACCCTGCAGACCTCTGATGCTCATCCTTGACTTGCTGACAAACCAGGCACTTGGCTACAAAGCGGGCTACTTCTCTCTTCATTTCATGCTACCAATAGTACTGCCTCAAGTCTCTGTAAATTTTTGTGCCCCCTGGATGAATAAAGTATACTGAACTGTGCGCCTCCGCCATTAGCTCCTGATGAAGCTCTCTATTTAGAACATAAAGATGATCTCCATATCTCAAAGTCCCATCCTCATGAATGCGCAAACCGTTTTGTATCCCGGCCTCTGTCCTTTGTCAGAGTCTCTGGAATCTGGCATTTGACGGCAAGGCAGCCTTCATCCTCTCAACCAATCTCGACTGTACCTGAAGACTCGATAACTTCTCGTTCACTCCTGGCATGATGAACTATATACCCAACTTCTCTCGTTCTCTCAATAGGTGTTGCTGGGTAGTAAGAAAGAATGCCATGGGTCTCCTGCTCAAAGTGTCAGCTACCACATTCGTCTTCCCCGGGTGGTTCTGCAGCTCAATCTCAAAGTCTGTTATCACCTTAATCTAACGTCTTTGTCTCTGGTTCAGGTCCTTCTGAGTATATACGTACTTCAGGCTTTTGTGATCTATGAAGATCTCCACCCGCTCTCCATATAGGTAGTGCCTCCAAAGCTTTAGGGCAAAGATCACTGTGGCAAGCTCCAAATTATGTGTGGGGTAGTTTTTCTCATGGGTCGTCAACTACCTAGAGGCATAGGCCACAACCTTCCCATGCTGCATCAAGACACCTCCAAGTCCTTTTCGGGATGCATCACTATAGATTGTGAATCCTCCCGGTCCAGAAGGTATAGTCAAAATAGGTGCCATAGTCAGATGCTTCTTTATCTCATAGAATGTCGTCTGACACTCCTCCGACCAAATGAACTCCTGCTCCTTGCGGGTCAAGTGGGTCATCGGCTCTGCGATCCTGGCGAAATTCTCTACGAACCTCCGATAATATCGGGCAAGTCGTGGAAAACTTTTTACCTCCGAGACGTTGGTAGGGGTCGGCCACGTCTCTACTGCTGAGATCTTGTCTAGATCAACTGAGATACCATCTCCAGATATGACATGCCTAAGAAAATAGACATGCCTAAGAAAATAGACATGATCCAGAAAGAACTCATATTTACTCATCTTGGCGTAGAGCCTCTCACGCCTCAGCATCTCCAATACTGTTCTTAAGTGCTCCTCGTAGCTCTTCGAATACACCAAAATTTCGTCGATGAAGACAACCACGAACTGGTCCAAGTACTGGTGGAAGACTATGTTCATCGGGTTCATGAATACAACAGGTGCATTCGTCAATCCAAAAGGCATCACCAAGAACTCGTAATAACCATAAAGAGTCTTGAATGCCATTTTTGGAATATCTTCTCTCCACACCTTCATCTGATGGTATCCCGGCCTCAAGTCGATCTTCAGGAACACCCTGGATCCTGTCAGCTGGTCGAACAAGTTATCAATCCATGGCGGTAGGCACTTATTCTTAATAGTCAAAGCATTTAGGGCTCTATAATCAATACACATATGGACTGTCCCGTCTTTCTTCAGTATGGACAGCACTGGTGCTCCCCAGGGCGATGCACTCGAACTAGAAAATCCCTTGTTCTGCAATTCCTCTAACTGTAGCTTCATCTTATCCAGTTCCTTCTTTTCCAACCAGTACACATTAAAAGATACCGGTGCTACTCCAGGTAGCAACTCAATGCTGAACTCTACCTCTCTATCTGGCGGTAGGCTTGGCAACTCCTCCGGAAAAATATCCTCAAAATCTGCAACTATCGGCAAGGGCGATATCTCCATAGCCATGTAAACTACAGCTGTCTGGCCTACTCCTTGCTCTATGGTCCCCGGTATAAACTCAAACTCTGGGCGATCTGGTGGTCTAAAAGTGACGCTACCCTTCTGGCAATTCAGTATGGCATGGTACTTGCTCAGCTAGTCCATCCCAAGCACAACGTCGAAGTTTGGCATCGGGAATACCAAAAGTCAAGCTCTCATCTCTCGTCAGCACATGACTACCGAGAATGTTCTAATAGAACTGGTAACTGGCACGATACCTCCTCCGGTAAGAATCTTCCAACTTTTAGGCAACGAAGAAGTAGCTACTCTATGCATTGCTACGAAACTACTAGATATGAAAGATAATGTAGCACTAGAATCAAATAATACAGTCGTAGGTAATAAATCAACTAAAATGGTACTTGTGATCACTTCCCCTTTTGGTTCCTCCTCTGTCATCGCTAGTGCAAAGGCCTGCCCGCGTCTCTGCCCTCCTGCCTGATGTCGGGTTCTATCAAACTGAGTCTCCTGTGGGGCTAACGATGGTCTGATCTGGTATCCTCCAGGTGCAAGTGGACGTTGACCTCATGCCTGGAATGGTGCTCTCTGGGCTGGTGTCGCTGGCCTTTGTCCTATCTGTGGTGCTGTATCCCTGCGTTGTGGGCAATCTCGGGCAAGGTGTTGATTCACCCCACATATCATGCACAATCCGAACTTTTTTCGACAATCTCTAATAATATGTCCCTTCTTGCCACAATAGTGACAAGTCGGGAGCTCCTTGTACTGGTATGGTGCTGGCCTCTGCTGTGTCTGCGCTCTTAGATGACAGATCGGTCCTCCTGCTCCGGGCTGAGCTTTGGCTGGTGCGACCACACTGGGATGCCTCGATCCTCTACCAATAGCCTCCTGGATCCTGGCCTCTATCAGAACCTCCTCGTAAGAGATCCTCGCTTGTGATCTAGTAAACCTCTAGAGCTCGTAAGTCAGTCCAGCGTAGAACCTCTTGGCCTTCTCTAAATCATTTGGTTTCAGGATGGTATCAAATCTACTAAGACAACTGAACTCCGCATTATACGTGTCTACAGTTATGTTCTCTTGCTCCAGGTGCAGGAACTGAGAGTAAAGTGCATTCTTGACCGTAGCCGAAAAGTACTTTGCATTGAAGTATTCCAGAAACTGCTCCCACGTCTGCTTCTTGTCGATGCTATGATCCATAGAGTCCCACCAGTGATGGGCATTTCCTTTCAACTGGGCCCTTATCACAGTCATTCATAGATCTGGTGGTAGCTGAGAAGCCTCCAGCAACATCTCCGTATTGGCGACCCAATCAGAGATCTCCTCTGCGATCTCGCTGCCCGAAAAGGTATCTGGGCCCCTCTGACGAAACCCTTGAACCGTGCCCGCTGGCTGAACAGGTGCAAGTGCTGGTGTAGGTAGCCTCTCCAGAACTGCCATCAAGCTCTGTCTCATAGTCTTGGCCTGATGCTACTGTGCCTGCATTATGGTCTGGAAAAATTAAAATATCTACGGCTGTCCCTCCGGCTGCGGCATCTGAGATGGGAAGACTCTATACGACATCTGTTGCGAGTACGGTCCATATGGCATCTGAGGTGGGAAGGGTGGAGGTGGTGGCAATGAAACCTCCGACTGCGATGGTGCCTACTGAGACGTCGGTCCCTCGGGCTACGGCATCGTCGTGGCCCTCGAAGTCTGGCCCTCGAAGTCTGGCCCTCGTGTTGTTGTGTCGGAACAGCCTGCGAAGTCTGGCCCTTATGCTGCTGCGTCGGATCAGCCTGCAAAGTCTGGTGCCAGTGTATCAATGGGGTCTAAGGTATCATCGAACCTGTGGTGGTGGCTGCTCTCCAGGTAGTCCCGGGGATCTATCCTCCCTCTATGCGATATCGGATATCACATTAGCACTGTTTGCCGCATGTCCTCTATGTAAGTTCATCTCTCTACCTGAGATAAAACTAAATTAGAAGAGTACGGAAACAAACAAACATGATAATCAATGTTGATGAGATTCTAAAAATTTCTATCCTATAGCAAGCTCGCTGGGTATGATACCATGCCATAAGGGATAACGAAGACCTACATGGGCCACCACTAAAACTATGTCACACCCCAGTCCTAAAATATAATGGGACTGACATACGACTAGGCTGGCTGATACAAACTAGATTAATTTCCCAATTTAATGGCCTTATCTAGATATACTACGCTGTAAAAATGGACTAAGTCCAAACTAATACTAACATGCAACAAGTAAATATCTAATCTCATCCATAAAATATAAATAAGAAGTGCTGAAATAAATACTGGAATAAAATATGGAGTCTGAATATCATAATACAACCCAAATAAGTCTGATGGGAACAAACCTACTAAATACAATACTAAAATAAAAGTACGAGAAGACAGATAAGATAACTACTCTAGAACATCGACTAACTAGATAAAGATGCTCTAGTCCTATGCGGAAGGCCTACCAGTGATCGAAAAAACTCTGAAGGTAACACCTCAAGCTCCTCCTCAGTTACGTACTTCGTCTCCTGTCCGGGCCTGTACACGGTCGGGTAGTACGCCTTGTCCAAATCTGAAAGGGAACCAGGTCTTCAGAGGGACGTAACAAGATATAAAAATACATACCGAATATAAATACTAAATAAAGTAAAAGGGGTGTGCTAACCATCTAATTGAATGTAATCTTGAGGACAACCTTGATACGTATGGGTAGGTGTAGGCATAACGTCCAACGCTTTGAAGAGTGTGGCAGATGCACATGTAACGTCCATCGTTCCGAAGAACGAAGTATCTACATATATATATATATATATATATATATATATATATATATATATATTTCTGTAATGCTCCAAAGAATACGATATCTGAATAAAGGTGGTCATTGGATCCGTGGCTCCTCTGGACACTACGGATACCAATGTGTGTATCCCATATGCCTACCAGTTATTTTTTTTGCCTAATGCAAATATACCAATCGAATACACGAAGTGCACACTTCATAACTAACATGCTAGGTCTCAAATAACTAGATAAACCTGACTACGCACTAAACCGTGATGCGTGTCGCACGCAGCGATAGTTGGTCGGGTATGCCAACTCGTATCCCAACATGAGTTTGTTATCATGATGAGTGTAAGAAGTGTCAGGGTCGTGGAAGATATCAGAATATCTCCACAACATTAAGCGAATCTACTAGAAACTAAGTCGCTATACTACTCATCGACGCAATCGTCGACTGTACCCGAGTCATTCTCGCACGAGCGCAGTTATAAATAATATTTGTAACAACAACTCATGCAACATTTAATAACTTGAATTAAACAGTAAATAAGGCAAGATATACTTGCCTGAATCCTCAAGCTACGAATGCCAAAGCCCTGCTTCTGAAGCCTTGCCCGAATGATCCAACGGGCCTATATATAATATAATAATATATACATTAGTCATTACGCTAAGATACGCATAAAGTACATCTATACACTTCACTTAGAAGGGTTGAGTGTGCAAGAGTCTAAAAAGTGCACAAGTGTCAAGTCCCTCTAATCACAATATTAACCTCAAATGTAATGTCACCACTTAGGTGCATTGATCTCGTATGAGGGTAGGTCTCATTATAAATATGCAGATGCTACATACTACACCCTTAAGTTTCATGATTCAAACTCCACAAATATTTCCATGTATCAACCCATTATGAAATGCCAAATGTCATGTGTCCCTAAGTTAATCAAATCCGGACATTAAGAAAAATAGGTGCAAACTACTATATAAATCATATTGCTGCATATATTAGAACCTAAACATCATCACAACTCATCTAGGTATTATATCCTCCATTAATATTGTATTAAAACATGTTTTATATCATTTAAATACTCAACTCTCTTTCCTACTACATGCTGAATTTTTCTAACTCACACAACATTAGGCAAAATTGGTTCACTCTCATTCACAACACACATTCAAATCTCATATTATATGAATATATCATTTAACACTTAAAATCTGAGAATAACAAGTCCTAAATATGAGTTCTATAACATATTTAAATGGTGTTTCACCATGGATTACAAATGTATGTGCTCATGTGTTCATGGGTGTTCTGACACGACCCGCACCCGGTGTAGGGGCACGAGTAGTGAACAACGTCCAACCTACGCCACAACATCGACGGTAGAATGCTGTTTGGGTAAACTATCTTTCTAACAATCAAGATATAATAATGCCACCAATAAAACATGAATACTCAATCACAGATCTATAAGATGGAATAATCGCACGAATATGATATAAAGAACTGAAGAGTCAAATACAACTCACAAGACAAAATAATATCCAATGATTCATAAAAAGAAATACAAATAATAAAATACTGAAGATAAATCCAGTACAAAAAGATCAATCTACTGAGCTACGAGTCCTAGGTCGTTTATCTCAATCGGGACGAGACTCTCCTGAGCCAAAGTCTCTGGCTCTAAGCCAACTACGTCCTGAGGCCTGTAGTGAGTGGGGTACCACTCCTCGGTGTCACATGAAAAAAATATATCCAGTCAGGAAAGGAGCAAAGTACATCTCTAACAGCAGTTCCAATAAATGATATAAATTATGTAACAGTAAATAAAGCGAATATACAATACAGGTATAAGAGATATGCATAATAGGAATACTGGAAATAAATACAAGAAATGAGTATCATGAAAATGAGTAAGAAATACTACTACTATGTGAGTGAGTATCAGCTTCAACATGTGATCGACTTGGGAACTTGCACAAGGATTATGGCCTGGTTAATCATACGTGCGGGGTATGATTAACACTATTCAAGGAATAAGACATTCACAAGGAGGGTATGATCACATATCTACACTAACACTTTTCGCCCCCGACTGGTATAGTGGATCCAACCATGGTACGTTATGACATGAGATTTACTGGATAGATAGCTAGTCTCCCCAAGAATCAATGTATGTACATATACAAGAAGAACAAGGAATAATGCTTGCACAAGATATACCATAAATACCAAGGAATAACATCTCATGACGAGATCTGGATATACCAATCTGTGTAACCATCTTGTCAAAAAATCAAGAATATATACACTAAATACAATAGACATAGAGGATATCATAAATGAGAAACTATCAGATAATGTACTTGCCTGAAATCCGATGAACAGTATCAAAGATGTTCGGTAAGGTTCCTCGGAGACCTAAATATGGAATACTATATCAATACAAGGTTTTGGAATGAAAATAAGTTAAACGAGTCAAATTCTAGATCATAAAGTTATTTCTAAGTCAAAATAGTCAAACTAGGTCAAACTAGCTATTTCTAGGTGGTATGAGTCTATCTCTAGGATATTGGGTCTATACACTATGTAACTAGGCTATACTGGCTATACTAGGATACCAACAACATACCGTATCATAAGATACATAAGCTATTAGATATGAAAATACAATAATATATATACAAGATAAAAATATATAGTACTCTTAGCTAAACTAATGCTAAGTAGATACTTTGGCTTTAAACCAAAAGCGGTATCACACCACCTACACACCCATCTTGATATACAAACTCAATACCTTGAGTATAGACCAATACCTTGACATTACCTTGGTATCACAAGGTAATCCAATATCTAATATTAACTAACTAACCATACAAACCTCACTATACACTAACATGCACTTAAACCTATAACAATACTATACCAACTAACATAACTAACTTACCCATCGGATATTCAATACCCATAAACAAGATACCTCAACTCTCATTACCTTCGTGTAACTCAAGGTAATCTAGAAATAATATTAACCAATGCTAACTAGTATATATATATATATATATATATATATATATATATATATATATATATATATATATATATATATACTTAAGCCACTAACAATATATACATAACTAACTATCAATATAAACTAACTTAGCTTATTAACTAGCTTAACTTAACATATCTAAAACTTAATTTTTAAGCACTCAAACTACTGCTGCTTATTGCTACTGCTTCTGCTTATCACTGCTGCTGCTTATTGATTCTGCTGCTGCAGCTTCTTCTTACTGCTTCTCGCTGCCGCAGCTTACTGCTTCTGATGCTGCTGCTGCAGCTTACTGCTTTTGTTGCTGCTTCTTGCTGCTTCTGCTGCTGCTGCTTATTGTTGCTGCTGCAGCTTCTTGCTGCTGCTTATTGTTGTTGTTGCTGCTGTAGCTTATCACTGCTGCTTATCCGACCTCCCCATAGCACACATACACTCACTAATATATATATATATATATATATATATATATATATATATATATATATATATATATATATATATATATATACTTAGATTTATATTTATCAACACCAATGATGCATATGAACTTTTCTACTCTCCAATGACCACCAACACATCACAAATAAATTAAAAACATAACTATATATATATATATATATATATATATATATATATATATATATATATATATATATATATATATATATATATATAATAACTATAATTATAATACTCTAATAGCTATAACCAAGGTAAATTGATTTACAATGCAAAGAATCAAACACGTGGAGTATACCGCACCCGTATCACACTCAATCTATGATACGCTTTCGATACGGCTCTACCATACCACCAAACATATCCCGAAGGACACGAACAAGTCTAAAATCATAATTAGAAGCAACACGAAGTATTAGCTACTCAACTATGTGCCCGTGTTAAAATATGACATGCTCAAACCCCCATGTCGGAAGAAAAACCCCCAAATCAACCTGTATCGCCAAATTGTCGGGATACGGCCTATACGCATCCAATTATGGATACGATACTAGTCACACACAACCAAACACATATCAATTTTGTCTAATTGACCTATTGACAAATACAAGATATTTTTAATCTTGGAATTCCCCCAAAATTGACATAAAATATCACACAACTTTCTCTATAGGCCTCCTATGAACCTAATTCCAATTCCTATGGGTAGCCTTAGTGCATGGAAGGGTTCATAATAATTAAATTATATATTTAGAGTCTAATTAAAGAGGAAAAATTGAATTGTACCTATTGGGAGATGGATTCCCAATAAAATCTCTAAATTGAGTGTCAAAAGCCTTCAACTTGTAGATCCATGCCCCTCCTTGTAGATCCTTGCTTCCTCCTTGTTCTAATAGCCTCCAATGATAAATATGGAAGGAATTGGTAAGAAATTTGGTTAGGAATTGGTGTAGGGATGAAGGAATTTGGAAGAGAGAAATTCTAGATCTAGATTTGGAATAAAAATAAAGAGAGAGAGAGAGAGAGAGAGAGAGAGTCTCTCTCCACTCCTAATGTGGCCGGCCACTAACCCCTCCTCCAAGCTACTATAAAATATCCACAATATCCCTTGGGGCTTGTCATGAAGGAATTAATTAAGGAGGGAAGGTTCTATTCCAATTGGTTTAATTAATTAATTCATTCTCCTAATGAATGGGCTTACTATTTGGCTCAATTCTAACTAAAAATAAATGTTGGTCCATAGATCTAATCTAAACTAGTTAGGTTTACTAACACAAGTCCAAAATCAAATCTAATAATAAATAAATATTTAACATGTATAATATTAAATTAATTATGAAATGACCAAAATACTTTTTCCTAGAAAATATGGTAGTGACATGTTCCAAGTTAAGAATTGAAAGAGGATGAAGGACATGGAGAAAGAAGAACAAGAATAAAACTCATGTTTATATATATATATATATATATATATAGGAAGAAGAACAAGATAAATAAGAAGGGGAAGAAGAGAGTACCAAGTTACTTGAATGGAGAAAGGGAGGGAGCTACTCAGTTGGGGGGGGTCAGCCTGTCGCCGGGGGTGAGGTAGTCCGATGAGGGAGGAGGTGGAGAGGATGGTGATGTTGATGGTGGTGGTGAAGGTGGTGGTTCACAGTCGTGATTGGGGTGGTAGCCGAATATATGAGGGAGAGAGGGAGAGTAGATAGGATGAATGTTGAGAGAGAGGGAGTGTAATGAAATGTGTGTGTGTGTGAGAGAGAGAGAGAGAGAGAGAGAGGATGTATTAAATGAAGAGGGAGGGGAATTGGGATTAGAGCCGACTAGGTTTCCAAGGAGGGTGTGTGGGTGTTGTCTTGAAGAAAATGGGTGGTGGGGATGTGTGTGAGTTTGAATAGAGGGTGAGGATTTAAATAGAATGGATAGTGATGCATGTACCATGTAAATGAGAGAGGGAAGCATATGACCAATCAAGGCACTTAAATGGGATGTTCTTCATTCGTTCTAACCAATAGGAGGTGGACACATAGCTAGTTATTTGCACAAAGGTCCCCAATAGTTTAGGACTTGCACAAAGAAGAAAATTGGATTGGATATGGAAAAAAGCCATATTTGGTGTGTTGTAGTGGGAGAATTTGGTGTGTGGTATTTTGTATGAAGCATGAGGGTTGAGTGTGGGTTTGGGCTAGTGTTTGGCCTAGTTTTGGGTTAGGTTGAGAGTCGGTTGCCCCAAAATAAATAGAAGTTGTGTCGTCGGTGTTCTTTAATAAATTGGAATTATATATAATTTAAATTTGGTGGGACACATATGTCATGGACGTAGTAGACTCAGAATATATTATCGTCATATATTTGGTTACAGGAAACGGGTCGATGTCGTATCTCCAATATCAATTGGAACGGACATAGGTGCAAAATTTGGGTTCAAAAATATATATTAATTAAGGATTGTTATGCGATTAAAATAAAGCACAAGGGAGGGTATTTATGAGTGACACAAAGGTCAGAATGAAAGGCGGACATGTCTAGGTCAAAGGTGTAAAATTTGTTGGAAGTCATAATCTAGAGTAGCGCTCCAAATATCGAAGCAACGAAAAGGTGCACCAAATGATACAAATTTTGTACAGTTATTTAAAACACCATGTTCTAATTCTAAATGTCTCTAAACTAACCCTAATCTCTCTCTAAGCCAAGTATACCAAAATTTGGTCGAGAGGGTTTATACATATCTACTAACATTTTTCCTCCCCAAGTACCAGAACTAGAAATAATAAATAATACCTGAAGTACAAGTCAAGTCATGTCTGAATCGTGTCCAACATAAAAATGTACTACATGAATGAAATAGAGAAACACAGATATTGAGTACTTACATGGATTCTCATAAGTAGCTAAATCCAAATCCTCGATATCTGTATTTAAAAGACATAAATGTTGTTTTAGTTATTTATTCCAACTTCCTAATTATTATTTAATTCCTTAATATCCTATGGTTCATTAAACTATTATATTCTAAATTTCTGACTCTATTCTCTTAACTTCTTTAATTGAATCTATTAATGAATTATTCTATTTCTAATTAAATAATTTAATAATCCCTTTGATTTAAGACTACCTAAATCTATTACTAAGCTACTAACAATTTAACCATAATCCCATCTTGGCCCATATGTTCTGACCCAGATCAGACCCTCAAATCTGGTCGTAACCTAGACTCCGTCTAGTGGGCTTTAACCCACTGACTGACTCCACACTTAGTAAGTATTAGATCCAGTCCATTTACCACAGACATTGAACCAAGCCCATTGTATCAGTCCAATCCAAGTCACTGACTCTGAGCTCAAAGCCATAACCTGAATTCGGTTATACTGAACCCAAAGTAGGCGTTAAACTCTGAGTGTAGGGAGTTGGTTTCAACAAAACTAAAAACTTCCCCATATTATAACTCCTAGATTATTACTTAGGTTATATATGGACACAACTGAAACCTATGTCAAAATTGACACCAACCGACACACACTGTTCTCTGGCTGTATAAGTTGGAAGCAGACAATACATACAACATTGATCAACACCACTCGTGTCCAAAACTAAGATTAATCGATGGATACAAGGAGAAGCGTTTAGAAATGAACATCTGCTGTAGAGCAAGGGAGTAGGAATCGAACACCGCGTTCTTGTAACGAGTTTGATCGGAGACCTCCTTTGTGGCAATATCCCGAACACCTAGCTTTTTATTATTGAAAATGAACCCAGAGCTCAATTTAGGAACATAAAACTCAATCAATAATCGATTCATCGATGATCATTAGATCAATAACCATTAGATCAAGATTAGGAAGGATTGATGAAGACCTCTCAATTCCTGCTTGGTGTTCTAATCGTTCTCAACATAGATTGACTCGATTGAGAACTTGATTTGATCGACTGAACATCCTTTATATTCAAAACTGATCGACCCTCTAGGGATTCAAATATAGATTTTCTTAGAGTTCATGATCGATCGATTGTGTTAACCGAAGAAGGAGTACAAAGAACAAAGGACCAAGGAATATTCAGAGAAGTGACAACTCACAGAGGTCGACTGAGCGGTTGTGAATACTACTCCGGCTTACGATGGATCATCAATGATTGCTTGCGGTCACCAGAGTCGTTGACATTGTCGGTGGATACGCTCGCCTAAAAGAAGCTTAGGATCGGACTGCCGTTGAGAAAATAATCCTCACGGTGGATCATACACCGCCGCTCACCGGAGAATTGTCGGTGGAGGAGAAACTTGATGTTATGGCTAGGCTTAGGAATGGAAGAAAGAAGAAGATCTAAGTGGGGATGAACTTGGACAGAGCTTCACTGGAGAAGATGGGCCTTGAAGTGGAGGAGTCTACCAACTTATTTATAGTTGTAAGAGGGACTTAAGTCGGTGGGGTAAACTCTCGTGAAACTTCTGGAGAGATCGGGTGGAGACGGTGGGTGTAGCTTCGTGGAGCTTCTGGAGAGATCAACTGAGGTGGTGGTCATAAGCCATCGAGAAGCTTCACGATGTTGATCGAGCGGTAGGCGAAGCTCTCCGAAATTGTTGGTGGATTGGCCGTCGAATGAAGCGGTGGGGCAAGATCGTTTGGAAAGCCCTCTCTGAAAGAGAAAATTGCAGGCAGTTTTCTATTAAGAAATAATGGTTGGCTTTACAAGACTAACGGGTTATGGGTCACCACGGGTCGGGCCTAGGTTGGGATAGGGCCTGGCTTACCATTTGAGGGTCGGTTCGATTTGTTGGTGTGTAAACATAGAAACGGGTACGGCTTAAAAATTAAGAAGAAATTATTATTGATAATTTAATTATTTATTTGCAACATAATTCTTTTGATCGTAAATTTGGTTAGAGTTTAATACTATCATGGACTATAACTACTAAGGATTTATTATCCAAAATATTAGTAAATACTACCCAATTTAGTACTAAAAATTATTTCTTTTTTAATTTTCTAGGAAGAATGAGTTACAAATCTTCTCCCTTTTAAAATTTCGTACTCGAAATTTCAAGGAAGAAAAGGTACATCAATCCTGGAACAGGTAGGGGGTACTTCTCTCTCCTCTCATCCTATCTCTCCCAAGTGGACTCTCCTAGAGAGTGGTGTCTCCAAGCAACCTGAATAAGAGGAATGGTCTAATGGCGCAGCTTCTTCTCTCTGAGATCCAGGATTTCCACTTGCTGCTCCAAGTAGGTAAGGATGGGTCCTACCTCGATCTCAAAATGGTCTAGCACATGTCTAGGATCTGCTAAGTATCTCCGAAGCTGGGACACATGGAATACATTGTGTACTCCTTCTAGGTTATATGGTAGTGTCAATCTGTAGGCAACCTCACCAACCTTCTCCAAAATCTCAAAGGGCCCAATATATCTCGAAATAAATTTTTCTCCTCTCGTAAATCTGATAGTGTCTCGGGTTGGAGAAATTTTCAGAAATACCAAGTCTCCGGCTACAAACTCCAAGGACCTCTACTATTGTTTGCCCAATGCTTCTGTCTGTCTGTCTTGAGCTACTCTGAGTCTGTCTCTAATCATCTTGAACTTGTCTGTTGCGTCTACTACCATCTCAGGACCAAGTAAAACCTGCTCTCATACATCATCCCATGATAAGGGTACACGACATCTACGCCCATACAATGCCTCAAACGATGTCATGCCAATACTAGCTTGATAGCTATTATTGTAGGCAAACTCCACTAAGTGCAAGTGGTCTTCCCACGATCCTCCAAAGTCTAAGGCACAAGTCCTCAACATATCCTCTAAAGTCTGGATGGTCCTCTCAGACTGTCAATCTATCTGAGGATGGTACACCGTACTGAACTTCATTTGAGTGCCTCGACTTTTTTGCAGGCTCTTCCAGAAATGTGAAGTGAATCGGCTATCTCTGTCTGAGACAATGCTGACTGGAACCCATGAATCTTGACTATCTGCCTCATGTAGAGTTATGCTAACTTCTCCGTGGATAGTCCAACTTTGAAGGGAATAAAGTGTTCCGACTTTGGTTATTCTATCCATAATTACCCATATAGTATATTTTTCTCCAGACGATTGCAGTAATCCTGAGACAAAGTCCATAGTGATATGCTCCCACTTCCATTATGGAATAGATAAAGGCTGTAGTAGGCCTCCTGGTCTCTGGTATTCTGCCTTTACTTGCTGGCACACTAAACATCTGAAGATAAATCTGGCTACGTCCCTCTTTATCCCGTACCACCATACATGCTCCATCAAGTCCTTGTACATCTTAGTTGCTTCTGGGTGAATAGAGTACTGTGAATGGTGGTCTTCTTTCAAAATTTCTTCTCTCAAACTTTTGTTAGGTACACAGAGTCTTGTGTCATGTCTAAGGGTCCCATCTTCTGCTATGATAAAATCTTCAAGTAATCCTGCTTGCACTTGGGCCCGGATGCTGTGAAGACTTTCATCTTGAAACTTAGTCTCTTTGATCTTCTCTATAAGACCGGATTGGACTTGCATGTTCATTAATTTCTATTCAACTCTGAGAATGAGAACCTCTATCCATAACTTCTCTAAGTCCTCCAGAAGATTTCAATCCATAGTCAAGAACATCGCTATCGGATATCGGCTAAGTGCATCTGCTACTACATTAGCCTTTCCTGGATGATATTGGAGGTCAATATCAAAGTATTTCATAAGTTCCAACCATCTTCTCTGCCTCATATTCAGTTCATTCTGGGTGAAGACATATTTCAAGCTTTTATGGTATGTAAAGATCTCGACCCTTTCTCCGTAGAGGTAAAGCTTTAAGGCAAAGATGACTGTTGCAAGTTCCAGGTCATGTGTGGGATATTTCTTCTCATGAGGCCTTAATTGCCTAGAAGCATATGCTATCACTCTCTTGTTCTGCTCTAAGACACATCCCATCCATTTTCCAGATTTATTACTGTAAATAGCAAATCCTCCCGATCCTGAAGGTAAAGCCAGAATAGGAGTAGTAGTTAACCTTTTCTTCAAATCATCAAAGGCTGCTTGGGATGCTTTAGTCCATACAAACTCTTCATCCTTTTTGGTAAGTTTGGTCATGGGTTCCATAATTTTAGCAAAGTATTGTATAAATTTTCGGTAATAGCCTGCTAAACCCAAAAAACTTCTAACCTCTACTGCTGATTTTAGCGTAGCCCACGATTCCACAGATGTAATCTTCTTCGTATCCACAGATATGCCATCTCCTGTAACCACATGCCCGAAGAATTCTACCTTGTCTAGAAAGAATTCACACTTGGAGAGTTTCCTATACAACTTCTTTTTCCTGAGAGTCTCCAGAACTATCCTTAAATAATTTTTATGTTCTTTTGTGGTCTTGGAGTATATCAAGATGTTATCAATAAAGACTACTATAAATTTGTCCAAGTATTGGTAAAAGACCTTGTTCATGAGGTTCATAAAGATTATTGGGGCATTGGTGAGTCTGAAAGGCATTACTAGAAACTCATATTGTTCGTACATGGTGTTAAAGGATGTCTTTAGAATATCCTGCTCTTTGACCTTCACTTGATGGTACCCTGACCTCAAATATATCTTGGAGAATACCTTTGTGCAACTCAACTGGTCGAAAAGCTCGTCTATCCGGGGCAGAGAATACTTATTCTTGATTGTGATATTTTTTAGGGCCTGGTAGGCTATGCACATACTGACTGTACCGTCCTTCTTGGGTATAAAGAGGACGGGTGCTCCCCAGGGTGAAGCGCTGGATCAGATGAAGTCTTTGTCTACCGACTCATCAATTTGCTCCTTCATTTCTTTTGACTCCTTTAGGTTAACTCTGTAGAAATTTTGAGATACCGGGGATGCTCCGGGAACTAAGTCAATGGAAAACTCTGTCTCTATCTTGGGGAAGACCGGGCGGTTCATCGGGGAAAACATCAATAAATTATACAATAATGGGGTGAGGTACGTCCTTCTCTTCTTGTACTACTACATAGTTGACTCCTTCGATATTCTCTCTAGCTTCCCTCTTAACTTCAAAATAAGGTTCTTCTGGTGGGCTGAAGATAACACTTCCTCGATGGTAATTAATAACAACAAAGTGCTCACTCAACCAGTCCATCCCAAGGACTACATCGAATCCCGGGAGTAGCATTATGAGAAGCTTTGCTCTAAACTCTCTGCCTGCTATGGTGATAAGGAAATTACAAATATCACTAACTAGTACTACTCCACCACCAGTCATGATCCTACAGTTCCTCCTAGAGAAGGCTGGTGTTATCTCGTGTCTATGCATGAACTCGACTGATATTAAACTATGTGATGCACCAGAGTCAAACAAAGCAATAGCGGAAAAAATATAGAGTATAAGTGGACCTGTGATGACATCTGCTGTAGTCTCTGGCTCCTCCACGGCCATTGCAAAAGCCCATCCCTGAGGTGGTGCCCCACGCTACTACTGTTATTGGGCTAAATTTTGTTGCTTGGTGGGCAAAGGTGGGTCCCTCCGCTGCGGTCCTGATGGCCCCCCTGCCCTTTTTGGGCTGGTAGCAAGTCGGGTAGAAGCATAAAGGCAATCCCTCATCTGGTGAGTGGATGGTCCACAGAATAGACAGAGTCCTAATCTCTTATGGCATGCCTCAAAGTGGTGCCCTGGCTTGTGGCAGAAGACGCAAGTAATGGTAGCCTGAGTCGGCCTCGATGGCTGCAGTGCAGGAGCCCGAATAGGAGGACAATACTCCTGAGGCGGCTAGTGCTGAGGTGGAAAAGGTCTCGCCTGAGTTTTAGGGTGCTTTGTAGGGCCCGAGTGAGTGCTAGCACTTCCGGAAGTCTCTTTTTTTTTCTCTTGGGCCTGGGATCTAGGTCTCTCTCTACTCCTTGTGCAACATTGAGAATCTCCTCATAAGTGCGTGCTCGGCTAGTAGTCACTACTGCTCGAAGCTCACAGGATAAACTCTTCTTGAATCGACGGGCTCGATCTGCGGGAGTACGGACCATGCACTCCACGAAGTGGCTCAAACGACCGAACTCTGCTGTGTACTCATTGACGATCATGCTACCCTTCTCAAGCCACTCGAACAGACTCTCGAGGGCCTCCCGAGCTAACTTGGGAAAAAACTTCTCCTGGAACAACTCTTTGAAGTCGTCCCAACGAAGTCCTGGAGCGGAAAGGCGAGGCTCGTCACGATACCAAGTGCGAACAACATCAAACAGTTGTATGCTGGCGGCCTCAATCTTATGACCTTCAAAAATTTGAGCAATCTGTAAGAGACGCTCGATATTCTCTATCCACTCATCGGTTTAGAGAATGCTCTCGGTTCAATAGAAAGGTAAAGGTCCAAGATTCTTGAAGTCAGATGCCTTCCCTTTTCTTGGGAGGCGAGGCCTCTCGGGTGCGAAGAGCATCGTCAAGACTGTCTCTGAAAAAGAATGACCTGCTCTCTTTGGGCGTCGAGAAAGCCTTGGAAAACTCCTATGATCTGAGCACCATCCATGGTAACAGGCAGGGTAGCAAGTGGAGGTGGAAGCTCAGAGGCTTCGGGCAGAGAAGGCTGCCCAATGGTTCCGGTGTTCCTAGTGTAAACCATCCTGGTATGAAAGAAAAGAAGGTTAATTATCAAATTTTAAGGTTGCCTTAAATTTACTAAGTGATAAAATTGAGTGGTATTACACACTTATAAGTACACTACCGGCCTATGCTGTGATAAGATTTCCTTAGTCTAGCAGATCCCTTAATAGTACTCTAAGGCAGAAGTACCACTAAGTCAGACATGCATGTGCCACCACTAAAAATATGTCACACCCCACTCCCAAATAATCGGGTACGGATTAAGCATGCCTAGCCTACGCTGCCATGAACAGTGGTGTTCAGCTCTCTAAACCTTTATAAATCCTAAATAATAAATCAACTCGTCACAGCTACTAAACACGGTCCCATGAATACGATCACCACACACCACCATATTTCATTATTTTTTAGTACACATTTTACAATAAGTGTCAGGAATAAACCCGGTGAATGATAAAGAAAATATCTCAAAATATCCTATATATACAGTCATGAGTCTGAATCCCTCACAATACAACAACAAATCATGAATGAAAGTTAGTCTAAATGTCACACTCGTTCCCAGATTTGGTATTTCTTGAATTTGTGGTATTTAAAATTTTCCCTGTAGATGTATTCATGCTGTATTTATATGTTGGTTCATGTTATATATGTAGTATTTTATTTAATTATATTCCTGTTTATTGTGGGAGACTGTCCGAGACTAGTAGTGAACATATTAGCAATTGCCATAAAACCCATGCTAGGACCCGTATATAGGATGGATACCAGACCCGGTTCACTCTTGGAACAACTAAGCCTATTTTAGATGGTTGAGATTGGTTGAAGAGTGTCATGACTTAATCCTAGGGCTAACCTCATTTCTCTACTTGGTATATATATATATATATGTAGTTTTCTCTCTCCTCTCTTATTCTTTCTTATTTCTACTTCATTTCTTCTTTCTTCTTTCTCCTTCTCTCAAGAGCTTCCAACCGAAGACCTAGCCCTAGCCCTAGACTTGGTTCTAGGAAGAGATTTATTAGTCCACAAAGGCAAGTACATCATGCTCAAAGTGGTGATGCCATAAATTTTTGGATTTTTATATATATGTTGTTTTAAAAATATGGTTGATGAAAAAAAAATTTCCTTGAGTTTCTGATTATATTTAGTTCTTGGAGACTTGGATTTTGATGTATAGATTCTTGTATATCTGAGTTTCAAGATTTGGATTTTTTTTGTGTTCTATCAGTTTCCTTAGTTTTGATCTACTAAAACTTAGTATTTTCAAAAACTAGTTGTTCCTTATGTTAGAGCATTTCATTTCGAGCATTTTGGTTTTTGGTTCACCTGATTTGGACTTAAAATGAGGTTTTTATAAAGAAAATAAGATTTCAGTTTTTGGAAAGTTTTCGCCATGGCCGAACTTGCTGTCTGGAGAAGACGAAGTTCTCATGCGGCCAACGTAATATGCGACGATAATTTCATGCAGCATGATTCTTATATGGCTGGACTCTTTGCCGCATAGCCAACCAACATGCGTCCATCTTGTTGGACGCATGACTGCTGATTTACACAAGTGTCCTTGAACACTTTGTTCATTTACTCGCTGAACGAATGAGAAATTCACTAAGTCCAAAAGATACTCCATGTAGCATCGAACTCCATGCGATATCGACTTATGCGGCAAGCAGAGCATGCAGCCACCTTCCCTTGGACGCATGACTCTGAACTTTGGCGTATCTTTGGCACATCCTTGGTGCGTCTTTCTATAGTTTTGTCTTTTCTTCCTGACATGCTTTATGTCACATCATACTTTATGTTACATCACTCTTTATGTCTCTTCACTGACACGCATTTAATGCACGTCACTTCGACACTTGTTCCAAGGAGTAGACTTTGCCTTGACGCTATGCGGCACCGACCCCTATGCGGCACCTGCCTCATGCGGTAAGCAGTCCATATGGCCTGGAGACATATGCGGCCAGCTCGTCTATGCGACCAGTGCTCATGCGCCTGATCAGTGCATGCGGCCTGACCCATGCGGCAATTCATTCATGTACTTCTCATGCGTGCATGTTGTCACGCCCCAGTCCCAAAATACCGAGGGACCGGATGCGCGGCAATGGCCAGCAGAACGCACCGATGGACAAATCTAATGTAATGGATCCATCAGGGCATACTTAAGCTGTAAAATAACAAGTCTACGACAATCATGGCACAACTAATCTCATCTACACAAGATATAAAATATGATCCTCAGAGTAAATAAAGAAATGTAAATCATCAACTAGTCTCAACAAAGTGCTTCGGGGAACAACTCGATAAATATCTAGTACAATGGCTCAACAGACCAGAATAGAAAAGACTGAAATAAATAATAAATACTGAGCATGAAACATGGATGCTCAGGAGAAGTCCTCGGCTAACACCTCATCCTCGGATGGCGGTACAGCTCCTGGATCAGCTCCTGCTCCGGTCCCGTATATCTCGGGGTAGATCTCGTCCTCAAATCCTGGGGACATAATCCGGATCCAGGTCCTCAGGGGACATAGCAAGGTACAGGAAAGCTCAAGCCAAAATAAATGCAGTACAGCAAATAAATAGAATAAGTAAGGCAAGTAAGTAACCATCTAAGTGAAAATGCAAGTGAGAGCAGCACGAGTACTCAGGCTGTGCCACTACAAGCTCTGTGTCGGGGAGCCGGTAGTGGTAATAACCGGTAGTGGGTCTAGCTCTGCTCCGAGAGTCTATGACCTCTCAATAATAGTGGATGTATATATATATGGAACAGCCTGTAGCCTGTGTGTCTCTTCCCACCCAATGTAACCACGCATATCATGACCACAACGTCTCATGTCCATGTCAAGCGGGATCATAGCTAATGCAACCAGTCATACTATATCTATGTATATAATGTCCATGTCCTGTATCCTATACAGAATCACCACGAATATCTTGGGAAAAATCCTGTCTCATGAATAGTGTCAAGTGTCCTGGGCCACGATGTACTTGGTAAGACAAGTACGAGAATATAAAGTGTCACGTATGTCCATCTCTAGATGACAGTACCCAACACTGCGTACAGTGTTGGCACCCGACTGATAATCGGATGCTAAGTACGTCACACGGTCCTAGGTTGAGCATGCACAGAAATAGAATAAAGCAAGGAAAAATATATATAAAGACTGCAAAGTTTGGCAAGGTACACTTGCCTGATGTCCGAATACCAACAACTGTCCCTGTATTAGTGGATCCGGTAGGTACTACTCCAAAAGCTGTAATAAACATCACCAATAGTCTCAGAAGATGTCAAACTACTAGAAATGCTTGTCCTTACGTCCAATTTGGACACAGGGGCAAAAAGGTCATTTTCGGGCCAAAGCGGGGTCCACATGTGGGCCACTTTGCACCGAAAAGCGGGTCAGGGTCGAAGGTTTCCAAATTCTGCAAACTCAGTATCTACAAGTCAGGAATGACGATACGAACCCAACGAAACTTCCAAAATTGGATTCCGATGAGCCGATCACAAAATCGCCCGTCAAGTTGAGCTTGTGGGCCCACGATACGCAATTTTGTCAACATTCTCAGAATCGGACCAAACTTGGGTCACAGGACCATCGTATTGCTACGAGTCCAATGGCACAAATTTCGTCTCGATCCGACGGGTGTACACAAAGTTACAGCGTATTTCAGAAAGGTCGGATACGGGGTGTCGTCGGCGGATACGCGTTGATTCTGGGGTGCACGCACCTCCGAATCGACTTCTGCGAAATCCCACACGACCGTATCCACGACGCGCACGTTTGGTAAAGACCACGTGTGACCAAGTCGTCCCGTTTGGCGGGGCGCACTCAGTTCCAGGATGAAACAGGACATTATTTTTCCTGTTTTTGGATCGCGGGGTGCGATCACCACAGGACGCGATGCTCCGAGCGAGTTGCACGGACACCAAGAGGGTTATATAGTCTACGCGTAGAAACTGGCAAAAACTAAATCGGAGTTGCGAGGTGAGAGAAATTGGTACCTGAACAGGGCTCCGTGCACGCTGAAATTCACGTGTCCGAGGGTACTGTTTGTGTCCCGCTCGTGTCCTGTGTTTGCTGCTCGCGTCTCGTGTCCGCTGAGATGCTGTGTCCGATCATGGCTCAGGGAGTTGCTGGAGAGTTGTCGGCCAGCAACTGCCCCGGTCGGCGAGGGGCGGCTCGTGGACGGGCGTTGCCGAGTCGACCTGAGCGGTGGGAAAGGTCGGCCGATCGGGATCGGGGACTCCGCAGAGGGGATCGGCTCGGGGTCTCGGGGTGTCGACGACCTGGCAGCGGCGGGGTTCAGGGGCTGTCGACGGGTCGGGTGGCGGCGAAGGGAACGATCGGCAGGGAGGAGTTCAAGTGGCTGGGAGGCGGCGGCGTCCGGGGTTGGGACTGGACTCGGCGGCGGGGATTCGAGCAGGGAGTCGGTGGGGGTTCTGCGTCGACGAGGGCGGCCGGTCGGTCGTGAGGTCGAGGGGTCGGCTGAGATGATAAGAAGAGTTAGGTTGGCGGCGGCGGCTACACGAACATCGAGGAGGAATATATAGGTGGGGAACAGTGTTTTCGACGGAGAGTTTTAGGGTTTGGTCTGGTTCGGGTTTTTGGGTCGGGTTCATGGATCCGACCCGACCCGACCCGGCCCGCAAACCTGGGTTGGTCCGGTTCAGTCAGCGGTTGGTTCAAGTTTGGTTCAACTCGGGTTTGCTTGGTTTGGTCTGGTTTAACTCAGTTTAACATCCAAATAGTTTTTAAGACTTAAAACATGTTTTCGGAGTCCAAATAATTCACCGAAAAATACCACATGTCCGATTTTCCAATTTACACCATAAAATCTTATTTCCATAATATTTTAACACCAACTAGCCACACTTAAAATTCTTGAAATCGCAATCACCTTCGCTTTAAATTCCAGAAAATACCAAGAATTCGTAATAACTCTTTTTAAATTTATTCTCAAAAATTCAGGGTGTTTACAATCTTTCCTCCTTAAATGGATTACGTCCTCGCAATCAAAGATTAAGCTATAAAAGAAAGAATTATGGGAATACAAGGTTGCTTAGTTTACAACTGCCTTCTCAAACAGGTGGGGGTAACGCTGGTGCATACTATCTTCTCGTTCCCAAGTCGATTCTCCAGGGGAATGATGTTTCCATGCTACACGAACCAGTCTGATTGTATGTCCCCGCAATGTCTTCTCACTGATGTCGAGGATGCCAACCGGTTGTTCTTCATATCTCAAGCTTGGGCCTACTGCGATCTCTGAATGATCGACTACGTGACTTGGGTCGGTCACGTACCTGCGCAGCTATGAGACGTGGAATACGTCATGCACTCCCTCTAAGGATGGAGGTAATACAAGATGATATACCACCTCACCAACGCGCTCTAGAATGTCAAATGGCCCAATGTACCTTGGGCTCAACTTGCCTCTGCTCCCGAATCTGATAGTACCACGAGTGGGCAAAATCCTCAGGAACACGTGCTCTCCTTCTTTGAACTCTAGGGGACGTCTGTGTGTATCTGCCCAATGCTTTTGTCTGTTTTGAGCTGCTCGAAGATGATTCTGAATCTGTTTTACCTTTTCTACTGTCTGCGTTACCAATTCTGGACCCAGTATTTGACGTTCACCAACGTCACTCCAATATATAGGCGATCTGCACTTCCTTCCGTATAAAACTTCAAATGGTGCCATCTGAATGCTGGACTGATAACTGTTGTTGTAGGAGAACTCCACTAAGTGCAAATGATCTTTCCAAGATCCTCCAAAGTCTAGCATACATGATCGTAACATATCCTCCAAGATCTGAATGGTGCGCTCCATTTGGCCATCTGTCTGCGGGTGGTACACCGTGCTGAATTTGAGTCTGGTGCCCAGACTCTCTTGCATGCTCCTCCAGAAATGAGAGGTAAATCTCGAATCTCGATCCGACACAATACTAACAGGTACTCCATGTAATTTGACAATTTGTCGCATATACATGTCGGCTAGTACCTCTGTGGACTGTCCAACTCTGAATGGCAAGAAGTGTGCCGATTTAGTGAGTCGATCCACGATAACCCATACTGCATCTCTTCCGCTGGGGTCCTCGAAAATCCTGTGACAAAATCCATCGTGATGTGCTCCCACTTCCATTCCGGTATAGGAAGCGGCTGTAACATACCTGCAGTCCTCTGATTTCGGCCTTTACTTGCTGGCAGACTAAGCATTTGGCCACAAATCTTGCAATCTCCCTTTTCATCCCATGCCACCAGTAATACTGTCTCAAGTCTCGGTACATCTTGGTTCCTCCTGGGTGAACAGAGTATATAGAGCTATGTGCTTCCGTCATTAACTCCTGTCTCAATTCTCCATTTGGAACATACAGGCGATTCACAAACCTCAATGTCCCATCTTCGTGGATGCGAAGTCCTGTCTGCATGCCTGCTTCGGTCCTCTCCTTTAGCCTTCTAAATCTAGCATCGGTGGGCAATGCCTCCTTAATCTTCTCCACGAGTGATGACTTAATTTCAAGATTAGCCATCAAGCCATTCTGTCCTGATAAGACAACCTCTATCTGAAGCTCCTGTAGATCTTTCAATAGCTCGGGTTGCATCGTCAAGAAATAAGCCATAGGCTTCCTGCTGAGCGCATCTGCAACAACATTTGCCTTTCCCGGATGATACTGCAGATCGATGTCAAAATCTACTATCAATTCAAGCCAACATCTTTATCTCATGTTAAGCTCCTTCTGAGTATATACATACTTCAAACTCTTGTGATCGGTAAAGATTTCTACCCTTTCCCCATAAAGGTAGTGCCTCCATATCTTCAATGCAAATATAACTGCTGCTAACTCCAGATCGTGTGTCGGGTAGTTCTTCTCGTAAACCTTCAACTGTCTCGATGCATAAGCAATGACCTTGCCATGCTGCATCAAAACACATCCCAATCCACTGCCTGATGCATTACTGTAAACAATAAAACCTCCTGACCCTGAAGGAAGAGTCAAGACAGGGGCTATTGTTAATCTTTTCTTCAGTTCTTCGAAGGCCTTCTGGCAGTCTTCTGTCCATATAAACTCCTGGTCTTTACGTGTCAGCTTCGTCATCGGTTCTGCAATCCTCGAAATTTTTTCTACAAACCTTCGGTAATATCCCGCAAGTCCGAGAAAACTTCTCACTTCTGCAACTGACGTGGGTGTAGGCCAAGTCTCTATCGCCGCAACTTTCTCTGGATCCACTGAGAGTCCTTCTCCTGATATGATGTGTCCCAAGAAAGGTACTTTGTCCATACAGAACTCATACTTACTGAGTTTGGCGTATAACTTCTCCTGTCTCAAGGTCTCTAACACGATCCTGAGATGTTCCTCGTGCTCTTCATGATTCTTGGAATATATGAGAATGTCATCAATGAACACCACCACGAATTTATCCAAGAACTGATGAAAGACCCTGTTCATTAAGCTCATAAACACTGCTGGCGCATTGGTTAAACCAAACGATATCACCAAGAACTCATAATATCCATACTTGGTCCTGAAAGCCGTCTTCGGTATGTCTTCCTTCCTTACTTTGATCTGATGATAGCCGGATCGAAGGTCAATCTTCGAGAATACCCTTGCACCACTCAACTGATCGAATAGATCATCAATGCGTGGCAAGGGATACCTGTTCTTGATGGTCACAGCATTCAATGCTCTGTAATCAATGCACAATCGCACTGTTCCATCCTTCTTCGGCACCAATAATATGGGTGCTCCCCAAGGTAAAACACTGGGCCGAATGAAACCCTTCTCCAGAAGATCATCCACCTGCTCTTTCAATTCTACTAACTCCTTGGGTGCTAACCGATATACCGATAAAGTGATAGGCTCTGCTCCTGGAGTTAAGTCTATTGTGAATTCTATTTCCCGATCAGGTAGTAAACCTGGAAGATCATCGGAAAATACATCCACAAACTCAGATATGACTCTTGGGTAACCTGTCTCCTCTTCTACAGATAATACCCTAAGAGTAGGCTGAGCTCCTTGCTCTACTGCTCCTCGAAGAAACTTGAATTCTGGATGTCCAGGCGGTCTAAATATAACCCGCCCAAGTCGGCAATCAAGAGTCGCATGGTACTGACTCAACCAGTCCATACCAAGTACGACATCATAGTCCGGCATAGAAAAGATCAGAATTTGAGCTCACATTTCTCTGCCACAAACTACTACAGAACATGATCTACAGACGTCACAAACCAGAATAATTCCACCTCCCGTAAGAATTCTCTTCATCTTCGGAAGGGGTACGGTAGCTACTCTATGGGTGGCTACAAAGCTAGCTGCTATAAATGAATGCGATGCTCCAGAATCAAATAATGCTATAGCTGGTAATGAAGCTACTAAAATAGTACCTGCGATGACCTCGCCTGCTGTAGCCTCCTGCTCAACAGCTAAGGTGAATGCCTGGCCTCGACCTTGAGCTGGTCCTCTCTGCTACTACTGTTGCTAAAATAGGGCTGCCTGCGGTGCCAGTGGTGGTCTCTGCTGGCAGCCTCCTGTAGCTGGTGGTCTGACTCCTCCAGCTCCTGTCTGCTGTGCTCCTACTGCTCCTGTAGCTGGTAGTGGTGCAGGTAAAGCTAGCCTCGGTGCTCCGTCTCTGCGTTCTGAATAGTCCCTAGAAAAGTGCTGGTTGGATCCGCAGCTCAGATATAGTCCCAACCTACGTCTGCATTCCTTCTCAATGTGTCCTACTTTGCCGCAGTAGTGACAAGTAGGAAGAGGTCTGTCCCTGTGTGCTGTTCTTTCCGGTATACTCCTCTGGAATCTTTTCGCAGAATCTCCTGGTGCTGTCTTGGATGGTGCGGATAGGTTTGGCCTTTTCAGATTCGATTCCCTTCTAGTGACGCGCTCCATGCGTCGTGCTGCTGCAAGGACCTCAGTATAAGATGTAGGTGCGACTGAGCCAATTAATCTCTGAAGCTCGAACTTCAGTCCATCAAAGAACTTTTTAGCTTTTTCTTCCTCTGTCGAAATCAATGTCGGAGCGAAGCGACTTAGGTGTATAAACTCCGCGTTGTATTCCTCCACTGTCATACTGCCTTGGATGAGGCGGTTGAACTTGTCTCTGAGCTCTGATCGTGCAACTGCCGGAATGTACATCTCTTGGAAGAGTCTGGAGAACTCTTCCCAAGTGACTCGGTCTTGTCCGAGCCTTCTCTCTTCTGCTAGCCACCAGTGATGCACATTATCAGTTAACTGCATTCTGACTGCAGTCATCCACTTCTCTCTTGGTAGTTCAGCGGCTTCCAACTGATGCTGTATGTTTGTAAGCCATTCATGAACTTTCGTCGGCCCTTCTTTGCCAGAAAATGTACGAGGCTTGAGATGACGGAAATTGGTGATAGATCCCGTCGCTGTTCGCCTCGTTGGTGGATTTGCCTGCTCCAATGCGGACACCAGGCTGGTCCTCAGATACTCTGCCTCCTGGCGATGGGCCTCTTGCTGAATCAGCTGCTGGGCCTGCATCATGGCATACATCATCTGGAATATCTGTTGCCCGTCCATGGCTTGTCCGGGCGGGAAAACTGGCATCTGGGGAGTGAACTATGGTGGAGGTGGGATGTCATCTCCCGGAATCTTGGATTAGGCTGACCGGTTTGATCGCTCTGCGATGCTTGTCCTCCATTCCCTGGGGTCACTCCGTCTGTATAAGTAACCACAGCATTGTGTGGCGTATCCAAAGGAATCTCATCTCTGTTCCTAGGATCCATTACTCTGCAATCATAAGATAAACTGTAAGAACGCTCAGAGGAATCAAACAGGATGCAAATCAAGTGACAATTTCGAGTTCGGTATAGAGTTCAATAATGGTTTATTTAATGGATGAGATCCTATAACTTATCCTATCCTTAGGGCAGGCTAGTTCGATCCCTAAGTTGAAACCGAACAATTTAGTCGTAGACCTGCATGGGCCACCACAAAAACCATGTCACGCCCCAGTCCCAAAATACCGAGGGACCGGACGCGCGGCAATGGCCAACAGAACGCACCGATGGACAAACCCAATGTAATGGATCCATCAGGGCATACTTAAGCTGTAAAATAACAAGTCTACGACAATCATGGCACAACTAATCTCATCCACACAAGATATAAAATATGATCCTCAGAGTAAATAAAGAAATGTAAATCATCAACTAGTCTCAACAAAGTGCTTCGGAGAACAACCCGATAAATATCTAGTACAATGGTTCAACAGACCAGAATAGAAAAGACTGAAATAAATAATAAATACTGAGCATGAAACATGGATGCTCAGGAGAAGTCCTCGGCTAACACCTCATCCTCGGATGGTGGTACAGCTCCTGGATCAGCTCCTGCTCCGGTCCCGTATATCTCGGGGTAGATCTCGTCCTCAAATCCTGGGGACATAATCCGGATCCAGGTCCTCAGGGGACATAGCAAGGTACAGGAAAGCTCAAGCCAAAATAAATGCAGTGCAGCAAATAAATAGAATAAGTAGGGCAAGTAAGTAACCATCTAAGTGAAAATGCAAGTGAGAGCAGCACGAGTACTCAGGCTATGCCACTACAAGCTCTGTGTCGGGGAGCCGGTAGTGGTAATAACCGGTAGTGGGTCTAGCTCTGCTCCGAGAGTCTATGACCTCTCAATAATAGTGGATGTATATATATATGGAACAGCCTGTAGCCTGTGTGTCTCTCCCTACCCAATGTAACCATGCATATCATGACCACAATGTCTCATGTCCATGTCAAGCGGGATCATAGCTAATGCAACCAGTCATACTATATCTATGCATATAATGTCCATGTCCTGTATCCTATACAGAATCACCACGAATATCTTGGGAAAAATCCTGTCTCATGAATAGTGTCAAGTGTCCTGGGCCACGATGTACTTGGTAAGACAAGTACGAGAATATAAAGTGTCACGTATGTCCATCTCTAGATGACAGTACCCAACACTGCGTACAGTGTTGGCACCCGACTGATAATCGGATGCTAAGTACGTCACACGGTCCTAGGTTGAGCATGCACAGAAATAGAATAAAGCAAGGAAAAATATATATAAAGACTGCAAAGTTTGGCAAGGTACACTTGCCTGATGTCCGAATACCAACAACTGTCCCTGTATCAGTGGATCCGGTAGGTACTACTCCAAAAGCTATAATAAACATCACCAATAGTCTCAGATGATGTCAAACTACTAGAAATGCTTGTCCTTACGTCCAATTTGGACACAGGGGCAAAAAGGTTATTTTCGGGCCAAAGCGGGGTCCACATATGGGACACTTTGCACCGAAAAGCGGGTCAGGGTCGAAGGTTTCCAAATTTCGCAAACTCAGTGTCTACAAGTCAGGAACGACGATACGAACCCAACGGAACTTCCAGAATTGGATTCCGATGAGCCGATCACAAAATCGCCCGTCAAGTGGAGCCTATGGGCCCACGATACGCGATTTTGTCAACATTCTCAGAATCAGACCAAACTTGGGTCATATGACCATCATATTGCTACGAGTCCAATGGCGCAAGTTCCGTCTCGATCCGACGGGTGTACACAAAGTTACAGCGTGTTCCAGAAAGGTCGGATATGGGGTGTCGTCGGCGGATACGCGTTGATTCCGGGGTGCACGCACCTCCGAATCGACTTCTGCGAAATCCCACACGACCGTATCCACGACGCGCACGTTTGGTAAAGACCACGTGCGACCAAGTCATCCCGTTTGGCGGGGCGCACTCAGTTCCGGGGTGAAATATGGGGTTATTTTTCCTGTTTTTGGATCGCGGGGTGCGATCACCACAGGACGCGATGCTCCGAGCGAGTTATACGGGCACCGAGAGGGTTATACAGTCTACGCGTAGAAACTGGCAAAAACTAAATAGGAGTTGCGAGGTGAGAGAAATCGGTACCTGAATAGGGCTCCGTGCACGCTAAAATTCACGTGTCCGAGGGTACTGTTTGTGTCCCGCTCGTATCCTGTGTTTGCTGCTCGCGTCTCATGTCCGCTGAGACGCTGTGTTCGGTCACGGCTCAGGGAGTTGCTGGAGAGTTGTCGGCCAGCAACTGCTCTGATCGGCGAGGGGCGGCTCGTGGACGGGCGTTGCCGAGTCGGCCTGAGCGGTGGGAAAGGTCGACTGATCGGGATCGGAGACTCCGCAGAGGGGATCGGCTCGGGGTCTCGGGGTGTCGACGACCTGGCGGCGGCGGGGTTCAGGGGCTGTCGACGAGTCGGGTGGCGGCGAAGGGAACGATCGGCAGGGAGGAGTTCAAGTGGCTGGGAGGCGGCGGCGTTCGGGGTTGGGACTGGACTCGGCGGCGGGGATTCGAGCAGGGAGTCGGTGGGGGTTCTGCGTCGACGAGGGCGGCCGGTCGGTCGTGAAGTCGAGGGGTCGGCTGAGATGATAAGAAGAGTTAGGTTGGCGGCGGCGGCTACACGAACATCGAGGAGGAATATATAGGTGGGGAACAGTATTTCCGGCGGAGAGTTTTAGGGTTTGGTCTGGTTTGAGTTTTTGGGTCGGGTTTATGGATCCGACCCGACCCGTCCCGCAAATCTGGGTTGGTCCGGTTCAGTCAGCGGTTGGTTCAAGTCTGGTTCAACTCGAGTTTGCTTGGTTTGGTCTGGTTTAACTCGGTTTAACATCCAAATAGTTTTTAAGGCTTAAAACATGTTTCCGGAGTCCAAATAATTCACCAAAAAATACCACATGTCTGGTTTTCCAATTTACACCATAAAATCTTATTTCCATAATATTTTAACACCAACTAGCCACACTTAAAATTCTTGAAATCGCAATCACCTTCGCTTTAAATTCCAGAAAATACCAAGAATTCGTAATAACTCTTTTTAAATTTATTCTCAAAAATTCAGGATGTTTACACATGTGATCCTATGCCATCCTAGTAATCTATGTACATGTTCCATGATTTCTTGAGTTTAATTATTTTATTTGAAATATTTCTTTATTCTATGTGGTTGGTCTTGATATTTTCTTGTTATTGAACCTAAGGAAGAAATGGACTTAGTAACCAGATTGTGCTATACCTGGCTATGTGCATAGTATGATTATATGTTGTAGTAGATCATGTGGCAACCCAGAGTAAACTCAGATTAGTAGATTAATCGGATAGAGTGAGGGGCATGGTTCTGCTTGAGAGACGATATGCAATTCCGGTCCTTGTTTGGTTTAAGAATTGTGGATCTGCTCCAGAGTGGTTCACACTTTCCCCTTACTCATGTTCGGCGGCAAAATTGTTGATTCGAGGATTTTATCAAGATTCAGTTTCTAATTGATTGGTAATCGGTGTACCTTACTCCCCAGCGGCTATGTCGGGCACCGTGGCGGAATTTGAGAAGATTATATTTAAACCAAGTGTCCCCATGTGATAAGACTCTTATAACAAACTGTAAGTTTGGTGATTAGACTCGAATACTGTATTCGTGATGATACCACTATTGCCTGATACTTGTTTATAATTTAATGTGCGCCGAGGTACGACACATCCTGTCACGTGTTAAGTGATTATATTTGGGTTGTAAATCAAGAATGCCTCCAAATTCCTGAATGCGTGATATTATAAATATATACATTGTTTCCCCAGCACGGGCATGATAAGCGAGTCAACTACCAAAGCGTGGCTAGGATATTGATTATATGAATGTTGCATACACGCTCGGGTGAATTCAGATTTGACTTCCATAGATTCGTATCTAGCGTGCCCGTACCTTGTACGACATATTAAAAGAAATTCTTATGTGACCACGCCTTGAGATTTCAACAACAACATAGGGTTAATTAGGAAACTAAAAGTTGTAGTAACATTGGGAGGGAACGGTATCCCGAGATCATGCCAATGAACCTTCCCACAGAGGTTCATTCTAAGTGCGCTATGGGCTGGCCACCACATATACTGTATATCATATGCCTTAGTAGAGTGCAGTATCTGACTATTATAATGTCGATCCACTATTTCACTATAGGAATACTAGAACCGCTACTGCCATATTTTTAGCGCGGTGGCCCTACGGGGGACTAGTGCATCCTGCAAGTATTTATTTTATTATATTGGTTCGGTTAGCTCATGTTCGACAATGGCGTGATCTGAGGATACTTATTATACATTATTTCTAAGATAACTCAGACTCCACATAACAAGTTGTAGGATTGTTGGCCGATCTAACAGAGCATGTGCTGGTAGTATAGGGACCTGAACTATTATGGTACAATGATTCAACCCTTGTCCTTGTTTGGTTTTAGGGTTGCGCCAATGTGCCACAATAGGTTATGTACCAAAACTGCATATTATATCTATATCTTAGCTTGTATTATGGCATGTGTGTCATGGTTTATATTGATGTGTTATATCTTCGTCGTGTTTAGTCGTACCATGTCTCGGAGTAGTGCGGTACCTCTTGTCCTTGTTTGGTTGTAGGGGTGTCCTACTGCTCCGATGAAAGGTCATACGCTTGCCGTTGTGGCACGAACTTTCCTATTTTATGTACTTTATTAGTTTTTGCTTTATTTACTTATGCTCCTTTGTGGTACTTGCTATCGGGGCCTGACCCCGCTGGTTTGTCATGTATATGTATCATGCCCCAGTCCCAGAATACGTAGGACTAGGAATATGTAATATGCCAGCTACGCATTCGACCAGACTTCGATCCAACTCGAATACATATAAGCTATATTATAATGATCACTATCTAAATAATCAAATAAATATAAATATCTATGCCTCAATCCACAATGAACGGAACAAATAAGAATGAGCTACATGTGCTAAAGTCGGCCGCCCAGTAACACACAAACTCGAATAGACTCGAGAAAGAAATATGAGTCTATAAAACTAGGCTACATCAACAGATGAATAAACAATATAAATAAATAACCATAACTCCGATAGAAATGATATAAGTACCTGGTACTAATGTCTGCAAGACAAGCAACTCCACCAGTAACTCCAAAGGCTCCAAAACTGTCTAAGCTGCAAAAACTGGCAGGGGATCAGGTCCTCAGAGGGACGTAATAAGGTACAAGAAATAATATGCCAAAAGTAAAATATTATAATGCCACATACTCAAGGATAAACTACTATAACCATCTATGTGATATGCACGTGAGAGCATCACTCGTACTCAAGCTGAAACTACTACATGCTCTGTGTCGGGGAGCCCATAGCAGCAAGTAGTATCAAGACTCAAGTATAGATGCCAAAGATCTGAGACAGAGTCCAAGGCACCTCTAGTAGTATCACGACTCCAGTATATGTGCCACAACACCTCTAGAAGTATAGTATATATATCAATAATCAGCCTGTAGTATGGTGTGTCTCTCCCCACCTAATGTAATCTAATGTCTCATGTCTACAACATCTCATATCCATAACACGCAAGATCATGACCTCTAGCTAGTGCAACGAGTCATAATAATATCCATATAATATGCAAGTCACATGTCTCGAATCCTGTAAGCCTATACAAAATCACCATGAATAACTCAAGAAAGATTATGTCACATAAAATAGTGTCAAGTGTCCTAGGGTATGGCGTACTTGGTAAAGCAAGCACGTAAAAAATAGGATCGTGGAATCAACTCTCTAAGTGACGTTACACGACTCCGCGTACGACGTCGACACCCGAATCTTGTTTGTACGCTGAGCAACATCTTACGGTCCTAGGTTAAACACACACATAATACATATCAAATAACTATAATAACTAAATAAGATAATAAAGGCAAAGAACTGTGATACATTATGGCAAGGTACACTTGCCTGGATTATGAACTTTGTCGACTGCTCATGGGAAAGTGGAATAAGCACGTAGACCTCCGGATGCTGAAATAAATATCACCAATATTCTCAAAATATTAAAAATTGCTAGGATTGACTATCCATAAGTCCAATTTGGACACAGGGGCAAAATTGACAGTTTTGGGTCAAAGTGGAGTCCACACGTGGCCCACTTCGTACCAAAAAATATGTCGGAGATAAAGTTCTCCAAATTTGTCAAACTTAGTGTCTACGAATCCAAAATAATGGCACGAACCCAAGGGAACATCCATAACTGGATTCCGATGAGCTAATCACGAAATCGCCCGTCATGTGGAACCATAGGGCCCACGAAACGATATTTCGTCAATGTTCTCAGAATCGAACCAAACTTGGGTCACAGGACCAGCATCACGTTCTGAATTCGATGATGCAAGTTTTGTTGCAAAATGACAAGCACACACAAAATTAGGACGAGTGTCATAACAGGCCGATATGGTACTTTTCAACGGATACACGTTGATTTTGGTGTACACGCACATCCAAATCAAGTTCCACGAAAGCCCACACATCCGCGTTGACGATATGCGCCTTTCGGTATAACTCGCACACGACGAAGTTATCTCGTTTGGCAGAACGTACCCCGTATCGCGAGATTTTGGGTATTTTAAAAATAAGTTTTTGGTTGTTTTGGAACCAGAATAATTTTACTATTAAAGCAAATTAATAAAAACTAAAAGAACAGTAAAAATCTTGGTTATATTGTGAAGAAGTCCCTTTAATTATATTTTGAAAATAAATAACGAGTTGGTAGAAAATTGGACATGAACAGGGGTACTTGGACTGAAATTTTGAACTATTTTCGAATAGTTTTTTGGCCAACTTTCGGTCAATATTTTGATCAAATTCGGGTGTCTAAATTCATTCCACTTGAAGAAAATCCTAGAGGATTAGGTTGTGAACATACAAGCGTAGACGGAAAGCAAATCGGACGAGCGAGGAGGGCGAAGGTTGTGCGCGAAGGGGAGGGCGCAACTGCTACTGTTGCCGCTGCGGCGGTCGACGGTCGATGATGCTCCGGCGGAGGTGGTGGAGGCATGGGTGATGGGTTAGGGTTTGTGTTAATGTATACATATATATGCATGTATATATATAGAGGGGGGAGGAGGTTGTTGTACATGGGTTGGGTAGATTAGGTTTCGGGTTTGGGTTAATGGGTAGGGTTAATAGGTTTAGGGTTTTGGTTTCTTTTTTTCTTTTTTTCTTTTCTCTCACTCTCTCTCTCTCTCTCTCTCTCTCTCTCTATATATATATATATATATATATATATATATATATATATATATATATATATATATATATATATGGCCATTACAAATAGTTTTAGACCTCAATAAATTCTAGAAAAATTATATAATACACTAATAATAGTTGTACACCAAATTTTTTTTTGCATAATATTAATAATTAATTAAATACACATAATTATAAATCCATGAATATTATATATTATAATTAGTTAAAAATAAATAAAAATTTTCTTAATCATAATAATTTTAGAATACCAGTATTAATAAATTTAAAAATTAAATTCTAAAAATCAGGATGGTTACAATCTACCCAAATTATAAAAATTTTGTCTTCGAAATTTAAAATAAACATAATAGAAAAGATTTTAGTTAAGAAGGTTGCACTAAATATGGGGACGTAGTTGCCAAATGGAGTCCTATTTTGATGTCGCATTCTAAGAATAAGGGTACGCTTACTCAAGGCTCTACCCAAATTATAAGAATAAAGTTGGACATAGGAACTATAGTCACGATCATATTTCTAAGGATTTTTAGAAAGTCTAACTTCAAGGAGGGATTCGAGATGGTAAAAAATTTGTGACCGTTGTCACAGCCTATTAAAAAAAAATATGTACTATCATGGCGTTAATGAATCAATAACTCTATAAAAGAAGTTTTACCAGTTTTTCTTGCTTCTAATTAGGTCATGAGTCTATAAGACAATAGGAAATATCATAGCTAAATACAACTAGGGTGAGATGGTACCGAGAAGTTGTTCATTGCATATCATAAATGCCGATGAATGGTTCAATAATAAGCATCAAAAGGTGATATAACTCATCAAGGTATTTTGTATTATGTAAAGAGTACAAGGGGTTCAATTTAATGCAACACAAGTGTCATAGATGTTGTAAACCCCCTCACCCAAAATTAGGCCTACTTGGCATAGATAGTAAAACTAGGGCTGTTTGTATCCAATTAGAAATAGAACACGGTATTTTATTTAAATTTTTAATATTAAATCACTTAGCGCACCTTACCGTTGCTTCGATAATTGGAGCACTACACTAGCCATTGCCTTCCTATAAACTTCATACCCTTGTCCTAGACGTACCCGCCATCTATTCTGACCTTTGTATAACTTATAATTATGCTCTTTTGTGCTACATTTTAGTCGCACAACATTCATCGCAGACGTTATTATTTAATTCTATATAAATTCAACTTTGTATCTTTGTGCGTTCCAGTCGAAATTGGAGACACAATCTTGACCCATTTCGTGCAACCCAATTTATGATAATATTCTATCCTGAGTCCTCTATGTCCATTACACTTGTGTCCCACCTAATTTTATATCTATGTGCTTCTAATTAATTCAAGAACACCTAGTGCATTAATTTTAATTAATTTAATCTAATTTCTATCTTTGTGTAATTTTCTAATTATTTGGTACTTTTATGCAAAAATGCAATAAGGTGTCCACACCATTGGACAATACATGAAAAAATCCATTTTTCCTTCATTATTTGGTCATATGAATTTTTCCCACGAATTTTCGGAATGTGCAACGCACAACATCGTCCCCTCATTTAAATCTAGCCTTGCATTTTAAACAATGCAAATATAGCCCTCCAAATATCCCCATGTGAGGCCAAGGCCCAACCCCAAGAGGATATTGACCAAGCCCACCTACCTAGGTCAACCCCAAACCTAAATTCTACATACATATATATACAAAATTTCCTCTTCTTTTCTTTTTCTATTTTAAACATCAAAACCTAAAACTACCCAGCCGACCCCTTCCCTCTTCATGCTCACCTTCTTCACCCTGTCCATCGCCGACCGGAGCTAGCCTCGCCGAACCTTCCCCTTCGTCGTCTCCTTCCCGAGCCATCCTCCGCCGAGTCCTCCACCGAGTCCACCACCCACGACAACCGCAGCAGCCACCTCTACAACCATCGTCACCTACATCTACACCATTACCGCTGACGACCACCTTCCTCCGGTGATCTTCCTCGACAACCCTCGCCTCACCCACGACGAACCGCGGAATACCCCACTGATCTTGACCCCTCAGCCGACCGACTGGTCGACTCACATGAACCCGCTGGAGTACCTCGCCTCACCCGGCGTCCCTGAGCACGACCCGGCCAGACTTCCTAGCAGCCACCGACACCTCGTCAACCCCCTCGCTGCATCACCTGCCATCACCTACCCGCTTGACGATCTGCAACCACCCAATCCTCTCCTCCGTCCACCATTAACCACCATCAACGCCTGACGACATAGCTACCACTATCACCGTCCTCTACCCAATCGCCTGAACCGACGCCACCCAGGCCAACACCATGTAAACCCCCTAATTTTTCAAAAGTTTTAAAACTGAATTTTCTGGAATTTTTTGGGATTTTTTGAAATTTTTTGCTAATTAAAATTAAGGTATTTTTGACATTAAATAAAATTAAATGATTTTAAAATATATTAAAATATTATAAAAATAATATTTTTAGGTGTAAAATGAAAAACTGGACTTAGGGTAATTTTCTGGGAATTTATTGGGCCCCGGACCTATTTTTTTACCTAAAAATAATTATTTATTTATTTAATTAATAATCCTAAACCCTTAACCCGAGCCCGGCCCAACCGGCCTAGCCTGTGGCTACCGGGTCGGGTCGGGTCGGCCAGACCCGCAACCCGCTCCGACCATACCCGACTGACTTCTTCCTCTCCCCACGATTCTGCCTAGCCCGATTCCCCCGCCGCTCCCTCCGGCCACGTCGCCGGTGACCCCGGCTCCGCTCCGCCCGGCCACGTAGCCCCCGACCCCGCCTTCTCCGCCACGACCCAACGCCACCCCCGCTCCCCTTTGGCCCTATAAAAAAACCCCTTCCCTCACGACTCCGGCCACCTTTCCCTCGCCACCTGAAACCTAGCCACAGCCACGGTCGCCGTCCGTCTCCGCCTGAACCCCCCCCCTCGTGCCTCCGCGACGCTCCTCCTCCCCCGCTCGGCCACGAGCCCCAGCAACAGCAGCTCCGGCCACCCAGCCGCCGAGCCCTGTGCCGCCGCCTCACGCGCGTCGTCGCACCGCCCTCGACCGCCCCTCCGGCCCGCCTCCGGCCGCAGCGCCGCCCCCTCCCAGCAGCTCCGCCCAACAACACCCAAAACCCTAACCCTAGGTCGGACACGGCCTTCGCGTCGTAGCGGACACGGAATAGTCCGGTTTTTCGAACCCTGTTCAGGTATGCGTATCTTCCTGCTCGTTTACCCATTTTCGATTTCGTCAATTGCATCGCTTAGCCTGCGTGACCCCCTCGGTGCCCGTGCAACCCGCTCGGGGCATCGCGTCCTGTGGCGATCGCGAACCGCGATCCAAAAACAGAAAAAAACAATGTCCTGATTCACCCCGAAATTGGGTACGTTCCGCCAAACGGGAAGACTTGGTCGCACGCGGTCTTTACAGATACGTGCGCGCCATCGATACGGACATGCGAGATTTCACAGAAGCTGATTCGGATGTGCGTGCACACCGGAATCAGTGCGTATCCGCGGACAACGCCCCGTATCCGACTTTTCTGAATCTTGCTGTAACTTTGTGTACACAGGTCGGATCGAAACAAAACTTGTACCATCGGACTCGTAGCAATACGCTGGTCCTTTGACCCAAGTTTGGTTTGATCCTGAGAACGATGACAGAATCGCGTGTCGTGGGCCCCACAAGCTCCACTAGACGGGCAATTTTGTGACCGGCTCATCAGAATCCAATTCTGGAAGTTCCGTTGGGTTCGTATCATCGTTCCTGACCTGTTAACACTAAGTTTGATAGATTTGGAGACCTTTAACCCTGACACGTTTCTCGGTGCAAAGCGGGCCCACATGCGGACCCCGTTTTGACCCAAAATTGCTATTTTTGCCCCTGTGTCCAAATTGGACTCAAGGACAGGCGTTTCTAGCTGATTGATATTTTTTGGGTCTGATGGTAATGTTTTTTTCAGCAACCAGAGTACCGCCTGCAATTCCAGCTGAAGTCAGAGCCACAATTGGAACCGGAACCGCAGGCAAGTGTACCTTGCCAAACTTGCAGTTTTTGCTATTTATTCCTTTGAATATATACATTATAACTATTGTACTTGCTCAACCCTAGGGCCGTGCGACGTGCTTAGCGTCCGATTATAGTCGGGTGCCAACACCGTACGCGGGGTTGTGTAACGTCACCTAGAGATGGGTATCGTGACATTTATATTCTCGTACTTGCATTATCAAGTACATTATACCCAAGACACTTGATACTATTCATGAGACAGAATCTTTCTGAGATATTCATGGTAATTCTGTGTAGGATACATATTCATGACATTACAGTTTACTTGCTTAGAAACTATTCTGACTTACTGCATTAGTTGATCTTGCGTGACTGGACCTAAGACATTATGGAACTGTGACGTGAGATTACATGGGGTGGGGAGAGTATTACCATATCAAGGCTGATTATAATATAAATAATGTTATCTGGAGGTGTCTTAGTCTCTGATACAGAGCTTTGGTACCTTACTGGCCCTTCGAGAAAATACTGCTATGGTTTCTTCGACACTGATCCTGTAGTAGTCTCAGCCTGTGTATGACTAAAACTTTCACTTGCATATTACTTAGCCGGTTTATTTATTTACCCTATTGTTCCTTATTTCTGCACTGTATTTATTTTCGCTTGTATTATCTGTACCTTGTTATGTCCCCAGAGGACCTGGAATGGACTATGTCCCCAGGTATAGCCGAAGAGATCTACCCCGAGGTGTACGGAATAGGAGCACTTCTCGGAACAGAACAGGAACCTGAGAACGAGATCATGGCAGAAGACTTCTCCTGAGTACCGGCTCCATATACTCAGTATTTCTATTTCCAGTTGATTTATTTCCTGTCTATTTGCATTCGATGTACCAGACATATTCTCGGATTGTTCCCGAGACACTTATTTGAGATTGCTTATTTATTCTATTGCATTATTTCTGGTATTTAATCTGTGATTATCTGTTGTGGATGAGATTAGTATAGACTGTGACTTGTACTGTTGGATCTATTTATTGTTAGACTACAGCTTAAGCATGCCCTGATGGATCTATTAAATTGGGTTGTCCATCGGTGCGTGCTGCTGGCCATTGCCACGCATTCAGTCCCTCGGTATTTTGGGACTGGGGCATGACATAGTTTTTTTTGGTGGCCCATACAGGTCAACGACTAAATTGTTCGGTTTTAACTTAGGGACCGAACAGGCCTGCAATAAGAATAGGATAAGTTTTAGGATCTCATCCACTTGCTTGAATCATTCTTGATCTCTATATCGACTTCAAATAATTTACTTGCATCCTGCCTTGATTCCTGTGCGCCTCTTATTGTTTATTTTGGATGCAGAGAAATGGACCCACAAGAGTGCAACGAGAATCCCGCCGGAATACCACAAGCTACAGGTGTCACCTATGACGACGAAGTGACACCAGTCGGAGGAGTTCTATCAACTCAACAGAGCCAGCAGGCAGGTCAACCTACCTCCAAATTTTGGCGTGATGACATCCCACCTCCGCCGCAGTTCATTCCACCAGCGCCCGTATTCCCACAAGGACAGCCGATTGACGGGCAACAGATATTCCAAATGATCTACGCGATGATGCAAGCCCAACAACAAATCCAACACGAGGCTCAGCATCACGAGACTGATTACTTGAGGAGCAGCATCGTAACTGCACTGGAGCAGGCCAACCTACCAGCTCGACGGCCTTCGACGGGCTCTATCACTGACTTTCGCCAACTGAAGCTCCGTACTTTTTCTGGCAAGGAGGAGCCCACAGAAGTTCATGAGTGGCTCACCAACATACAACATCAACTGGAAGCAGCAGAGCTACCATGGGAACATTGGATGATTGCCGTCAGAATGCAATTGACGGGCAATGCTCATCACCGGTGGCTATCCGAAGAGAGACGACTCGGACCAGACCGAGTCACTTGGGAGGAGTTCTCCAGACTCTTCCAGGAGATGTACATTCCGGCTATCGCACGATCAGAACTTCGGGACAAGTTCAATCGCCTCACTCAGGATGCTATGACGGTGGAAGAATACAATGCGGAATTCATTCGTCTGAGCCGCTTCGCCCCAACCCTGATCCCGACAGAGGAAAAGAAGGCCGAGAAATTCTTCGACGGATTGAACTTCGAGCTACAGAGACTGATCGGATCCATCGCACCTACCTCTTACTCAGACGTCCTTGCTGCAGCCCGACGCATGGAACGCGTCACCAAGAGAGAGTCTCGCCTAAAGCGGCCTTCCACATCCGCACCAACCAGAGCAGCACAAGAGGAGTCTGCAAAGCGTCAACAAATAAACCTACCATCAAGAGCAGCACCAAGAGCCTCATTCCTTCCTACTTGTTACTACTGCGGCAAGATAGGCCATGTCGAGAAGGAGTGTAGACGTAAATTCGGACTATGCTTAGGCTGCGGATCCAGACAGCATGCAGTGAGAGACTGCCCTGAGCGTAGAGAAAGAGCACCAAGGACGAACCAGCAAGCTTCACCAGTGCCTCAAGCAGCACCCTACCAGCCAGCCCAGCAGCAGTGGAGGAATCTACCTCAAGGACGCGGACAAGCTTATGCGATGACCTTGGAGGACGCGCAGACTCTTGGAGTAGCTAATGCGCGTAAGTGATTCGTAGTTATCCATTTCTAGTCTTGTTTTAGCTCGTGCCTATTGGTTCGTGGCCTCAGCCCCAACCTAGTAATTTGCAACTTGTTAATAATAACCTAGTTTTCTAAAATTTGTAGTTCTTTTGCTTTAACAAGTTTTGCTTCACTCTTGAAAGTGCGTAACTTTCATTCTTAGGGAAACAATATTTTCTCTAAGTGTCTTGTGATGTGTTTCGAATAATACTTGCGACCATGTCATCTCTGTTGACCGGTTATTCTTTGATTGCGAGGATGCAATCCTCTTAAGGGGGTAGATTGTAAACCCCCTGATTTTTCAAAATTTTTAAAACCGAATTTTTCGGAATTTTCTGGGATTTTTCAGAAATTTTTGCTAATTAAAATCAACGTATTTTTGGCATTAAATAAAACTAAATGATTTTAAAATATATTAAAATACTATGAAAATAATATTTTTGGGTGTAAAATAAAAAAACTGGACTTAGGGTAATTTTCTGGGAATTTATTGGGCCCCGGACCTATTTTTTCACCTAAAAACAATTATTTATTTATTATTATTTATTTATTTATTTATTTATTTAATAATCCTAAACCCTTAACCCGTGCCCGGCCCAACCGGCCCAGCCCGTGGCTACCGGGTCGGGTCGGGTCGGCCAGACCCGCAACCCGTTCCGACCCGACTGACTTCTCCCTCTCCCCACGATTCTAGCCCGATTCCCCCGCCGCTCCCTCCGGCCACGTCGCCGGCGACCCCGGCTCCGCTTCGCCCGGCTTCGCTCCGCCCGGCCACGTAGCCCCCGACCCCGCATTCTCCGCCACGACCCAGCGCCACCCCCGCTCCCCTTCGGCCCTATAAAAACCCCCTTCCCTCACGACTCCGGCCACCTTCCCCTTGCCACCTGAAACCTAGCCACCACCACGGTCGCCGTCCGTCTCCGCCTGAACCCCCCCCCTCGTGCCTCCGTGACGCTCCTTCTCCCCCGCTCGGCCACGAGCCCCAGCCGCAGCAACAGCAGCTCCGGCCACCCAGCCGAGCCCTGCACCGCCGCCTCCCGCGCGCCCCCGCACCGCCCTCAACCGCCCCTCCGGCCGCAGCGCCGCCCCCTCCGCCGCAGCTCCGCCCAACAGCACCAAAAACCCTAACCCTAGGTCGGACACGGCCTTCGCGTCGTGTCGGACACGGAATAGTCCGGTTTTTCAAACCCTGTTTAGGTACGTGTATCTCCCTGCTTGTTTACCCGTTTTCAATTTCGTCAATTGCATCGCGTAGCCTGCGTGACCCCCTCGGTGCCCGTGCAACCCGCTCGGGGCATCGCGTCCTGTGGCAATCGCGAACCACGATCCAAAAATAGGAAAAAACAACGCCCTGATTCACCCCGAAACTGGGTACGTCCTGCCAAACGGGGAGACTTGGTCGTGCGCGGTCTTTACAGATACGTGCGCGCCGTCGATACGGACGTGCGAGATTTTGCAGAAGCTGATTCGGATGTACGTGCACACCAGAATCAGTGCGTATCCTCAGACAACGTCCCGTATCCGACTTTTTTGAATCTTGCTGTAACTTTGTGTACACACGTCGGATCGAAATGAAACTTACGCCATCGAACTCGTAGTAATACGCTGGTCCTGTGACCCAAGTTTGGTTCGATTCTGAGAACGTTGACAGAATCGCGTGTCGTGGGCCCCACAGGCTCCACTAGACGGACGATTTTGTGACCGGCTCATCGGAATCCAATTCTGGAAGTTCTGTTGGGTTTGTATCATCGTTCCTGACCTGTTAACACTAAGTTTGATAGATTTGGAGACTTTTGACCCTGACACGTTTTTCGGTGCAAAGCGGGCCCACATGCGGAACCCGTTTTGACCCGAAATTGCCATTTTCGCTCCTGTGTCCAAATTAGACTCAAGGACAGACATTTTTAGCTGATTGATATTTTCTGGGTCTGATGGTAATGTTTGTTTCAGCAACCGGAGTACTGCCTGCAATTCCAGCTGAAGTCAGAGCCACAATTGGAACCGGATCCGCAGGCAAGTGTACCTTGCCAAACTTGCAGTTTTTGCTATTTATTCCTTTGAATATATACATTATAACTATTTTACTTGCTCAACCCTAGGGCCGTGTGACGTGCTTAGCGTCCGATTATAGTCGGGTGCCAACACCGTACGCGGGGTTGTGTAACGTCACCTAGAGATGGGTATCGTGACATTTATATTCTCGTACTTGCATTATCAAGTACATTATACCCAAGACACTTGATACTATTCATGAGACGGAATCTTCCTGAGATATTCATGGTGATTCTGTGTAGGATACATATTTATGACATTACAGTTTACTTGCTTAGAAACTATTCTGACTTACTGCATTAGTTGATCTTGCGTGACTGGACCTGAGACATTATGGAACTGTGACGTGAGATTACATGGGGTAGGGAGAGTATTACCATATCAAGGCTGATTATAATATAAATAATATTATCTGGAGGTGTCTTAGTCTCTGATACAGAGCTTTGGTACCTTACTGGCCCTTCGAGAAAATACTGCTATAGTTTCTTCGATACTGATCCTGTAGTAGTCTCAGCCTGAGTACGACTAAAACTTTCACTTGCATATCACTTAGCCGGTTTATTTATTTACCATATTGTTCCTTATTTCTGCACTGCATTTATTTTCGCTTGTATTATCTGTACCTTGTTATGTCCCCTGAGGACCTGGAATGGACTATGTCCCCAGGTATAGCCGAAGAGATCTACCCCGAGGTGTACGGAACAGGAGCACTTCTCGGAACAGAACAGGAACCTGAGGACGAGATCGTGGCAGAAGACTTCTCCTGAGTACCAGCTCCATATACTCAGTATTTCTATTTCCAGTTGATTTATTTCCTGTCTATTTGCATTCGATGTACCAGACATATTCTCGGATTGTTCCCGAGACACTTATTTGAGATTGCTTATTTATTCTATTGCATTATTTCTGGCATTTAATCTGTGATTATCTGTTGTGGATGAGATTAGTATAGACTGTGACTTGTACTGTTGGATCTATTTATTGTTAGACTATAGCTTAAGCATGCCCTGATGGATCCATTAAATTGGGTTGTCCATCGGTGCGTGCTGCTGGCCATTGCCACGCATTCAGTCCCTCGGTATTTTGGGACTGGAGCGTGACACACCACCACACCACTAGCACGACCACCCCGTTCTCCCCTCCTCCCTGTCATCCTCTTCGATATTTCCTCCCTAAACTGTACCTCGACCACCTCCACAGCTGCTGGACCGACTTCATCTCCTCCCTGCCATCCACCAGCAGACCCTCGACTCGCCGGACCTCCCTGATCGTCGGACGCCGGCAGACTTCGACCTCCATCAGACCCTATCATCACCATCATCATCATCACTCCATCATCACCATCAATCATCATTATCATCAATCATCATAATCATCATCATCTCATCAACATCATTATCATTATCATCATCATCCTATCATCCCTAATCACCATCATTAACTATATCATCAACCCTAATCATCATCACCATTAGCAACCCTAATCATCATCACCATCATCCCCATTATCATTCACATCCTCATTCCATAATCATTATCACAATCACCATTCCCTCATCATCATAACCTCAATCATCAGTACCTTAATCATCACCATCATCATCAACATCATCGTCATCATCATCGTCGTCATCGTCGTCCCCGTGCGCGTACCTTGAGGTTCGAACCTGTCCCTCTTCTCCTTTTTATGTGTGCTTGTGTATATGCTATTAGGACATGAGTATTGCTTTATGACTGTTAGTTGACTTTAGACCCTGAGTCGGTAAACCCAACTCGCGTCCGTGTACGTACGTGTATACGTATGTTGTTTAATTTGGTATATATAAATATATATTTAGTATATGTATTCAAATTGGTATGTACATAAATTATTGGTTATATTGTTATATAAATATATGGATATATATATATATATATATATATATATATATATATATATATATAAGTAGGTAATTAGATGATAATAATAATTGTGGCTATATATGTGTTTATTTGCTGTACGACCCTAGGACACCGTGGATTTTGCCCGCATATTTACCTTGACTTTGTGACCTGAATATTAGGGAATTGTCTACCTTGTGTACAACGACGTACTAGCTAGACAAGTGTTAGTTGACTGTCTGATTATGCACAATATTTGAAGATGTGACACCCGCGTAATTAAACGCGCAAATTACCTTGTTAGTTGACTAGTATCACCATTAGCATACCCTCTGAGTCTCGTGTATTATGGTTGTGTAAGTGCTAGTGTAATGACTAATGATTGTATTGTATTATATTATATGTATATAGGGCCTATTGGATTGTTCTAGGCGACTTCTGGAGCAGGTTATTGATACTATGCAGCTTTCTTGTCAGGCAAGTATACCTTGCCATTGTACTGTTATTCATATTCCATATGTTGCATGCATCTTTATTTCTATCATTTAGTTCATGTATTTTAAGATGTTATATAAACTGCGCGTCCAAGGAAACTTGGGTACAACGACGGTGTCGTCGTGATCTATTTTTATTATGTATATACATTAACCTTGTTTATGAGACCGCCCCATTATCATGAAGCATCATTAGGTTCATTGTCCGTGACACAACTGTTACACGAGTGTGAGTCTCATGTAGGACACGAACTCGCGTACTGGATTGGCCTCATGTACGTATGGGTCGTGCGTTAGGGAACTGCTGTTAGAAACTTTACATGCTAGGAGACTTGGCAGTTATTAGAGGTATTATCGTGTCATGGATGTGACATGCTTAGATCATGGGGTAGGGAGAACAACAAGTAAGGCGTGTGGGCTCCGTTGCACTTTCCTTTTTGTAACCCGGATGCTCCACCGGAGATATGGACGGTGATGACCCTATATATTATATATTATCAGGCGGCCTCTGTCGTTCAAAAGACGACATACTTTTTAGGCCCCTGAATCTTCAAGAGAATCATGCCAATCCTATTTTAGCCAGATAGCCCACGCATTGGGAAAGTTGTTCTTAAACTGCATTCACTTAGACGGTTAGGTGACCCCATTGGATGTTTATTTCAGTACTTTATTGGCATGCTTCTATATATCTTGTTATGTCCCTCTGAGGACCTGGTCCCTTTCCAGGTGTACATGTTCATGAGTAATCGCATAAGCGCAGATCCGGACTTGCTACTTATGTTTCGAGGAGGTCTTCTCTTCGAGTCTCAGTGATTGTTAGTGTTGTACTTATATTGTATTTGTTTTTATATTCTAGTTGGTAGTGGATTTGTTTCCATCCGACTATCATCTTTAGATACTTTATATTGATATCTAGTTTCATAGATATTGGTTATTTATTTATATTTGATTTCTGTGGATGAGATTTAGATTATACCCTGTGACTTGTGATAGATTTATACCACTTGTGGATTTGATATTCATATTACAGCGTACGTGTGTTATAGTTTTCATATATTGGAGTTGTCATGTACATGCGGCTGGCATGCTTACGTGTCCTAGTCCTACGTATTTTGGGACTGGGGCATGACAGATGTAGGTTGGCATGAATGGGATACGGGTATATCAGTGGTTGGGATATTTGGGTTGCCTATGTATAATTTAATTCAATTGTAACGGAGTTGGATATAGGGTTTAGAAGGAGATATGCCATGAATGTTGGGGGGGTCTATATGGAGTATAGGCATGTATATTTGGAAGTAACAATTGTGTCATCAGTGAGTAGGTTTCAGTTAGGCTTATGAATATCAAGGTTGTCGGAAGAATTAAGTTGGTGTTGAATATTAAAATCGACCACAACAGAAAAAGGATATCTATGTGTCATGTGTGTACAATTGAGTCGCCAATGTCGTGCGACTAAAACAAAATATGGGAAGGCCAGTTTGTGAGTGATAGTCATGTCATAGGTGTAGAGTGACTAGTCTAGGTCATAAGGGAAAAGTTGTTGGAAAGGAAATGATAGTGTTGTGCTCCAAATACTCGAGCCACAACAAAGGGTATCAAGTATACAAAAATTAAATAGGTAATTTAATCCGTTTAAGATTAACCTAATTAACACCAAAATAAATTTAAATTTATCCTGAATTTCTAAAAATAATCCTACACTAAAACCAGGGGCTACGATCAACCCAACTTATAAAATTAAGTTGGTATCCAAAACTAAGGTCATGGTCCTGCTAACAAAATTTCTGGAAGGGCCTATTTTATAAATAATGATACAAGAATTCTAGGATTTACTAGCCGTAATCAAGGATTTTCTAAAGGAACCTAGAGACTATCAGGGTGCTATTGATCAACAACCTTATAAGAAAAATTACTACTCATCCACTACTGCTCTTGTATAGGTCAAACTTATACAAGGCAGAAGAAATGACTGAGTCAGATCTGACTAAGGCAAGGTGGTAGAGAGGCTTCGATCATTGATTGGCATTGATGACGAAGAGACCAAAAATTTAGGCCATGACAAAAAAAAATTGATAAGTCTACATGGTTGAATAAGGCACGATTAGGCAGGTATTTGGAGAATCGAGTCATGGTGACTAGATCAAGGAGATTAGAGTAGAAAAGAACTGATATCTATGGTGATATGGATATTAACACAAGGAGTGGTACCAACTAAGGGATTAATTTTGTAATTAAGGCACAACTAGGGAAAGAGGAAGGATCTACTCATTGTTATAATTAGAAAGATCGTTGTTGCAAAAAGTACGAGGCCATATATGCAACACAAGATAAAAATTTGATAGGAAGAATAGGAATGCAGTCGAGGGGGTAATACAACTAATCCTTAAACTCATTACTATATTCTTTAAGTTATATTTTATATAATCTCCCTCATACTATTGGCAACCTACTTCTAGCTATAGATAAATAATATACGATCCTTACAACTTCGTCTTCCTCGCATATTAGTAGGTAAGGGTCTAAACTAGGCATGTACTTAAGTCTATCACTCATGGCATACTATTCGCTAAGGACACTCTTTAATACTCGTCTAATCTTTAATTGGAATGCCCACCCATTTTTGTATAACTTACTCCATTCTATTGTCTATCTTTCTGTACTATTGTTCGTCTAATCTCTGTCATCTAAAAGCTATCTTCCTTACGAGAATCTTTCGGCTAGGCTACTACCCTATTACACAAGCATGATGTCATGGTTATCTTGAGTGGAAATTCTTCGAACTCAATGAGATGATAAGATTTCTAAAATTTGAAATCCATCGGCTATGGTACATTGGAAATAGGTTCTCATCACCTACTACTAAGGATAGGTCCAACAAACTCATACCCTATTAGTCAAAAATCTAAATTTCTGGCCCCAATCAGTTTACGTATAAACCCACAATATTCATCTATCATTCCTATAAGACTTCTATCTTCCATTTATACTTTCCTACCGTGTATAAATCTATAAGCTAAGGGTCTTGTGATAATCCTCTACATAATAACCATCAAGTTAGTATGTGATTCTGAACCAGTGTTTAATTTCTTGAAGTTCATATTACTTCGAGACTGATCAACAATTTCTACTCGCACTAAATTTTCAAAATTCTAAAAGTATTATAATTCATAAATACTAAAATTATTATCCCTCAAGTCCATATCATAATCCCTTCTCCTTGGATTATACGACCATAATATCTTTCCCTTATTATTTGTTTCCTACTAACCTTCATATCCTTTTAGTTTGTTAATCTTGTTTTCAACTTTAAGCTTTACCAATCATGATCCAGTACTTTTCGTTTCGTATTATAGATCTTCTAGGCAACTACCGAGTGATAAAATCTTCAGTCCTTCCTAGATCCTTCTCTCAATTTAAAATGCTCAAGATCATGTACTCATCGTGAATCTCTTCTTGTTATTATTCTACGTTCTTCACTTAAACCTGAGATTTCTCCTAGTTTATTTCATGTATACCCTTCATCCAAACTATATGGTTACCATCTTGTTATAGCTTATCATCTATTATAGGCAATTCACTATATCTAACTTATGACTATAACATCTATCAAAACTCTCATCCTTCAACCTATTTGCTCTATCATATATACTAGCTTATCCACCCAAGTAATCACGGGTGAAACTCACTTATTTAATTAACCCTGACAACCCAAATAATCAAGTACATCTAATTTGATTTTGAAAGATATACTTTAGTATTCAAGTTATCTAATTACTCAAATATTAGGTCTAGCAATCTACCTGTCTATTTAGTCCAGACTTCTAGTCATTAATAATTTAAGGAGGTCATAAGATCTAGTTTTGATACTAAAAGCCACAAGACAACTAGATATTTAACCACTATGGCCTGCTACGTAAGGTTCCAATTTCTTAAGGTCATAATACCATTTATTGTATTACCATCATGGGCCACAACTAATTCCAGCATCTAGCTATGTATTCCATAAAGTATTCCAGTGCGTTAGAATCAAACCATCTTTCTAAATTCTAATACTTCCAAATTACTGCTACCTTAAGCAAGGGCAAGGTTTTATTAGTTTTAGGCCTCTAATACTATATTCAATTCTCATGCTAACAATCTACACTGGCTATGGCATATAGGAATAACCTATCTATCTACCCTACTAAGGGTAACCATCTTCTCAAAACTTTATGTCCAGCATGTCTACTTCTGCCTTGACAAGGATCTGCTTCTGGAGGAAACTCTACGCACCAACGTCCATCTCTCTGAAATAGGGAGAGATGGTAAACAATAATAAGGATGTCGAGGGGAATAAACGAGTACAATGATGAAGTCAAATAGCGATAATCAAATGCTAAGGAATTTTTAAATCAGTTGTGCATTAAGATACTAATATTGCTAATCCTGATTACAGGCTCTCTCAGTACCGGAAAGTAACCGAAATGATTTAATCAGGACCTGTATGGGCTACCACAAAAATATGTCATACTCCAGTTCCAAAATACGTAGGACTAGGAATACGTAACATGCCAGCTACTCATTCGACCAGACTTCGGTCTGACTCGAATACGTATAAGCTGTATTATAATGGTCACTATCTAAATAATCAAGTAAATATAAATATCTATGCCTCACTCCACAATGAACGGAATACACAAGAATGAGCTACATGTGCTAAAGTCGGCTGCCTAGTAACACACAAACTCAAATAGATTCGAGAAAGAAATATAAGTCTATAAAACTATGCTATATCAGCAGATGAATAAATAATATGAATAAATAACCATAACTCCGGTAGAAATGATATAAGTACCTGGTACTAATGCCTGCAAGACAAGCAACTCCATCAGCAAATCCAAAGGCTCCATAACCATCTAAGCTGCAAAAACTGGCAGGGGACCATGTCCTCAGAGGGACGTAACAAGGTACAAGAAATAATATGCCAAAAGTAAAATAGTATAATGCTACATACTCAAGGGTAAACTACTGTAACCATCTATATGATATGCACGTGAGAGCATCACTCGTACTCAGACTAAAACCACTACAGGCTCTGTGTCAGAGAGCCCATAGCAGCAAGTAGTATCAAGACTCAAGTATAGATGCCAAAGATCTGAGACAGAGTCCAAGGCACCTCTAGTAGTATTACGACTCCAGTATATGTGCCACAACACCTCTAGAAGTATAGGTTATATATCAATAATCAGCGTGTAGTATAGTGTGTCTCTCTTCACCCAATGTAACCTCATGTCTCATGTCCACAATGTCTCATATCCATAACACGCAAGATTACGACCTCTAGCTAGTACAACGAGTCATAATAATATCCATATAATATACAAGTCTCATGTCTCGAATCCTGTAAGCCTATAGAGAATCACCATGAATAACTCAAGAAAGATTCTGTCACATGAAATAGTGTCAAGTATCCTAGGGTATGGCGTACTTGGTAAAGCAAGTACGTAAAAATATGATCGTGGAATCAACTCTCTAAGTGACGTTACACGACTCCGCGTACGACGTCGACACTCGAATCTTGTTCGGACGCTAAGCAACGTCTCAAGGTCCTAGGGTAAACACACACATCACACATATAAAATAACTATAATAACTAAATAAGATAATAAAGGCAAGGAACTGTGATACATCATGGCAAGGTACACTTGCCTGGGTTTTGAACTTCGTCGACTGCTCCTGGGAAAGTGGAATCTGTACGTACACCTTCGGATGATGAAACAAACATCACCAATATTCTCATAATACTAGAAATAGCTAGGATTGACTACCCATAAGTCCAATTTGGACACATGGACAAAATTAATAATTTTAGGTCAAAACGGGATCCACATGTGGCCTACTTCGCACCGAAAAATATATCCGAGATAAAGTTCTCCAAATTCATCAAACTTAGTCTCTACGAATCCAAAATAATGGCACGAACCCAACAGAACATCCAGAACTGGATTTCGATGAGCCGATCACGAAATTGCCCGTCATGTGGAACCGTGGGGCCCACGAAATGATGTTTTGTCAACGTTCTCAGAATCGAACCAAACTTGGGTCACAGGACCAGCATAACGCTGCAAATCCGATGACGCAAGTTTCGTTACAAAATGATAAGCAAACACAAAATTAGGACGAGTGTCAGAACATGTCGATACGGTACTTTTCGACGGATACGCGTTGATTCCGGTGTGCACGCACATCCAAATCAAGTTTTACGAAATCCTACACGTCCGTATTGACGATACGCGCCTTTCGGTACAACTCGCACACGACGAAGTCTCCTAGTTTGGCAGAATGCACCCCGTATCGCGAGATTTTAGGTGTTCTAAAAATAATTTTTTGGTCGTATTGGAACAAGAATAATTTTACCATTAAAGCAAACTAATAAAAATTAAAAGAACAGTACAATTTTTGGTTATATTGTGAAGAAGTCACTTTAATTATATTTTGAAAATAATTAATTAGTTGGAAGAAAATTGGACATGAACAGGGGTACTTGGACTGAAATTCTGAACTGTTTCGGAACACTTTTTTGGCCAACTTTCGGTCGATTTTTTGATCAAACCCGGGTGCCTAAATTCGTTCCACTTGAAGAAAATCCTAGAGGGTTAGGTTGTGAACATAACAGCGAAGACGGGACACAATTAGGACGAGCGAGGAGGGCGGAGGCTGCACGCAAAGGGGGGGGGCGCAACTAATGCGGCGGCGCTCCGGCGCTGCGGCGGTCGGCGGCGCTCCGACGAAAGTGGTGGAGGCATGGGTGATGGGTTAGGGTTAGGGTTTGTGTTGATGTATACATATATATGCATGTATATATAGAGGGGGGAGGTTGTTGTTGTACGTGGGTTGGGTAGATTAGGTTTCGAGTTTGGATTAATGGGTAGGGTTAATGGATTTAGGGTTTTGGTTTTTTTCTTTTTCTTTTATTCTTTTCTCTCTCTCTCTCTCTCTCTCTCTCTCTCTCTCTCTCTCTATATATATATATATATATATATATATATATATATATATATATATATGTATGTATGTATGTATGTATGTATGTATGTATGGCCATTAAAAATAGTTTTAGACCTCAATAAATTCCAAAAAAATTATACAATATACTAATAATGGTTGTACACCCAAAAATATATTTTTTGCACAATATTAATAATTAATTAAATACACATAATTATAAATTTATGAATATTATATATTATAATTAGCTAAAAAAATAAAAAAAAATTAATCACAATAATTTCAGAATACTACTATTAATAAATTTAAAAATTAAATTCTAAAAATAGGGTAGTTACAATCTGTCCGATGGCGCACACCAGGAGGATGTCCGTTGAGGAACTTGAGAGGGTTTTTTCTTTCGCACTATGAGTATCATTCTGTTTTACCTTTTGGCGTTTAGCCGACGGCACTTGTTAGCTGGTTTATCTGGACATTAGTCATCTGCATGATTATATATTATTCATACCGCGGCTGACTTACAGTCATGTACTCTTGACAATGCACTAGTGTACCATCCTGTATAACTAGTTTTATGATCATTCTGATAGAGCATCAGGGATGCCTAACTGCTTTATCTTACATGTTTATTCTTATTATTTTTGGTTGGTGATTGAGACATATATGTTCTTGACCCTAGGTGACTTGATTGTAGCACGCACCCCCTTATCTCTTGACAACCTAAGCACATTGTGGCTTACTTCGGTATTCTGTAAGGTGTAGTTGGCTATTTTACTCCCCCGCTCTCCAGTATTCTAATTCTGGAGCGTGACACTAAACAAATCTACTAAATCTTTACAGTGTCGTCCAAACCCTAGCCATCATCCTCAATTATCTCCAACGTGTCCTTCGTGCCATAGAAAGTAGAACAAAGGTCATCGAACTCACCTGCCACTTATCCAGTCAGAAAATATAGCAAAGTAACAATCTACAACTTGTGAATCAATACAACATATTCAAAAGTAAATACAACCAGTAAATGAGCTAACATGATGAACCAGAAATCATGCAAAAACTGAAACACGTACAAGGAACCATTATGACACGTGATTGAAATGCTGAGTTCAACATGTGACTGGCTGGATAAAGTATAGGAATAAATGATGCAGCTTAACCACATGTGTTGTGTACGGTTTAAGCTCAGTACATGACCTAGCTAGTTTTGGGGTTTGGTCACATATCTACTAGCATTTTACCTTCCCAAGTACCAGAACCAGAAATAATAAATAATACATAAAGTACAAGTCAAGTCATGTCTGAATCGTGTCCAACATGAAAATGTACTACATGAATAAAGTAGAGAAACACAGTCGTGGGGTACTTGCCTGGATTCTCACAAGTAGCTAAATCCAAATCCTCGATATATGTATTTAAAAGACATAAATACTATTTTAGTTATTTATTCTAACTTCCTAATTATTCTTTAATTCCTTATGTCCCATGTTTCATTAAATTATTATATTCTAAATTTCTGACTCTATTCTCTTAACTTCTTTAATTGAATCTATTAATGAATTATTCTATTTTTAATTAACTAAGTTAACAATCCCTTTGATTTAAGACTACCCTAAATCTATTACTAAGCTACTAACAGTTTAACCCATAATCCCAGCTTGGCCCATATGTTCTGACCCAGATCAGACCCTCAAATCTGGCCGTAACCTAGACTCAGTCTAGTGGGCTTTAGCCCACTAACTGACTCCACACTCAGTAAGTATTAGATCCAGTCCATTTATCACAGACATTGAACCAAACCCAGTGTATCATTCCAATCCAAGTCATTGGCTCTGAGCTCAAAGCCATAACCTAAATTCAGTTATACTGAACCCAAAGTAGCAGCTAAACTTTGAGTGTAGGAAATTGGTTTCAACACAACTAAAACCTTGCCCAATTATAACTCCTAGATTATTACTTAGGTTATATGTGGACATAGCTAAAACCTATGTCGAACCTAATACCAACCCTGACACGTACTATTCTCTGGCTCTACAAGTTGGAAGCAGTCGATACATACAACATTGATCGACAACATTTTGTGTCCAGAACTAAGATTAATCGATGGATACAAGGAGAAGCGTTTAGAAACAAACCTATGCTGTAGAGCAAGGGTGTAGGAATCGAACACCGCATTCTATAAACGAGTTCAATCAAAGACCTCCTCTGTGGCAATATCCCGAACACCTAGCATTCGATCATGGAAAATTAATCCAGAGCTCAATTTAGGAACATAAAATCAATAATTGATTCATCGATCAATATTAGATCAAGAATGATTAGATCAAGATCAGGAAGGATCAATGAAGACCTCTCGATTCCTGCTTGGTGATCTAATCATTCTCAACAAAGATCGACTTGATCAAGAACCCGATTTGATCGACTGAACATCCTCTATATTCAAAATTGATCGACCCTGTAGGGATTCAAATATGGATTTGCTTAGAGTTCACGATCAATCGGTTAACAACCGAAGAAGGAGTAGAAAGAACATAGGACCAAGGAATGTTCAAAGTAGTAATGACTCACAGAGGTCGACCGAGCGGTTGTACTTACCACTTTTCTGGAGAGGAGTATTTTTGTCTTTTCGTATTAATTATTATGGCTATATTTATATTTCATAATATTTGGTATGTTACATATATAGGTATTTTTTTATAGTGGGTGGTTAGTATTTTAGCTTATTAGTTAGACTAGTTATTAGTAAACCTATATGAATCCAACTAGACTAGTCATGACCCATTAGTGTAACCAATTAGTTAGTCATGGTTGACCCATTTAGTTAGAGAGAATGACTATAAGTTTCGTCCATTATATTAGGAACCCTCATTTAATTAAACCCTTTATTTATTAAATCTTCATGACTAATTATTATGGGCAATTAGGATATTGTGTAATAACTTGGAAAGGGGGTAGTGGCCGGCCCTAATGGAAAGGGAGACTCTTTCTCTCTCTCTCTCTCCTCTTAATTAATTATTTATTTTATTTCTCCAACTGTGCTTTCCCAAATTGAGACCAAATCCCACAATTTCTAATCCATTTCCTCTAATTTTCCTACTCATTTCCATAATCTAAGGATACAAGAAGCTTGGATTGCAAGAAGCACTACTTGGATTGGAGATTTGAGGAGCTTGTGTCCATTTCGTATCCACCGAAAGAGTTTGCATTAGGATTTGACTCAAAATAGGTATTACACCCTTTCCCCTTCAATTTCATGGTTAATTTATAGCATTTGACTCTTAGAAACCCTTCCATGGCTAAAGACTATCCATAGAAGGAAGAACTAGGTTCACATGAGCTTTATTGTAATAGTTACATTGACTTTTATGGCCAAATTAGGAAAAATTCGAGTTTGGGCCATTAGGTGTTTATTAAAATATTTCTTTGATGATTTTAGAGTAAGGTGCATGATTCGGAAGGGCGTACGTGTCCACAATTAGATACGGTAAGTGCGTATCATGATACGTCGTGATACGGTGTCGTAGGAAAGGTATTTGCTTGTGTAGTAGGCTCTAGCATGCTAAATTCTACTCATTGTATTAGAATAGCTATTATATAAATTATTTATACTATACGTAATATTTTAGTTGTGTTTCATTTAATTTGAGGTGTGTATCATGATAATAGAAGAGGGTGAGCATTGGTATCAAAAGTATCAAGATGATACATGAGGGTATCCTGAGCATTTCTATAGGTATTTGATGGAATGTTTATGATAGGTTATTTGGAGAGTGAGTTGTAGTGTGTTCTCATCATTTTAAGTAGTGCATGTATTGATGTCCATTAAGGTGTGTTAGTATTAGAGAGGTGTTGCATGAGAGATTGGTTAGTGAGAAGTGGATGTTTGGAGTTGGTAAGTAGGGGAGAGCTGTGCAACAAGGAGTATTGCTGTACTTCACAACAGTTTATTAGATGCAGTAGCATTAGTGGCAACTGCCATATGCAAGCTTGAGCGGCATTGGACACTGCAGTAAGCAATCTGAGTTGCACATGTGTTCTTACAGACATATGTAAGTTGTGCACATGCATTTGGGGTTTGACAGTAGGGTGTCCAGCACTATGTAGGGTCTGTAGGCAGTTGGGGGTAGTTTTTTCAGTAGATTGGGTCAGTACACAGATTGGATCTGGACTCAGGCAAGAAAGTAAACTATAATTCACTTGCAGGCAGTGCAATCCAATATTGACTGCTGTATTGGGGTAGAAGTGAGACTATGTCAGTGGTAATGTGTTGGTCTAGGGTGGCTGTTAGAGAGTGAGTTAGAGGTAGTGTTTGATATTGGAGGTCTGCAAGTAGCAGCAAATGAAAGATAGCAGCAGTAGCAGATGCTGTATTAGGAAAGCAACCAACTCAGGTATTGATGTACCCGAGTGTCATCATGCTGCAATAGGTGCAGTAAGAGGGAGATACATCTTCAAGTTGGAAAGTAGAATATTTTGCAGCAAGGGAAGCTTGGGTTGCAGGCAGTAGAAGGAGGAATATAGTGTGAACTTCTATATTGCAGTAGGATTACGGGCAGTGTGTGTTTGGGGGGAGAAGAATTGCTATGTTGCAGTTGGCAGTACACTGTGAAGTATGAGGTGAGGGGTGCTATGAAGTGGTTGATGATTGAAGCTGTGTTCTTCAGTTTTGAGTTTACAGGAGATTGGATTAGTAGAGTTAGGGTGCATGCCATAGTGTTGTCCATGCCATGGTGTATATGTGAGTGTATTTTGAGTTAGAGAGTTGGGGTATCTAGGAATACCAATACTAGGTAAGTATTCAGGTGAGAGTAAGTTATACAAGTTAGAATGAATTAGTGTAGTTAGTGTGTAGTGGTATAGAGTGTAGGTATATGTATATGAGTACCCATGACTATGTGAGGTAGTTAAGGTATTGTATATTATAGTTAGATATTGATACCAAAGTATTAAGTGCTAGGTGTTGGTTAGTTAATAGCTAAGAGATGGGGTAAGATACCATGATACGGAGTAAAAAAATTACCTATAATGCCAATAGTAGGATCCCATGTATGGGTTTTGGGTATTGAGTTTAAGCTAAGGTAAGAGAGATATTAGATTGAGTATTGAGTTAAGGTAAGGTATTAGTTATGTTAGACCCCAAATAATCTATATTATGGCAATTAGAGAATAATTATAAGTAGTATAAGTATATATAGTTACTTAATAATATTAGCTAGTATTGTAATGCCTTCAAGGTATTTAATCTAGAAACCTAGGCATGACCTAGTATTACCTAGAATAAACTTGATTAGACTTGTAATCAACTTTGAAGCTAGGTATGAACCTAGAATCAAAGTATTGGCCTAGTTTGACCTTGTTTGACTAGCATGACCTAGAAATGGCATTGAAATCATATTTTAGTGCATTTAAGCTTATTTATCACTTTATTACCCCAAAATAATATGATATTCATATATAGGTCTGTGTGACACCAGTTTGAACATCGAGACTCATTCATTGCTCTGGACCACAGGCGAGTACGTTCTCTGATAGTTTTCTGTATATGATATCTTTTATGTTTCTTGTATCTAGTGTAGTTATACTTGATTTCTTGACACATGGTTATACGAATTGGTGTATTTTGGATCCCTTCATAAGATGTTATTTCATGTTGGACCCTGTATATGCCCTGTGATTCCTGTACATGCTATGTGATTCATGTACATGTATAGATATCGATTCCTGAGAAGGATGACCCCCTACTCTGCGAATCCTGTATCATAACGTGTCATGGTTGGATGCACTATAGCACTCGGGGGTTGGAGAGTGTTAGTTAGATATGTGATCATACTTATTCCTGTATAAGTATTCATGTACAAGTACCTTATTAGTGTTAATAATACACCTCACGTATGATTAGCCAGGCCATGGTTCCTGTACAAGTTCCCAAGCTAATCACATATCGAAGCTAGTACCCACTCACTTAGTTAGTTATATTTCATGACTCATGTATATGATGCTCATCTCTTGTACTATTTACAATATTTTTATATTCTGTATATTCCTTCTCATGCTCTATTTACCTTGTATATTCTTTCTATTTACTGTTACATAGTCTTTATCATTTATTTGGAATTGTTGATAGAGATGTGTTTTGCTCCAATCCTGATTGGATATTTTTTTTAGATAATTATTTAGAGGACGGGTATCCTACGTATTATGGATCACAGGTTGGGCAGGTAGCTGAGATAACATCGTAGTATAGGAGGATCCAGTACAGCTGTTGAGGAAACACTTAGTTAGTATTCTTATTATACTTGATATGTCTTATTTTAGACTTTTGGCATGTATGTATATATATTAATTGAGGCTATTTTTGCTTAGACTGTTGAACTTTGATTTGGATTGTATCGGTGACTTGTGATTTCTATTTCTTCTATTTTATATCATGTTATTCTCTTATCTATTTATTATGATTGAGTGTTGATTATCATATTAAAATATTGTCCTCCGTATGGAATCGAGATAATTGACATATATATATATATATATATATATATATATATATATATATATATATATATATATATATATATATATATATATATATATATATATATATATATATTATGTGAGATATTTAGATAGTATTGTTGACTTAGATAGCACTCTACCGTTGATGTTGCGGCATAGGCTGGACGTACCCACATACTCTTGCCATCACACCGGGTGCGAGTCGTGACAGCAGTTGCGAGTACTGCTCCGGCTTGCGATGGATCGATTGCTTGTTGTCACCAGAGTCGTTGATGTCGTCGTTAGAGATGCTCGCCTCGAGGAATCTTAGGATCAGACTGCCGCTGGAAAAAATAATCCTCACGATGGATCATGCATCACCGCTCGTCGTAGTATCGTCGGTGGAGGAGAAACTTGATTCCATGGCTAGGATTAGGAACGGGAGGAAGAAGAAGATCTAAGTGGGGATGAACTTGGACAGAGCTTCGCTGGAGAAGATAGGTGGTGAAATAGAGGAGTCCGTCCACTTATTTATAGTTGTTGGAGAGTCTTAAGTCGGTGGGCTGAACTCTCGTAAAACTTCTGGAGAGGTCGGGTGGAGGCGGTGGGTGCAGCTTCGTGGAGCTTCTGGAGAGATCATCTGAGGCGGTGGTCATGAAACCTCAAGAAGATTCGCAATACTGATCGATCGATGGGCGAAGCTCTCCAGAATCGTTGGTGGATTGGCCACCAAATGAGGCGACGGGGAGAGGTTATTTGGAAAGTCCTCTCTGGAAGAGAAAGTTGATGGCAGTTTTCTATTAAGAAATAATGGTTGGCTTTGCAAGCCTAACGGGTTATGGCTCACCACCTGTCGGGCCTAGGTTGGGATGGGGTTTGACTTACCATTTGAGGGACGATTCGATTTATCGGTGCGTAAACATATGAACGGGTCCGGCTTGAAAATTAAGAAGAAATTGTTATTGCTAATTTAATTATTTGTTTGCAACATAATTCTTTTGATCCTAAATTTGATTAGAGTTTAATACTATCATGGACTATAACTACTAAGGATTTATTACCAAAATATTAGTAAATACTATCCAATTTAGTACTAGGAATTATTTCTTTATTAATTCTCTAGGATAAAGGAGTTACATATATGGTGAATGAGATTAGAATATTATTGTGATATATTCCATGTTTATTTTATGGATTATTAGTATATATGTACATGAATTTCACGTATTTTACACTACTTGAAAAGAGTAAATAATAGTCCCTTATTTTTTTGCTATTTAAGAAAAATAAACAACAATTCTTTAAAAAAATTATTACATGGAAAGAGTAAACAACTGTCCTCCTTATTTCTTTTCTATACGTAATTAGCTAACTACCCATGTTAGATTTAATAAAAAAATTATTAGTAACCATATTGAATGAGTTTTTTTTTTTTAAACTTCCACAATGAAGCCTAAATTTATATATATATATATATATATATATATATATATATATACACACACACACATGTTTGCGAGGAAAAGTTTATACGAAACTTTTGTGTTACAAACTCTTAAAAAGTACAAAAAAAGATCATAAACAGAAATCTAAGTATAATTAATTCTGGAAAAGTATAACTGTTTAGATCTGATCTGCGGACGATCATTTTACTCCTTGGACCACTCGACGATGAAGAAATGCACACGACAAGAAGACGAAGAGATGTAGGGAATGCTGCGAACAACTAGGAGAGTTGAACAATAAGAAAGCTCTGGCACAACGGCACGAGAAGCTTCTATTTCTTTCACTCTGCTCTTGAATTTCAAAGACTTGAAGATTGCTGCGAACAACTTGGAGAGTTAAACAATAAGAAAGCTCTGACAAAACGACATGAAAAGCTTCTATTTCTCTCACTCTGCTCTTGAATTTTAAAAACTTGAGAATTCTAGCCCATTTCTCTCTATCTCTCTGTATGTGCTCCTCTCTTCCTTAGGTAGCCGCTTCCTGTATTTCTATTTATAGAGTTTAGGAGCGGTTACGAGAGTGTGCAAGCACTATGGACAGTCAACACTGTTTTACCATTATGCGTGCACTTTTGGTGGATTAACACCCCACGTTCTATATGAGTGGGTGCACAACTTGCTGCCTATTTGACACGTAGCTTCCTATATGAGGAAAGCATAGGTCATGGGGGATAGTTATTTGTTCATCTTTCACGAGAAGTACGACATGTAAGACACGCATTCGTAACTATTCACAGTCGGTTAGGATAGTATGCGTACTTTAAAAATCGTCAGGAGACTAGCGCATTTTTAGTAAGATTAGCACTACGACGCACTCTCGAAGGAAATGACACTGCGGCGCACTTTTGAAAAAAATGACACTGTGACGCACTTTTGAAGTGAATGACATTGTGGCGCATTTTTGAAGAAAATAACACAGTGGCACACTTTTGAGGAAAATGGCACTGCGGTGCACTTTTGAAAAGATTGGCACTGCGACGCACTTTTGAGGGAAATGGCACTACAGTGCACTTTTTGAAGAGAATGGCACTGCGGCTAGGTCGCTAAACGATAACCTGGGTCTGCGTGTCGTAGATCCGCTGTAATAATAACCTATGAATCTTCAGTTTCTGCCTCTGTCAGCTGTCAATATGCTGCATTAAATGTAGAGAGAGAGAGAGAAGATCATTTATGCGCCATCTTTTGTGACATTAAGAATTGTGCCACTTTTTTACTCTCTGAATAGTGCGACATCCTATGAAATTAATGGAAAGTGCGCTAAAGTAAGAAAATGTACGTATTTCTTCTAGAACAAGTAGAAAGTGCGTCATTCTTCTACTGTTGTATTTATTTATAGAAAATGGGGCCATCTATCTGAGGCACACTTTTTATGTTTCTACAAGACCCCCTTCAAAGTTTTTGAATTCGTTCAGATTAATTCAAAATTACTTTGAATTAGAAGCATAAAAGTTGTTGAGATATTTTGTCCGAGTACTCTGGACAGAATCATAATGGATTTGCTGACGTGGTTGACATTTGGAAGCTCTTCCACATGTAAAACCAGATGCACCCGCCCCTGCCATAGTGGTGCAGAAATCTCGGAAGCATAGGATTACATCCCCTACTGAGGACCGACCTGCTAGAAAGAGGGCTGCTGTCGCGAAGCCTAGGAGGCCAAAATCGAAGGTTTATGTTCCTTTACGCAGGAGTTTGATTGATGAACTGATTAGTTCACCAAAGTGGCCTGGACTGTGCGCCTCTTCTCCATTGGTGCAAAGAATAGCACTTCTGTCGCTCCCCCTACAGGAATAAGTGTCGCTTATGCTGCTGCTGCAAGAGTCGATTTTGCGGATCCTATCCTTGATGTTGTGGCTCAATTTATCACGCTGATTGCACTCATACCTCCTCCTTCGCCAATGGATCTAAAGGATCAACCTGCTCCGGGAAGTCCTGATTCTGGTATAGAAATAATTTTACCTTATCGGGTTAAAGTTTGTGAGAAGGTCGAGTCATAAGCTGACATTGCCGCTGCAGCTCTAGAAGATATGCCTGGTAAGGATGTTCAGGCTCAGCCTCAATCTGCTATAATTATAGCTGGGATTGAAGATGCTACAGAGCAAATTGATACTGAAACTATAGTTTCATAAGCGAGCATGACGTTGAGTGATTATGATGATTTTCTCATTCATGTCGACTCGTTTGAGGTAAAAACTTCGTTGACAGGCCTGAGAAATTCCTTGGAGGGGCAGACTCCTGAAGACGAATATGTACAATATAGTGCTGGTACGTGTCTCTCTATTCTTTCTATACCATAAGTTCTTGCATTGCATGCTTCGTTGTCACAAATTTATGCAATGATAACTCCGGCTAGCACAGGCCAATGTGTCACTCATTTCCTTAACTTGCCGTGCATATATCTTAATTACAATATGTTGTTTATTGATCATATTGTTTGCTTAATTTTTTTAGGTGATAAGATTGTGGTAGGAGTCGCTCCGGAGAGGGTTGAAGATACGGTTGTTTCGTATGCTAAAACAAATTCAGTTGTTGATATCACAGTTCTGGCTGCGGATATCGCATCAATGCCACCAGTAGCTTCAAATGCTCTTGTGGTAGAATTGACCAGTACTGCTTTCACTATTAGCCCACGAGAATGAGCGGCGGGTTCTTTATCTTTTGTCCCTTGTGTCGAGGCTACAACTGGCATGACAACTGTAAACTCCCTCACCCAAAATAGGTATTTTATGTGTATTTTATATTATTATTATTATAGATTATTTTAAATATTAAATTTCTTTAGAGTATTCTCTTAGTTAATTAGAAAATAAATTTCTTAATATATTTACTTATATAAATATTTATTTAGAATTATTTTTAGGCTATTTTAGATTTTTTTTTTGAGATTTTTCTAGAATTTTAGGGTAATTAAAACATAGAAAACATAAATTTTTAGAACTTTCGTGATTTATTATGAGACCATACTTGTATATTGTTCCTACTAAATATTTATTTTAGGTCAAAATATTTAATTATATTTTTCTATAATTTATTTAGAATTTTAAGAAATTTATTTGGATTTTGGAAATTATTTAGGATTTATTTAGATATATATAGTCTTAATATTAGATAGATGCTAATTTAGTGTTAATAGATATTAATAAGATTATATATAAATTATTTGTATTATTTTTAATTCTATTTAAGATTATAAATTATTGAGATAAACTCAAACTCTATTTTAAATTAATTCAAATCCCGAGCCTACTAGGAAAGCAACTTCATGTATATCATATCCTTATTTAAACTGATCCTAATCATATCCAAATTAGCCAATCCTAGTCGTATTCAATTAAGTAGTCTCCACAATTATAAATACCTATTAGACTTATGGAATAAACTCATATTTCATATTTTTCTTCCCCAAACTCCTCTTTTTCGTCCAAATACAATCAAAATTCGTCATAAATTCAGCCTCATTTTCTAGTAGTTATGAAGACTTAAAAAGACGATATCTCATAGCTCCAGACTCCAAACGCGCTCTAGTTTTTTTGTTAGAACCATATCAAGGTTAGTTTTCTGAATATATAAATTATTTTAATAATTTGTGAACCTATTTTTCCAGAAAATTCTAAAAGTGTCAGCTGTCCGAAATCAGACGCGTTTTCGTGTTTTAGAGATTTCGGGAGATCCCGAACTCGGAATTACGAGCCGTTTGAAGTTTCAAAAATCTGACATGATAAATTTCCATATTTTTTTTCAGAGTTTAACATGCAAGTTTAATCTACTGTAAAATTTGTGCAACGTATACGTAAATAGGAAACCACCAAAAACTATCATCTGTGCACCATTGTGGACATAACTCTTTATCGACTTGTGATTTTATGAAACCGTCAATTTCGGTATTCATGTAGAACTAAAATCTATAGAATTCTACACACAAATTAAGGATTTGAGTCGGTTAACTTTTTGGTCAATGGATTGCCTCGATTTGTGTGCCACGGATCCCAAATCCGTAAAATTGACTTTCTTTGGACCAAAATTAGAATTTAACAATAAAATTAGATTATAATAAGATTAAAAATACTATTTTAGGTTATTTTGTTCAGAATTAAAATAGATTAAAATGGAGAAACCAATTTACCCACTTTTGTAACCTAACTTCTTTAATTTATGTGACGGATAGATCGGACGACGCCTTGAGTTGAAACTTTATTCTTTTTTAGAGCAGGCAAGTATACCTTGCCAAATTGCTTACAGTACTTTACATGCTTATCATATTTTTATATTTTCATTATATGTATGTTTTCTTTCAGTCATAATTATATATTATATATGTTGACACACACTTGACACATTGTATCATGGGAGGGGAGGACAATCAGTAGGCGTATGGGCTACCCACTCTGGTAAACCATAGTATTAGGATGCACTACGGTAGTTGTGTCGCGATGGTCGCTACCCTCGAGGTATGTCGATTGATGGTGTCGCGATGGTCGCTACCCTCGAGGTATGTCGATTGATGGTACATAGACGTGTGTGTGAGTTGTGAGATAGCATGTGTTTTAGAGTAGCCTACACCTGCCCATACGTTAAAAAGTTGTCCTCATTATGCATATTCATATAGATTGTCTAGTACAGCATACTTGTATATTTTTTGTCTATTATGCATTTTTACTGTATTCAATTGACATGCTTCTATGTATCTTGTTACGTCCCTCTGAGGACCTGGTCCCTTTCCAGGTGTAGACGATCATGACTATTTGCAGGAGCACGGATCAGGACTTGCTACTTATCTCTCTTTCGAGGAGATCTTCTCTTCGAGCCTCATTATTCATTAGATGCACTTATTTTATTTCTCTTATATTCTAGTTTGGTAGTGGATTTGTCTCCATCCGACTACCATTTTTGGATTATTCAGACTCATTATTTTGGTTTAGTTATTTCTTTATTATGACTTGTTATGTGGATGAGATTAGTATTTTATGTGACATGTGACAACATATTTACCACATATGAATTAATATTCATATTACAGCGTACGTGTGTATTATGGTATCCATATATTGGAGTTGCCATATACATACGGCTGACATGCTTACGTATTCCTAGTCCTACGTATTTTGGGACTGGGGCGTGACATATTTTTGTGGTGGCTCATGCAGGTCGAGAGCATATTGTCTCGGTTACGTTACTGTACCGAGCAAGTCTATGCATAGGATTAGAGTATAGGATCTCATCCACTTATTTAATCACCTCCCTTGATTTTATTTCGCATTCTTATTTGATTGCTTGCATTGTATCTTGCTTGATCCTTTCACAACGTCAATCTTATCTTTTCTTTCGTGCTTGATAGGGGTTAGGAAGATGACTTGTACTAGGTATATACACTCTATTGTTCAATAACACTATTAGTTGAGTTCTTGTAAGTTGGATAGCATGTCTCACAACCTAGAATCCCATAGCCCTTATGACCCATTAATGAAGTATAGTTTAATGACACTGAATATATGCTAGCATAAGAAGATAGTGTTTATCCAGACTGTAAAACTTAGAGGCCCATACCCCCATTTGGTCGACTAGAGACTTAGATAAGAAGTTAGTATGACAACTATAGAGGCACAACACCGGACGAGTCTGATCTTCTTGATGAACTTGAATTATTTTGTACCTTCCTTCATCATAATCCAGCGTACTTATATTTTCTGGACTACCTCGACTTATGATGCTATTATAGACTAGTTTTGTAAGCTTATTCTTTTATCAAGCTTGTTCATGACATATGTGTTATTGGGGACGCCCACTAATACATTGCCTAAATCAGAATCAGTGTATTATGGTCTAGCTAACCTTAGTGCGCTTGGTTCGCTCTTCGCATGACTACTTTACGTGGATTGAGACATAGTTGACTCAGCATATTAGACGAATAAATTTGTCCTCTAAACAGGTTAGAGCATATCATATCAGGTACATAACTGTTCTGATATAAGCATACAAATAGGAATTTACCAAAATAGGATCTCATCCGCAACTGCCTTGACAACTCTTTTTTTGAATTCTTTAATAGCCTTGAACCCCGTACTTGTATTCTATCACCTCCTCCTTGAATTCTTTATTATTGTTTTTCGTCTTCCCCTATTTCGGAAAGACGAACGCTCGTGCTCCGTATAAGTTTGATATATGGATAGTACTAGATATACCCCATAGGCCAATCACATTACTTGGTGACTAACTTTTGTAATTAAGGGCATAAAATATGTGAGATATTTTATGGATTAAATAACACGATTAAATAATTTGAGAAAGTTTTTCTTAAATGTATAGCCTATGTGATAGATCGATAAATTCTAAGTTGGTAGAAGTTGCATTGTCAACTTGAGGTAAAAAAAATTAGATTGTGATTAAGTAAGATTAGATTGAGAGATTAAGTCATTTTAATTTTGAGAATTTTTAGAAGAATGATTTAGATTATGATGATTTAACTTTAAAGATAAAAATACCGTATAGAATAAATTTTAAAATTTTGATATTGCAGACCAAATATTTATAATTTGAGCACATGATTTAAATTTTGAATATTGGAGATTGAATTAACAATTTAAATCTTGAAGAAAAAAAATAGAACTCTAAATATGAACATTGATGGATTGAATTCAAATTTTACAATTTGATGATTTGAATTAAAAGTTGAATTTTGATTGTTGGATCACCTATTTGAAATGTTGATAATAAAAATTGAATTTAAAATTTGAAGAGTACAAAATTCTTAACTTGAAATATAAGAATAAGATTTGATTAGAATTGTTTAAAATCTATAGGAGATTATGATAGTTGGAAATCGTGATATAAAATTTAATATGGATTATTTAGATCTTGAAGATGTCATATAGATTTGAATTAAATTTGGATGTTGATTATATAAAATTTTAGAAGAGATTATGATAGGTTAAATTTTAATTTAAACAGTGGTTATTTTAATTTTGAAGAGATTGTGACGGATTTGAATAGCTTTTGTCATTTAAATTTTTGAGAAGATAGCGGTTGACTTGCCTTAGAAACGAATGTGAAAGATTTAACAAATTATTCCTTATTTTTAATTTTGAGGAAAATTTTTTTGTAAGTTGGGTAGATTGTAAACCTCCTCACCCAAAATTGGTATTTTGTGTATATTTTATATTATTATATTTATTATATATTATTTTAAATATTAAATTGTTTATAGTATTTTCTTAGTTAATTAAAAAATAAATTTCTTAATATATTTACTTATATAAATATTTATTTAGAATCATTTTTAGGCTATTTTAGATTTTTGAAGATTTTTCTAGAATTGTAGGGTAATTAAAACATAGGAAACGTATATTTCTAGAACTTTCATGATTTACTATGAGACCTTACTTGCATATTATTCCTACCAAATATTTATCTTAGGTTAAATTATTTAATTATATTTTTCTGTAATTTATTTAGAATTTTAAGAAATTTATTTGGATTTTGGAAATTATTTAGGATTTATTTGGATATATATAGTCTTAATATTAGATATATGCTAATTTAGTGTTAATAGATATTAATAAGATTATATATAAATTATTTATATTATCTTTAATTCTATTTAAGATTATAAATTATTTAGATAAACTCAAACTCTATTTTAAATTAATTCAAATCCCGAGCCTACTAGGAAAGCAACTTCATGCATATCTTATCCTCATTTAAACTGATCATAATCATATCCAAATTAGCCAATCCTAGTCGTATTCAATTAAGTATTCTCCATAATTATAAATACCTATTAAACTTATGGAATAAACTCATCTTTCATATTTTTCTTCCCCAAACTCCTCTCTTTTTCGTCCAAAAATAATCAAAATTCGTCATAAATTCAGCCTCATTTTCTAGTAGTTATGACGACTTAAAAAGACGATATCTCCTAGCTCCAGACTCCAAATGAGCTCTAATTTTTCTGTTAGAGCCATATCATGGTTAGTTTTCTGAATATATAAATTATTTTAGTAATTTATGAACCTATTTTTTTAGAAAATTCTAAAAGTGTCAGCTGTCCGAAATCAGACGCGTTTTCGTATTTTTGAGATTTCGAGAGATCCCGAACTCGGAGTTATGAGTTGTTTGAAGTTTTGAAAATCTGACATGATAAACGTCCATAATTTTTTTTTCAGAATTTAACATGCAAGGTTAATCTACTGTAAAATTCGTACAACGTATACGTAAATAGGAAACCACCAAAAATTGTCATCTGTGCACCCTTGTGGACATAACTCTTTATCGACTTGTGATTTTATGAAACCGTCGATTCCGGTGTTCATGTAGCACTAAAATCTATAGAATTCAACATACAAATCAAGGATTTGAGTCGGTTGACTTTTTGGTCAACAGATTGTCTCGATTTGCGTGCCACGGATTCCAAATCCGTAAAATTGACTTTTTTTGGACCAAAATTAGAATTTAACACTAAAATAAGATTAAAATACTATTTTAGGTTATTTTATTTAGAATTAAAATAGATTAAAATGGAGGAACATATTCATCCACTTTTGTAACCTAACTTGTTTAATTTATGTGATGGGTAGATCGGACGACCCCTTGAGTTGGGACTTCACTCTTTTTCAGAGCAGGCAAGTATACCTTGCCAAATTTCTTACAGTACTTTGCATGCTTATCATATTTTCATATATCCATTATATGTATGTTTTCTTTCAGTCATAATTATATATTATATATATTGACACACACTTGACACATAGTATCATGGGAGGGGAGGACAGTCAGTAGGCGTATGGGCTACCCACTCTGATAAACCGTAGTACTAGGATGCACTACGGTAGTTGTGTCGCGATGGTCGCTACCCTCGAGGTATGTCGATTGATGGTACATGGACGTGTGTGTGAGTTATGAGATAGCATGTGTTTTAGAGTAGCCTACACCTGCCCATACGTTGAAAAGTTGTCCTCATTATGCATATTCATATAGATTGTCTAGTACATCATACTTGTATATTTTTCTGTCTATTATATATATTTTATTGTATTTAATTGGCATGCTTCTATGTATCTTGTTACGTCCCTCTGAGGACCTGGTCCCTTTCCAGGTGTAGACGATCATGACTATTTGCAGGAGCACGGATCAGGATTTGCTACTTATCTCTCTTTCGAGGAGGTCTTCTCTTCGAGCCTCATTGTTCATTAGATGTACTTATTTTGTTTCTCTTATATTCTAGTTTGGTAGTGGATTTGTCTCCATCCGACTATAATTTTTGGATTATTCAGACTCATTATTTTGGTTTAGTTATTTCTTTATTATGACTTGTTCTGTGGATGAGATTAGTATTTTATGTGACATGTGACAACATATTTACGACATGTAAATTAATATTCATATTACAACGTACGTGTGTATTATGGTATCCATATATTGGAGTTGCCGTATACATACGGCTGACATGCTTGCGTATTCCTAGTCCTACGTATTTTGGGACTAGGGCGTGACAACAACTGCCTTCGTGAACCATGGTCGATGATTAGCAAAAATTATTGCGACTCCGAGTTCAAGCACTCATTTTAATACTTTAATAGAAGCTTATGCATCTGCTTTCTATGCAACATTGAAGGAGTTAATAAATCTGGTGCTCGAGAAAGGTTTATCTTTTGGGGATGTGAAGGATGCTAGCTTGTCCATGATTCAACTTATCAGAAATTTCAAGGATGAAGCTAGGCTACTGCTCTTGAACAAATCTTGATAGGCCTTGAGAAGCCTATTAATGAGTATCTATAGCTTAATAGTGGGGATATCTTTGCTCTAGCTCAGACTGAACACGAGTCAATTACTACTGAGTTCATTGAACTTCAGACCACCTTCCAGGAGCATATGGCGATCCATTCTGAGAAGACTGTCCAGATAAAGGCTTCTATGAAAGAAGTGACTTCTTCTCTGTCTCTTCATCATTTTTTCCATGATGAACATAATGATAAGGCGATACAGCTCAAGACTCTGATTCAAGAACTGGAAGCCCAGCTCAAGAAAGTGAGGGAGGAGTTGAAGGTGTCTATGGAGCAACGTCGGGAAGAGTTGGTTCATTGTGACTTAGCAAGGGAATAACTTTTGGAGCTTGAGCACAATAAGAACAAGCTTGATCATGCTCGAAATAAGATGATAGAGACATATGCTTCTATGGCTCCTTTTGCTACAGATGACTCCATAATGCTTAAAGCTTGTAGGAGGGCGACATTGAAAAGGATCAACAATTAACTCAACTGACTCAGTTTCTCCTTGATCTTTCTACTCCTGAGTGAGCTCTATCTTATGCTCTTCCCTTTTTTGTAAGTTTTTCAATGAAAATGTATTAAAACTTTTAGCTTTAAACAATGCTTATTTGTTGGGGACCCATTATTTATTGCGTATCCACTATTAGATACAAATAATATGTTAGAGTAAAAACGAGATCAGAGGTAATATGGACGTGATATGTTATCAAATGGGATCTCACTGAATGTATCTGCTTAGAGGTATTATGGACATGGCAGAATAATTCTGTAGGAGAATTTGGTAGATTTATCACTCAAGGCACACTCGTGTTGAGTATAAATGATAAATTTTATAGGATGTAATACTATCAAAGGTGATGTGGACGTGATAGTTCTCTAGTTTACTCTACCGAGGAAGAAAAGAAAGAGTAGTTACAGGGCAAACTATTATCTTCTATTTAGGAGATAATAAATAAAATATGATTCAGAGGTAATATGGACATGAATCACTTTACACTTATTGCCTGGGGAGTAAACATGTGAGATTATTCCCAACCCAACTAGGGATCAGGAATATGATATCCTTAATACAACTGAGATTTAAGAAAGGAATATTTTGGTTGGAGAGAATTATTTAGGTAATCTCAACAAGAGTATTCTGTTGGATCTGAATATGGTCCCGCTCGTGAACTTTGAGGACCGAATACCCATGTCTTATTCAAAAATGAATATAGGTAATAGTTCAAGAGGCCGTGTAAGCTATGAGTTGCTAGTGATTAAACAAAATGTATCTACTGTACATTTTATTTTAATCTGCTGGAGATGGAGAAGAATATATCGTGCTTAGACATAATACGTCTTGAGAAATTTGTCGTTGATAGGCATCATTATCAAATCTCTAATGTCTTTACCATCTGGGGCAGTTGACACTATATTTACAGAGAAAGCCTGTTTGAATACGCCACCCATGCTTTCGTCAAAATCCCACAATGATGAGTCAGAGGAAAGAGAATGTGTCTTTTCTTCTGATTATGAACTTTTAAGACTTGTTGGTGGTGTAACATATCCCAAACCATGACCAGTCTGTTGGTAGTATATTTTTGGCTTGCCTTTAGGAGGGATGTAACTTATAGGAGTCCATCAGCCTTTTCCATAATTTAGCCCAAAGTCAGATTTTAAGTTGTAGCCCATCCCTTGTATAATGTTCTTGGCTGGTTGGCTGTAACGATACAATTGTATCTTTTCCATATCCTCGCCAGAACCATTAGTCTGTGCGACTCTTTTGTTTCTAGCTTTGCCAAAAATTATATGGCGTTGTTTGTCCTGTCTCGCTGGAACTATGAAGTATGCCTCCTTATATGGTTCATATGATAAACCATATTGGAATGGAGATGCCACGGGTATGGACAGAGGTTCGTAGAGGTAAAGAGCCTCTAAGAAGTTTTTAGCAAAGGGTTCAACATCAATATAGTGCAAAGTAGAGTCTCATGAAATATAAGATTTCTTCATCTTCTATATAGTCGGCAGAATCTTCAGCCTTGACCGGAGGCTTGGCAAGATTGATGACTATGAGTTGATTCACTGATGTTGATTGCTTGTTACGACGAAGGTCGATAACAAGTGGTTCATCCTCCAATGTTGGTTGTTCATTGCATCAAAAGTTGATGACCAATGGAGATGACTTGTGCAGGTTGATACCGAGAGGCTTCAAAGGGGTTGGACGAGTAGTACGTCCTTTGACTCTGATTATCAGAGGCTCTTCTTTTGGAGTACTTTTAGCTTCATTACTAGCTTGATTAGCTTCCTCTTTCATAAACTCCAGTGTATAGAGTGCAGAGTCAGCGAAATATGCTTTGACACCTTTGAATGGATTGAGGTCAGCTACCTCTATTTTGACCTCTTCTCTACTATTCACATACTTGAAGCATTGATGTAGGGTGGATGGTACAATTTTATGCTCGTGTATCCATGGCTATCCCAGCAAAACATTGTAGGATACGTCAGAGTCAATCATATTGCATGTGACTTCAGTACGTAGATCGTCTATCTGAATTTTTAGGCGTATCTTTCCCAGTGGTTTACTTCTTCCAGCATTGAAGCATAGAATGGTAGTACTGGTAGCAGACAGGTTGTGCATCGGTATATTCAAACCTCTCAGTAAATTTTTAGGAATGATGCTGAGTGAAGTGTCACTCCCCGGTTTTGCAGAACCGGACGTCCTCGCTTGGGCTTCCCACATCCCGGTCCTGCAGAGCCGTCGTCCTCGCTTGGCGTGATGCCGTACAAGCCTGGGATTAAGCTTGTACAAGGCGTGCTCGTGCTTATTTTGTAACACAGATATTTGAAGACAGGGTATACATTATTCATAGATAAATTGAACACACATTTGAAATAGAAATAACTCTTTATTGATAATTCTCTGAAATAAAAACATAAGGCCCTCGAACGGCTCAGAAAAATGCCAGACTTGGCTTACAACTTGCATAAATATTGAAATGAGATACAACATTGCTCCATACATCATATCCCTTTATTGAAATATTAAAACTCATGGATCACCTTCAGTTAGAGTCTTTTTCTCCACTTGGAAGCTTCAAGTGCAAGGCTTCTAAGAGTCGGACCAAAACCTTTAATGTTCTCTCACAGCAGCCAAATCCCCAGCACCTGAGGATGCCCACAAACGTGGGTCAATACGCAACATGTACCGGTGAGCGGCTGCAACCAATCTCACCTAAAAAGCCAACACTAAGTAGATATGTGAAAGCAACAGTTATTATTATGATCTTGCTATGTTGCCTTAAGTTCAATTAATAATTCATATCTCAAGAACATAAGAAAAAAAATATTTATCACTATATTTGGTGATTCTTACCCACAGTTGTTCAGCCATCCCTGTTTATGAATAATAAATTACTCTACCTGCACAAGACATTATTAGCATGCACCATATCTATATGAAGGTAACTGGCCAAGCCATCACGACATTCTTGGAATTTTAGTGCCCCGTTCAGTGCAGGGAGCTAGCCTCACTGAAGGTCCTGAACTTCCGATGCAATTACTTTAGCACCCATGTTCCCCCTAGGACGAAGCGGTCCCAAGGCCTCAGTGCACCGCTTCGAGGAACCTACCCCTTGTGCAAAAGTTTGTCTATGACCATGCATGAATGCAACTAGCTAGTAGAAAAAAACAGGCAAATACAGAAACTTGATATATTATTCCTGAGTCATATTGATTGACTTAGCCACATCCCACCATACTTACCGTCCAATCCAGGGTCTTATTGATTGTCTTAGCCAAAGCCCACCATACTTACCACCTAATCCAGGGTCTTTGCCACATAATCAATTATACTACAACAGTCGAGTTCATAGTAATGCGATTATTATCTTACTTAACTTTCTGGGTTCTTTACTCGGTATCATCGATCATTTTGTTAAGCATGATGACTAAAGGATTCATTGAAGGATCGAAGTCACTCACTAGTTAGTGAATTGCTGAGAAAAGAGAGATCTTCTTCGCGACTTCAAGCTTGGTTCACATGTCATGACCCGCACCCGGTATAGGGGCACGAGAGCGTGGGTACGTCCAGCCTACGCCGCAGCATCGGCGGTAGAACATTGTCTAGGTCATAATACTATCTAATCATTCTCTCACGAATATCTAACTCTATAAGGATACACAGATATCACCATATAATATGGAATATACTCAATCATATAAGCTAAAGCACGATGAGATATCGAAGCAAACAATGAAATACAAGACAAGTCTAAACACAATAAATAGTCTAACCTGCAATAAATACATCCAAGTCTCCAAGTATGTCAGAATAAGTCCTCTATGTCACAGTCTGAAAAAAAATATTCAGTCAGGATTGGAACAAAATATACCTCCAACAGCAGTTCCACATATATTGACAAAAACTATAACACAGTGTAAAGAAATACAAGACAGATATGAAAAATGGCAATGAGAAATACTAGAATAAGGGAATGCTGGAATAAAGAAATACTGGAATAAATGGAATACTGGAACATCATCATCAATATACATCTAGCAATGAAATAGAAATCCAAGTACACGCAAGAACAATGAACTGGTATATAAGTGTGTACAAGAATAATAACTAGAACATGTGGAGATGCTAGATCAATATACTAGATACATGTCAAGAATCATCTAACTAAGTGTGTGAAATATCAGCATATCATGTGATCGGCTTGGGACTATATGACTCATTACATTGATTAGCGATCATCCCCAACAAGTCCGGCTAACCATATGTAACAGTGATGAGGCATGTAAGGGTCAGGCTGCACCAACGTGAGGTATGGGTGAGCTATAATGCATGTAAAGTTTGGGTATGATCATATAAGCTACTAATATTTCCCTATTTTTCTCCAGCCAGCACGATGGATTCCAATCACGACTCCTCGTGACAGGTCTCGATGATGCCAACTCGTGTAAAGAACAGTGTCAGAGTCATGTACGCTATACAACAAAAATTATAGAGATAATTAACATAATGGAAACTGTCAGAGAATGTACTCGCCTGGGGTCCTGCTGCTGGTATGAATCAGAGTCCAAGTCACAGTCCAAATAGCCTATGTATTATAATTTACCATGTCAAAAGATAATTTATTTTAATTTATTTAATTCTAGAATAATTACTCTAAAATCCTATTTTAATCTTATTATTCTGATTTTTAGGTTAATGCCTAAATTTTGTCCAAAGGAACTGAATTTTATCGACTCGAGACTCATGGCACGCAAATCGAGGCAATCTGTTGACCGAAAATTCAACCGACACAAACTCGACTTTCATGCATGAATTCTTGTAGATTTCAGCATCAAAAACATGCTAGAATTTACGGCTCATCTGACTTCAAATTTGTTTGAGAATTATGGCACGTACAAGTTTCGTATCGTGCACCGATGGTTAAATTCTAACCTAGAAGTTCTACAGAATTAACAATAAATAAATACTTTGAATTAAATTCTAAGAAAAACATATGTCAATGAACTCGACATTAGATTTCTGAATTTTAAACGGTTCGTGATTCTGATTCCTGATTCTCCCGGAATCGCGAAAACATCGAGACACGTCTATTTTCAGATATGCTATGCTCTACGAATTTTCCAGAATTTAATAATCATAATTTCATAAAAAAATTTATATAATCAGAAATCTAACCTCAATATCATTCTAACACAAAAAACTAGACCTTATTTGGAGTCCGGAGCTATGCGCAATGGCTTCTGGAAGATGAAGGAACCCTAGATGGCAATTCTCCAAAATTTGGCTGAAGAAAAACCCTAAAATTAAATAACTAAACTAATATATATATAGAGGAGAGAGAAAGCAGCCGCGGCTCAGATCTTGACACGTGCAACCATCCAACGCTGCCCGCCCAAATCGAATGGTCACAGTTCGTTGCGGCTCGGCTCAGCTGAGTCTGAGTCGAACTCTGGCTCGGCTCGAGGTCGGCTCGGCTCGGCTCGCACCCACCCCGCAGTCACTGACAGGCGGGCCCGGCACTGTTTGATGCGGGAGGCTGACAGGTGGGCCCCCGTTTGCTGACTGGGCAGAATTAATTACTTTTTGGATTTTCTTTTTCAGAAATTAGTTTTTAATTCAGTTTTTCATAATTAACTCAAAATAAATGCTAAAAATAATCAGAAAATTCCCAAAAAATTCTAGAAAATATATTTTATTATTTAGAACTTAAAATAAAAGTTTGGGATATTTTTAATTATATTTAACCCTAAAATAAATTCTTGAAAGTCCTAGAAAATTAGGATTACTAGTTTTTAATTAACTAAAAATTATGAAAAAATCCCAATAGCCCAAAATTAACCTAATAACAACATTTAAGCACGAATTTCAGGATACGGAGGTTACAAGTCTACCCACCTTAAAGAAATTTCATCCTCAAAATTTAAAATCCTCAATAGTTGTATGTATTTATTTATATTATTTTACAATCAAAATTAAATTCATCAAACCATATAATCATGAAGTAAATCCATATTGTTATTTTAAAAAACTTTAAAATTCTATAGATATCATATTTCTAAAAAATCCTCAAATTTAAAAATCGAATTCCGTTTGTATCACAATCTCCTCAAAATTTGGTATTAATAATTAAATACTCAAAAATTTAATATCCAATCCTCTAATTTAAATCCAATCAATGCACATTTATAAAAGTTAAAATCTTATCCAAAAAGATTGTATTCAAACACTAACCCATTAATCATCTTACTCCTCAAATCTTGAGTAATTCACTAAATACAAAATTTACTATCAAATCCTTTAATTAAAATCCCGTCAATGCATATTTATAAAATTTAAATTCTCATCCCAAAAATTTGAATTCAAACACAAATACATTAGTGATCTTAATCCTCGATTTCTTTTTCCACACAAAATCAAATAATGTAATAGTTATGAAATCTTCAAATACCACATTCAATATAAGTTCATAACTTGCAGTCCAATGAATATAATGATAATCTCCTTAATTTCCTCGAATTTTAATGATTGATTCAATCATATCTTAATCTTCATAAAAATTAATGTTTTAGCAAAATCGTCAATTCTGCCATATTAAATTCTCAACTCTTTATTTAAATTAATATTTATCCTCGATATTTAAAGCACATTGTCTCTCTTTGTCAAATCATAACCTCTTCATTAACTCTTTACTATGGTCAAACCCCCAACAATCAAAGGTCTAAGAGAATCTTACCTATAGTCATACAACACGCAATACAACACTCAATCTAGATAAAATATTCAATCTAGATGAAACATGCATGGTCATAGTCTCTTTTTTCATGGTATTACAGTCTCTGTCGAGGTGTACTACTAACTATATTCTAACAAAAAAATTATTGATACAAGCTATGGTACTAAGGAATCAATCAATCAAACAAACAGATGGAAAAGGAATATGAGGAAAGAACAGAACATAGCCTTCTAACCCATTACTTGTACATCTTAATCCTCTAATATACACTTAACTCTGGCACATTCACTCACTAATTCCTATCTCTATATACTGATATCCATACCAACTAATCATTAGTCCACAACATCTATGAATACATCCTCATTGCATATACCTGTCTATTGATACCTAAATATGATACCAAGAATCTCTAACACAACCATAGTTTAATAATGCATCCAAAGTTTGATACCTTTATTCTTTTAGGTACCACTGTTTCTACTACAAGCATACTCACTGCTAGCTCTCTTACCTACTACAACTGTTTATACTAGTTGTTCTTATCACTCAAGTGCACACCAAGTGCAACACACCATACTAAGTACTGCTCCTTCTAATGCAACTCTAGATGGACACCCAAGTCTGTTTGTAGTGCCATCTCAAGCATTCTTAAGCCAATAGATCCTTACACATGTACATCAATCACTCATATACTGTTATACATTTCTTACCCACCATAAAATTTTATCCTTAAAATAAAATTATCAAAATTTAACTTCTCGAACAATTTAAAATAAAATGCATATACTTTCCTCAAAAGTCAAATACTCAAATATCGAAATAAATTTTTTAATCACTTCTAAAATTCTTATAGCTTTGACTATGTTTATTGAATTGAATTTGAATCCTCAAAATTTTAATAACATAAAATCTTAACTCCTCAAAATTCTTAAAAATTGAAATTCATTTCCACTCTTCAATTTATAAATTTAAATCCACAAGTATACATATAAATACTCACAGTCTCTAATACTAAAGGTGCACTCAAATACACCCATTGTCTACAACTCTCAACTATGTACTGAAACTTGTACTGCCCGAATTAGTTGCACTATTACTTCCAATAATAAAAGTTATCATCACACATATTTTCTCCAATGATTTTCTATCTATATTAATTGATACACCAATCTAATTATCATCACACAAAGTACTTACTGTCATTAGCACCTTGCTCAACAAATCTTTGATATAGAATTACTAGCACTATTGGTATGGCAACACTAGCTTCATCATTAGATTATCTCATCAAACTTATTAGAACTCACGATCACTTGCACTTTCTATAATACCCATGCTTTACTTCAATCTCAAGGGCAGGCATATGGTTCCATATCTCGATTGATGTATAAGCATATCTCTTAAACCTTTTACAGCCTGTTAAACTAATATGTGATACATTTCACAACTTTTATTACCAATCTTGATATTTCTCTACTCATGGCATCTCATTAAAATCCTTTATGCATATACATTTCTTTACTCTTGATACACCCAGTATCAATCATCAAATTGAACATCATGCTCCATTAATCTTTAACACAATTTTTTGATACTTAATTATTTACATAGATCATCCAATTACATAAATTTATGACTATCCAGGACTGGCATGCTGATTCTGACACTTACTCTTGGAACCATCATCGATACTCTTACTCTGTCTTCTACCTATAGTACCAATATTAACTATAATAACACCTATCATAGAACTATTGCTATAAGGTACTATGCTATGGGTATCTCTAGATTAATGCCTACTGCTCATATGTCCAACTAAGAAATACTTACAAACTCACAAGTCACACTCAGTCAACACTAATATAAGACACAGACAAAATTGTAAGTCACTAATTATCATACTAACAAGGAATCCTCAAAGAAAAAAAGCTCAAAAGGAACTGGATAAGGACTGAAGGTATTTCTACTGCTGGTAAAGAAAAAGAAGCGATGGAAAAAAGTCCTGGAATAACAGAAATAGATAAGTCTTGAGATAATACTTTAAGAACCAATTTAAGATACAACCTGATAATCATACATGTCTGTCCAAAATTATGACACTCAGAATTCTCGCCACGCCAGTAAGCATAGATGCGATAACCGACAGGTTCCGTAACTAAGGTATGCAACTCTATAATCATGTCATCTAGAATCTTCGCCACGCCAACCAGTATGGCTATGAGAGACTCTAAATTTCATAACTAAAGTATGTACATCCAAGTCAGGTTCCTACGTTCTCGTCACGACAGCTAATATGGCTGCGATAAATTCTAGGTTCCATAACCAAAGTAGACGTTTTACCTTTCTCACTGTCCTCATCAATATATGTCATCAGATGATACCATAAATTTTAGTCCATAAAATTCATCTCAATATAAAATTAACTCAACAACGATACCAAGAATTAAATTTAACAACTGGTCAACAAGAATCAAACTCAACAATGATACCAAGATTTTAATTTAATAACTGATCAATAAGGATCAAGTTCAATAACAACGAGCGAGAGCGGACGGAAACAAGAAAAAACATTTAAATTGGAAATTATAATAAGATCCTCAAGGGGTCGTCCCAGGAATCTCTCAAGAATTTTTATGATTGAGTATCCTCTCTCATCCTAGTATCCTATATCCTATATTCTATAGCAGGCACGCAGTAGTACAACTAAGACGTCGCTCTACCACGATATCACATAACTTGTGAAGTCTGACATGCATGAGCCACCACTAAAAACGTGTCATGACCCGCACCCGGTATAGGGGCACGAGAGCGTGGGTACGTCCAGCCTATGTCGCAGCATCGGTGGTAGAACGTTGTCTAGGTCATAATACTATCTAATCATTCTCTCACGAATATCCAACTCTATAAGGATACACAGATATCACCATATAATATGGAATATACTCAATCACATAAGCTAAAGCACGATGAGATATCAAAGCAAATAATGAAATACAAGACAAGTCTAAACACAATAAATAGTCTAACCTGCAATAAATACATCCAAGTCTCCAAGTATGTCAGAATAAGTCCTCTATGTCACAGTCTGAAAAAAATATCCAGTCAGGATTGGAACAAAATACACCTCCAACAGCAGTTTCACATATATTGACAAAAATTATAACACAGTGTAAAGAAATACAAGACAAATATGAAAACTGGCAATGAGAAATACTAGAATAAGGGAATGCTGGAATAAAAAAATATTGGAATAAATGGAATACTGGAACATCGTCATCAATATACATCTAGCAATGAAATAAAAATCCAAGTACACACAAGGACAATGAACTGGTATATAAGTGTGTACAAGAACAATAACTAGAATATGTGGAGATGCTAGATCAATATACTAGATACATGTCAAGAATCATCTAACTAAGTGTATGAAATATCAGCATATCATGTGATCGGCTTGGGACTATATGACTCATTACATTGATTAGCGATCATCCCCAACAAGTCCGGCTAACCATATGTAACAGTGATGAGGCATGTAAGGGTCAGGCTGCACCAACGTGAGGTGTGGGTGAGCTATAATGCATGTAAAGTTTGGGTATGATCACATAAGCTACTAATATTTCCCCATTTTCCCCCAGCTAGCACGATGGATTCCAATCACGACTCCTCGTGACAGGTCTCGATGATGCCAACTCGTATAAAGAACAGTGTCAGAGTCATGTACACTATACAACAAGAATTATAGAGATAATCAACATAATAGAAACTGTCAAAGAATGTACTCGCCTGGCGTCCTGCTGCTGGTATGAATCAGAGTCCAAGTCACAGTCCAAATAGCCTATGTATTACAATTTACCATGTCAAAAGATAATTTATTTTAATTTATTTAATTCTAAAATAATTACTCTAAAATCCTATTTTAATCTTATTATTCTGATTTTTAGGTTAATGCCTAAATTTTGTCCAAAGGAACTGAATTTTATCGACTCGAGACTCATGGCACACAAATTGAGGCAATCTGTTGACCGAAAAGTCAACCGACACACACTCGACTTTCATGCATGAATTACTGTAGATTTTAGCGTCAAAACATGTTGAAATTTATGGCTCATTCGACTTCAAATTCGTTTGGGAATTATGGCACGTACAAGTTTTGTATCGTGCACCGATGGTTAAATTCTAACCTAGAAGTTCTACAGAATTAACAATAAATAAATACTTTGAATTAAATTTTGGGAAAAACATATGTCAATGATCTCGATATTAGATTTTCGAAACTTTAAACGGTTCATGATTCTGATTCCTGATTCTCCCGGAATCGCAAAAACATCGAGACACGTCTATTTTCGGATATGCTGTGCTCTACGAATTTTCCAGAATTTAATACTAATAATTTTGTGAAAAAATTTATATAATCAGAAATTTAACCTCAATATCATTCTAACACAAAAAACTAGGTCTCATTTGGAGTCCGGAGCTATGCGCAATGACTTCTGGAAGATGAAGGAACCCTAGATGGCAATTCTCCAAAATTCGGCTGAAGAAAAACCCTAAAAATAAATAACTAAACTAATATATATAGAGAGGAGAGAGAAAGCAGTCGCGGCTTAGATCTTGACACATGGCAGCCATCCAACGCTGCCTGCCCAAATCGAATGGTCACAGTTCAATGCGGCTCGGCTCGGCTCGCACCCACCCCGCAGTCACTGACAGGCAGGCCCGGCACTGTTTGCTGCTGGAGGCCGACAGGTGGGCCCCCTTTTTGTTGACTGGACAGAAATAATTACTTTTTGGGTTTTCTTTTTCAGAAATTAGTTTTTAATTCAGTTTTTCATAATTAACTCAAAATAAATGCTAAAAATAATCATAAAATTTCCAAAAAATTCTAGAAAATATATTTTATTATTTAGAACCTAAAATAAAAGTTTAGGATATTTTTAATTATATTTGACCCTAAAATAAATTCTTGAAAGTCCTAGAAAATTAGGATTACTAGTTTTTAATTAACTAAAAATTATGAAAAAATCCCAATAGCCCAAAATTAACCTAATAACAATATTTAAGCACGAATTTCAGGATACAGAGGTTACAGTTCACAGGTTCACCTGCATTGACATCAACATGGGTTCATGATCCTTCTTCTCTTTCTTTCAGTAATTCGATATGTAAATGCGAGATAGTGAATGCATGCAATGAAATTCGTTCACCAAAAACAATCACAAAAATACAAATCACAAAACCAACAGTGAAAACCAATATCAAAAACCAACAACGCACGGGTCTTGAGGCATAGACCCTTATATGGAGTTCACTCCCCAAGACACCGTGCACTGCATCTTGGGAGCAACTTCTAACGATTCCATCCCATAACGAGGAACGGCTCCCCGTTTATTTATTCCGACCAATCGATACCAGCAAAGTTTTCCCATTCTCTGATTCTGACTCGGCTATTCAACAGCTAGCCCAGTCCGTGCTCCGCAACAGGATCAGGGTATTACATATTAATACACTAACAAAAAGTTTTGTCCCCAAAACTTAAAATAAAACCCACCTCCAAAATTGACTAACGAAGGAAACCTTTCCCTCATATCCTCTTCGAGTTCCCATGTCGACTCATCGACGGAGTAGTTGCGCCAAAGCACGCGAACCAACGTAACAACTTGATTCCTTAACACCTTCTCTTTCTTATCCAAGATTTGGATACGTTCCTCTACGTAAGTCAAGTCGGCCTGCAGTCCCGACTGACCGAAGTCCACTATGTGACTTGGATTATACACATACTTTCGTAGTTGAGAAACATAAAATGTATCGTGCACTTCAGCCAACGATGGTGGTAGCATGATCTGGTAGGCGACTGGACCCACTCTCTTAAGAATCTTAAATGGACCGACGAATCGAGGGCACAACTTCCCTTTTGCGTCGATCTGCATAATTTTACGCATCGGAGATACCTTTAAGAACATATGGTCCCTGGCCATGAACTCTAACGGTCGTCGATGAATATCCGCGTAACTCTTTTGTAAAACCCCCTTCCTAGAAAATCGTATATACCCTTTTATTTATTAATTATTAATTAAATTATAGTAATTAGGTCTAAATAGGAGAAATAGATTTTTAATAATTTTTATGTTAGGTGTTCGGACACTTAGATGACTTATGGGACCATCAGGAATTTTTCGGAATTTATTCCATGTAGGAGACCCCTTAAGCAGTTGCTAGCCTAACGGTGTGCATTACCCTAATCTATAAATTTTCTTATGAGAATATATATAATATATATGTATACCCAAATATATATATATATATGTATATATATATTAAGAAAAGAAAAATTAAGGAAATAATTAAATAAGAATCTAATATATAATAATAATAATAATAATAATAATAATAGCAATAATAATAACAATGATAACTACTAAACTTCCTTTGCAGCAACTTGCATTCAGAATACTTGCATTTACCGACCTTTAGCAATTTAGTTGCTGTGATCCACAGCAACTTGGCAATAGACTTTAGAGCCCGCCCCTATTCAGCGGCTTCCAACCCGCGGACCCGCTCCATCCCTCTCTCTTTTCTAATAAATATAATATATATATATATATATATATATATATATATATATAGTTAGCTCTCAAAACCCTAATCTAAATCTCCAGACCTCCTCTTCCCATCTAAGATCCGTCACCGCAGCCAGAGAAGCCCCGCCAGGCCATCCAACCATCCCGTCGACTCCGACCTCGCGCCCTATAGATTCCTACTCGAAGCACCTTCGCTCCGGAGTAATTTCCCGTCTACTCGCTTGACCAAACGCTGTTCCATTTTCATAGGTATGATCATCCCTTAACCCTCTCCAATATTTGTTTTATAGCCAACCTCGAAAAATGTGTGCCCCTAGGTGAAAAATAACGTCCAAAGTGGACGGACAGACCCAATTCTGGAATCGCAGAATTCCAGAATGACCACCCATATTGCCGAGTTCGTATCTCCCACCACAGAGATCCGAATTCGGTGATTCTTTTTATACCTGTAGAACACCTGACCTAGTTTATTTTCTGTTAAATAACCCTATGCTATTAGTTGTTGTGGACAGAATTATATTCGTCACAAAACTGAGCGCACCCACTTTTTCCAGATTTCCAAAAGTTGGAAAACGGAGCGTGCCCCGCCAAACGGGACCGCCCCGCCGTGTACCAAGTGTACCGAATGGTGCACGCAGCGTAACCGGACACGTGAAAATTCGTGGGGACTGATTCGGACACGTGTGTGCGCCGGAATCAGACCGTATCCGCGGACACATACCGTATCACAACTTTTATGGAACTCGTGCGTATTTTGTGCACGCTTGTCAGATTGCGACAAAACTTATGCCACTGGACTCGTGGTAACGTGCTGGTCCTGTGACCCAATTTTCACGCATTTCTGAGATGGTTGACCAGATTGCCAATTGGCGGGCCCCACAGTTGACTTTTTGGACAAAATTCTGTTCGGCCCATCGGAATCCACATTTGGACATACCGTTGGGTTCATATTGACATTTAGAGTTGTTTAACCTATAGTTTGTCCCATTTAGAGACTGTTACCCTCGACACGCTTTTCGGTGCAAAGTGGGCCACACGTGGACCCCACTTTTACTCGAAATTACCGTTTTGCCCTGTGTCCAAATTGGACAAAAGGGATGTACTTTTTAGCTATTTTGCTTATTTTGGGAATGTTGGTGATATCTATTTCAGCATCCGGAGACATTTGTTCTGTGGTCATAGCTTCTGGACCTGTGTATTGGACATCTGGACCTGACATTTTGCAGCTTCTTGCCAGGCAAGTATACCTTGCCATTGTACTGTTATTTATATTTCATATGTTGCATGCTTCTTTATTTTCTGTCCTTAGTTCATATGTTTTAATTGTTATATAAAATGCTCGCGACGGTACGTCGCGATATATTTTTATTTATGTATTGCATTGACCTTGTTCATGAGACTACCCCATTATCATGTAGCACCATTAGGTTTCATTTGACTGTGACACATATTTTTACACGAGTTATGAGTCTCATATAGATCACGGACGCACGTATTGACTGATCATCGGTACGTGTGGGACGTGCGTTAGGAATAACTGCTGTTAGAAACTTTGCATGCTAGTAGACTTGGCAGTTATTAGAGGTATTATCGTGTCATGGATGTGACATGCTTAGAGCATGGGGTGGGGATAACAACAAGTAAGACGTGTGGGCTCCGTTGCACTTTCCTTGTGTAACCCGTACGCTCCGCCGGAGATGCGCGGTCATGATGACCACTATATATTATATTATTATCAGGCGGGCCTCCGGTGTTCGAAAGACGCCGTGCCTTTGTAGGCCCCTGGATCTCCAAGAGAACTATGCCAATCCCATTTTAGCCAGATAGCCCACGCGTTGGAAAAGTTGTTCTTAAACTGCATTCACTTTAGACGGTTAGGCGACCCAGTGGATATTTATTTCAGTACTTTATTGGCATGCGTTTAAGTATCTTGTTACGTCCCTCTGAGGACCTGGTCCGCTGCCAGGTGTACCTGTTCTTGAGTATTTGCAGGAGCGCAGATAAAGGAAGGATATAGAAGCTTCGTGGATGTCTTCCCTTCGAGCCGTGATTGGTAGCCGGTACTTATATTATTTGAGTGAGTTGTACTTATATTGTACTTACTTTTCCTATTTGAGTTGGTAGTGGATTTGCTTCCATCCAACTATCATTCTTAGATACTTCTTATGGAGATCTAGTTTCATAGATATTGGTTATTTATTTCTATATGATTTTGGTGGATGAGATTTAGATTTTACCTTGCGACTTGTATTACATTTTATACCACTTGTGGATTTTATATTCATATTACAGCGTACGTATGGATTTGGTTTCCATATATTGGAGTTGCCATATCCATGCGGCTGGCATGCTTACGTGTCCTAGTCCTACGTATTTTTGGGACTGGGGTGTGACATGTTTTTGTGGTGGCCCATGCAGGTCAAGAGTATATTGTCTCGGTTACGTTACTGTACCGAACAAGCCTGCACCTAGGACTAGAGTATAGGATCTCATCCATAATTGACTATGATTCGTTTTCCTTCCAATCCATTCTATCTGAATAATTGCATCATGCTTGATTCCTGTACTTTCCTAATAGTTCTTTGAGTATAGCCTTCTGCTAGAATATAGGAACCCCTGTTATTAGGATGATGATTATGGTAGCATCCCTATTAAGAATACAACGAGAATATAGACACACCACTAAGTTTAGAATATCTAGAGAACCTAGAATTCCTTATCTTTAGATTGTTATACCCTTACCCCTTGATGTATTAAGAAGACTTGAGTAGTATAGACACTACTAGAGATAGTTAAAAGTTTTACAATAATGTTTGACCCTAGTATTGAGGAACCAATGGAGAACCAATATTGAACCTTAGGACTGAACCTAACCTTCATAATTGGATAGTATTAGAGAACTATAAAACTTATGTCATGGTCTTGTTATTAGTAGACAAGTACCCTAGAAGGCCAAGAGCAATGCATAGAATATTTTCCTAATCATACCTCAAACATAGTAGCTAGCGTACCACTTCCCTTTAGAAACTATGATGCTATCTAGAGCCCTCTATCTTATTTTATATATTGTTTCCCTGCGACCATAGCACTCGCTATTTTGCGATGACTAATTACGTTTCTTCTCTTCATCTTTCAACTCGTGCCATCTGACACTTCGGATAGTAGGCCAAGTAATCTTATTCTTTGTTAAGGGCTCATAGTTTGCTAGGATTATAGCTATAGCCTTGATTGTGAAATTTTTATGCTTGGTAGTTAGAACTTGATAAGTTTAAGTTGTTTTGTAGATTGTGACCAATGATTAACCCTTAGTTTTAAATAACGTAATTTGTACCCTTACCTCGATACAAGTTAGACCCTTCCCCTTTAACGGCCAGTAACTCTTCTATCCTTACCATTGACACTTGCTTGTAAGTGCTATGACTAAGACTTAGGATGACCATTACCTACATAAAAAGGATACCCTAATCAATACCAAGATTTTTCCTCATATACCCTAATAAAGAGTTTCTGTTTTATTTACATGTGCAAGATTATTTTGTAGGACCCTCTTAAGACTGTCATCGTATTAGTTTAATTCTTTTAAGTTGGGTAGTATGCCTCACAACCTAGTATCACATAGTCCACTTGACCCATCGAGGTAGTATAACCAAATGACACCGACTTTAGACTTTCATAAGAAGATAACATTAGTTGTATGCTAGCAGTAGACGACAGTGTTAATTCAGACGGTAGAATTTAGAGGTTCGTGCCCTATTTGGTCGACTAGCGACTTAGACAAGGAGGTTGTATGATAACTGTAGAGATTGTAGAGTCTTTTATTATTGATTGCTTATGTTGTTTTGTTGTTGTGAACTTGAATTATTTTGTAACTTCTCTCATCATAATCCAGCGTTATATTTTCTGTGCTACCTCGAATTATGCTGCTATTATAGCCTAGTTTTTGCAAGCTTATTCCTTATCGAGCTTGTTCATGACATATGTATTATTGGGCGCGCACACTAATACATTTCAGAATCAGTGTATTAAGGTCTAGCTAGCCTTAGTGCGCTTGGTTCGCCCTTCGCATAACTACTTTACGTGGATTGAGAAATATAATGATTAGTAGACGAATATACTTGCCCTAGACATGTCTAAGTGTATCGTATCGGCTACATAATTGTACTAATACAAGCATACGAATACGGATTACCAAATAGGATTTTAGTCCACGACTGCCTTGACAATTCCCAATTGGATTCCTTGAAACGCCTTGATCCCCATACTTGTATTCTATCACCTCCACTTTGAACTCTTTATTATTGTTTTTTTCCGTCTTCCCTTATTTCGGAAGGACGAAACTTCGTGCTTGGTATAATTTGATATACAGAGAGTACTAGATATACCCCATAGGTCGATCACATACTTGAGGATTATTCTTTCGTAATTAAGGACATATCATACATGATATAATCGGCGTTGAAGTTTTGAGGATTGAATGACATGAGTAAATAAATTAAGCAATATTTTTCTTAAAGTATATAGCCTTCTGTGAAAGATGGATAAATTCTAAGTTGGGTAGCAGTGCATTTTCAACTTGAGAGGAATTTCTTTTAGGTTGTGATAAAGTAAGATTAGATTGGGAGATTCAAGTCATTTTAAATTTTGAGAAATTTTAAATGAAGGATTAAGATAATAAGGATTTAAACAAATTTTAAAATCTTGATATTGCGGACCAAATATTTATACTATTGAGCACATGAATTAAATTTTGAATATAGGAGGATGAATTATCGATTTAAATTTTGAGGATAAATATAGAATTTTAGACTCGAACAATTGGTGAATTAGATTTAAATTTTATAATTTGATGATTTGAATTAAAAAGTTCAATTTTGATTGATGGGTCACCTATTTGATATATTGAGGATGTAAATTGAGTTTAAATATTTGAAGAATACAAAATTTTTAAGTTGAGAAAAGGAATAAGATTTAATTAGAATTGTTATTGTCAAGGTCTAGAGGAGATTATGATAGTTGAAAATTATGATATAAATTTTGATGTGGGATGTCCTATGGACTTGAGTTAGATTTGGATGTTGATTATTTAAAAATCGAGAAGAGATTATGACAGGTTGAATTTTGATTTAAACAGTGGTTATCTTAATTTTGAAAGTGATCGCGATAGATTTGAATAGATTTTTTATTTAAATTTTTGGAAGAGATTGCGATTGACGTACCTTATGTACGAATGTAAATTATGCCTTATTTTAATTTCGAGGACGAAATTATTTTAAATTGGGTAGAATATAAAACCCTCTTCCTAGAAAATTATATATACCCTTTTATTTATTAATTATTAATTAAATTATAATAATTAGGTCTAAATAGGAGAAATAGATTTTTAATAATTTTTATGTTAGGTGTTCGGACACTTAGATGATTTATGGGACCATCAGGAATTTTTCAGAATTTATTCCATGTAGGAGACCCCTTAAGCAGTTGCTAGCCTAACGGTGTGCATTACCCTAATCTATAAATTTTCTTATGAGAATATATATAATATATATATATACCCAAATATATATATATATATATATATATATATATATATATATATATATATGTATATATATATTAAGAAAAGAAAAATTAAGGAAATAATTAAATAAGAATCTAATATATAATAATAATAATAATAATAATAGCAATAATAATAACAATGATAACTACTAAACTTCCTTTGCAGCAACTTGCATTCAGAATACTTGCATTGACCGACCTTTAGCAATTTAGTTGCTGTGATCCACATCAACTTGGCAATAGACTTTAGAGCCCGCCCCTATTCAGCGGCTTCCAACCCGCGGACCCGCTCCATCCCTCTCTCTTTTCTAATAAATATAATATATATATATAGTTAGCTCTCAAAACCCTAACCTAAATCTCCAGACCTCCTCTTCCCATCTAAGAGCCATCACCGCAGCCAGAGAAGCCCCGCCAAGCCATCCAACCATCCCGTCGACTCCGACCTCGCGCCCTGCAGATTCCCACTCGAAGCACCTTCGCTCCGGAGTGATATCCCGTCGACTCGCTCGACCAAACGCTGTTCCATTTTCATAGGTATGATCATCCCTTAACCCTCTCCAATATTTGTTTTATATGAAAAACAGCGTCCAAAGTGGACGGACAGACCCAATTATGGAATCGCAGAATTCCAGAATGACCACCCATATTGCCGAGTTCGTATCTCCCACCACAGAGATCCGAATTCGGTGATTCTTTTTGATACCTGTAGAACACCTGACCTAGTTTATTTTCTGTTAAATAACCCTATGCTATTAGTTGCTGTGGACAGAATTATATTCGTCACAAAACTGCGCGCACCCACTTTTTCCAGATTTCCAAAAGTTGGAAAACGGAGCGCGCCCCGCCAAACGGGACCGCTCTGCCGTGTACCAAGTGTACCGAATGGTGCATGCAGCGTAACCGGACACATAAAAATTCATGGGAACTGATTCGGACGCGTGTGCGCGCCGAAATCAGACCGTATCTGCGGACACATACTGTGTCGCAACTTTTGTGGAACTCGCGCGTATTTTGTTCACTCTTGTCAGATTGTAACGAAACTTGTGCCACTGGACTCGTGGTAATGCGCTGGTCCTGTGACCCAATTTTCACGCATTTATGAGATGGTTGACCAGATTGCCAATTGGCGGGCCCCACAGTTGACTTTTTTGGATAAAATTCTGTTCGGCCCATCGGAATCCATATTTGGACATACCGTTGGGTTCGTATTGACTTCTAGAGTTGTTTGACCTATATTTTGTCCCATTTAGAGACTGTTACCCTTGACACGCTTTTCGGTGCAAAGTGGGCCACACGTGGACCCCACTTTTACCCGAAATTACCGTTTTGCCCTGTGTCCAAATTGGACGAAAGGGATGTGCTTTTTAGCTATTTTGCTTAATTTGGGAATGTTGGTGATATCTATTTCAGCATCCGGAGATATTTGTTCTGTGGCCATAGCTTCTGGACCTGTGTATTGGACATCTAGACGTGATATTTTGCAGCTTCTTGCCAGGCAAGTATACCTTGCCATTGTACTGTTATTTATATTCCATATGTTGCATGCTTCTTTATTTTCTGTCCTTAGTTCATATATTTTAATTGTTATATAAAATGCTCGCGACGGTGACGTCGCGATATATTTTTATTTATGTATTGCATTGACCTTGTTCATGAGACTACCCATTATCATGTATCACCATTAGGTTTCATTTGACTGTGACACATATTTTTACATGAGTTGTGAGTCTCATATAGATCACGGACGCACGTATTGACTGATCATCGGTACGTGTGGGACGTGCGTTAGGAATAACTGCTGTTAGAAACTTTGCATGCTACTAGACTTGGCAGTTATTAGAGGTATTATCGTATCATGGATGTGACATGCTTAGAGCATGGGGTGGGGAGAACAACAAGTAAGACGTGTGGGCTCCATTGCACTTTCCTTGTGTAACCCGTACGCTCCGCCGGAGATGCGCGGTCATGATGACCACTATATATTATATTATTATCAGGCGGGCCTCCGGTGTTCGAAAGACGCCGTGCCTTTGTAGGCCCCTGGATCTCCAAGAGAACTATGCCAATCTTATTTTAGCCAGATAGCCCACGCGTTGGGAAAGATGTTCTTAAACTGCATTCACTTTAGACGGTTAGGCGACCCAGTGGATATTTATTTCAGTACTTTATTGGCATGTGTTTAAGTATCTTGTTACGTCCCTCTGAGGACCTGGTCCGCTGCCAGGTGTACCTATTCTTGAGTATTTGCAGGAGCGCAGATAAAGGAAGGATATAGAAGCTTCGTGGATGTCTTCCCTTCGAGCCGTGATTGGTAGCCGGGTACTTATATTGTTTGAGTGAGTTGTACTTATATTGTACTTACTTTTCCTATTTGAGTTGGTAGTGGATTTGTTTCCATCCAACTATCATTCTTAGATACTTCTTATGGAGATCTAGTTTCATAGATACTGGTTATTTATTTCTATATGATTTTGGTGGATGAGATTTAGATTTTACCTTGCGACTTGTATTATATTTTATACCACTTATGGATTTTATATTCATATTACAACATACGTATGGATTTGGTATCCATATATTGGAGTTGCCATATCCATGCGGGTGGCATGCTTACGTGTCCTAGTCCTACGTATTTTTGGGACTGGGGCGTGACATCTTTTGTCGACCTTGTACCACTTTTAACTTCTCTTGAATTATGTGAATTTTCTCAACTGCTTGTTCTATCAATTCTGGCCTAAGTGCTTGCCGCACCCCGACTTTATCCCAACAGATCGGTGACCGACACTTTCGCCCGTACAATGCTTCATACGATGCCATCTCAATGCTTGATTGTTAACTGTTATTGTAGGTAAATTCTACTAGCTGCAAGTGACTATCCCGACTTGTTTTTAGATCTATGGCGCATAGGCGTAGCATGTCCTCCAAGATTTGGTTAACCCGTTCGGTCTGGCCCTCAGTTTGAGGATGATATATAGAGCTAAAATACAACCGTGTGCTCAGCGCTGCCTGCAGACTACTCCAGAACCGTGATACAAATCTTTCATCCTGATCTGACGCGATTGAAGATGGCACGCCGTGTAGTCGTACTACTTCATCTAAATATAACTGAGCCAACCGATCGACGTCCCAGGAGATTTTGATTGTGATAAAATATTATGACTTGGTCAATCTATCCACGATTACCCAAATTACATCATTCCCTCGTTGCGTCTTCGGCAAGCCAACTATGAAATCCATGGAAATATGATCACATTTCTACTCTGGAATAGGGAGGTTCTATAGCTCCCCGCCTGGTCTTTGGTGTTCTGCTTTTACTTGCTGACGGGTCATACATTGTGACACAAAGAGTGCCACATCTTTCTTTATACCGTGCCACCAGAAGTTTGAGCGCAAGTCCTTATACATCTTAGTACTCCCTGGATATAGTGTATAACTTGCATAGTGCGCTTCCGTTAATATCTCCTTTTGAAGATCTGTATCGTTAGGCATACACAATCTTCCCTTTACTCGCAATATTCTATTTTTGTCTTCTGCAAAGTCGGTTTCCTTCCATGTTGAAGTCAGCTCGTGTATTTTCTCCAGGTACGGATCATCCTTCTGTGCTGACTTGATTCGTTCCAGCAAGCTCAGCTCAAGGTTCATTTGAGCTAGTTGTACCTCGCGGTGTCGAACTCGGAGTTCGATACCCATATCCTCCAAATCCCGCAGTAGCTGTTTGTCAACTGATAGAGACGCCATATACTTTCGTCTCAATGCATTTGCCACAACATTGCCTTTGTCCGGAGTACAATCTATTGATAAATCATAATCTTTAATGAGTTCCAGCCAACGTCTCTGTCGTAAATTTAATTCCTTTTGGGTGAAAAGGTACTTGAGGCTCTGATGATCCGTGAAGATCTTGCAAGCCATACCATAAAGGTAGTGCCGCCATAATTTCAACGCGAATACAATTGCCGCCAATTCTAGATCATGAGTAGGATAAAAAAATTTGTGTGGCTTAAGTTGTCTCGAAGCAAAGGATATCACTTTATCTCCTTGCATGAGTACACACCCCAAGCCTTGGCCCAATGTATTACTAAAAATCTTAAACCCCTCATCGCCTTCCGGAAGTGCAAGGATTGGAGCTGACAGGGGCGCTATTTCAATTCTTGAAAACTGGCTTCACAGTCATCGGTCCACTTGAATGTCACTCCCTTGTGGGTGAGGCAAGTCAGAGGCGACACTACCAAAAAAAGTCAAATTAGCGACGCCCAAAAATGTCGCCAAATGACAAAAAAACGTCGCTAAACTAAACACGTTTAGCGACGTAATTAGCGACATTTTAAGGCAGTCGGAAGATACCAAGTCGCTGAACGAAAAAATGTCGCTAAACGTCGCTATGCCGACATTTTTTAGCGACTTTATTGAGTCGCTAAAATGTAGCGACGTTTAGCGACGCGGAGTCACTAAATAGCGACGTTTATTAAAGTCGCTAAACGTCGCTCATTAGCGACTTATATAGCGACGTAACAACGACGTCTTTAATGACCTGGCAGTACTGCCATATCAGTAATTTACGACGTACAGCGACATATTTAGCGACGTTTAGCGACGTCGTTAGCGACGGCTAATGACACGTCGCTAATTAGCAACTTGTTTAGCGACTTGTAAAAATGTCGCTAGACGTCGCTAAACGTCGCTAAATACGTCGCTAAATTTACAAAAAAAACTGAATTGTTCTAAACTATTATTCCTGTAATTTATAAATTTTTAATTAAAAATAGACCCGGAGTAACCCTCCGTTGAATTTTATGGGTTCGCCGACCCCTTCGGTGGAACACTCAACACCGGATTAACAATATTTAATATGAAGTATCATAGTATCACAGTCATACAATTAATACACACAAATATTATAGACAGACAATAAAAGTATTACAGTCATAAAAGTATCACAGTATCACAGTCACACAAAATGGACATAAACAACATCACAAAATACATAATATATAAGTATCAGAGTATCACAGTAACACAAAATGCATAATATATAAGTATATGAAACATTATAGTATCAATCTCGAGGATTTCCAAAACGGGGCAGATACCAGTCCCTCAAATACTGCGCATAAACAACGTTTATGTTATCAAGCTCCGCTATGGGTGCTGGGTGACTGGAACTCCCCGTCTGAGATACAGCCACGATAGGTGCTGGGTGACTGGAACTCCCCGCAGGTGGTATCTCTTCCTCTTTAACAGTAGGAGGCATCACTTCCTCCTTAACAGTAGGAGGCATCACTTCCTCCTTAACAGTAGGAGGTGTCGCTCTCTTGGGTGCCATCTGGTAAGATAGATGAAAACAAAGAATTAGCAAAGAATTAGCTATTGGACCGGAACGGAAGAATTAGATGTCCTTGCTATTAATGTAAGCTAACTAATCAGATATTCAATTCTCTCTCAGTTGCTTGTACATTATTCTTCGCGTGCATGTCTTATGAATTTTTACTATATATGTGACTATGTCTAGCATCAATGAAAGATGGACTTACTAATTTTCTAATTTGATTAGATTTTGATTAGATTATATTTGATCTATATTCTAATAAAATTCTAATGAAATTCTATATTCTAATGATCTATTCAGTTGTTGCTAATTTGATTAGATTTGATTAGATTTGATCTATATTCTAATGAAATTCAGTTGTTGCTAATTTTCTTTGGTCCCATTTGGAAAGCAACCATATTCGACAATATTTGATCACTTCTCATGTTCATCATTATTCTGATTAATGGCTACGCTGCTTCAAAGTATATATTGTCTACTGACTTTAGAGCACGGTGAACGTTTCTCCAAAGCTTTATCAGTCCATGAGGTTTGATAATCTAAAAAATGTATGCAGAAACTGAAACATGAAATTTGGATGAATGAACAATAATAGTATAATATGATAAAATTAAAATAAGAAATGCATGACTGCATTCACAGGAAGTGGTAGGTTCAACCGAGGCTAAGAAGAAGAGGTTAGATGGTTTAGATGTGAACTAACAGATATTAGCAATGGAATTGAATTAAAAAAGGATACGTAGCCAATAAGAGTTTTCGGATAATCTTTTGTTATTTGTTGAATATATAGAAGTAACTCGATTTGGAAACTAGTCAAGGGAGATTTTCTGGTACTCTGTATACTATGTTGCAAATCATATCAAATTATCTATATATATGGAAGACATAAAATCACATAATGGAATGTACTAACCCTAACCCTAACCCTAACCCTAAACCTAACCCTAACCCTAACCCTAACCCTAACCCCAACCCTAACCCTAAACCTAACCCTAACCCTAACCCTAATATGCGTCTGTGTGTGTGTCTGCGTCTGTGTGTGTGTGTCGTGTGTGTGTGTCGTGTGTGTGTCTGCGTCTGTGTGTGTGTCGTGTGTGTGTCTGTGTCTGTGTGTGTGTCGTGTGTGTGTGTCTGCGTGTGTCGTGTGTGTCGTGTGTGTCGTGTGTGTCTGTGTGCGTGTGTCGTGTCTGTCAAGTGTGTCTTGTGTCAGTGTCACATGAGAGAGAGAGAGAGAGAGAGATTACCTAGAGCTCGAGGAGGAGGAGGGGGATGCCGTGGAGACCCGGTCGCCGGAGAGGGGGGGGCACAGCCGTGGAGACCCGATCGCCGGAGGGGGGGGGGGCGGGGGAAATCGAAACGATTTCAAAATTTTCGACAGATGGAGAAAAGAAAACTGAGCCCTAATTAACCAAAATTTAGCGACGTTTAGCGACGTCAAATAAAAATGTCGCTAAAATAAAAATTAGCGACGCCAAATACGTCGCTAAATATTTTTGATAGATACGTCGCTAATTACGACGCTAAACGTCGCTAAAACAGATATATTAACGACGTTTAGCGACCTTAATTGAACTTATAGCGACTATTCTTTGAAAATCTTAATAAAAGTCGCTAAACGTCGCTAAATATCGCCATTTAGCGACGCCTAGCGACGATTTTACCGAGTCGCTAATTTAGCGACGTTTTTACTAGAAGTCGCTAAAATACGTCGCTAATCCCGCTTATTCTAGCGTCGCGACGCCACTCTAGCAAAATCTTTCATAAATTTTCTGTAATAGCCCACCAAACCAAGGAAACTTCGGACTTCGCTAGATGACGTGGGTTATTTTCAGTCCACCACTGCTTCAACTTTCTTTGGATCTACCGAAACACCCTCTGATGTGATAAGGTGCCCAAGGAATGATACGCTACTCATCCAAAATTTATATTTACCGAGCTTAGCATAAAGTTGGTATTCTCGTAGGGTCTGCAGTACTGTTCTCAAATGGGTGGTATGATCTTCCTTGCTATTTGAATATATTAGGATATTATCGATGAACACGATCGCAAACTTATCTAAGTAGGGACGGAAGACTCGATTCATCATATCTATGAAGGCAGCATGGGCATTTGTTAAACCAAACGACATAACCAAAAACTCGTAGTATCCATATCTCGTACGAAATACAGACTTAGAAATATCGTATGGCTTAATCTTCAACTGATGGTAACCCGAGCGGAGATCAATCTTCGAAAATGCTGTCGCACCTTGGAGCTGATCGAACAGGTCATCGATTCTAGGTAGATGGTACTTGTTTCAAACTGTGGCTTTATTGACTTCACGGTAGTCGATGCACAGCCGCATCGTATCGTCTTTCTTTTTAACAAATAATACTGGGGATCCCCATGGAGAGACACTGGGACGCATGTATCCGCGATCCAACAATTCCTGAAGTTGGACATTCAGTTTCTTTAATTTTGTGGGCGCTATCCTGTACGAGGCTCTGGAGATCGGTCTTGTATTCGAAAATATATCGATGCAAAACTTAATCTCATGGTCTGGTGGCATTCTACGTATTTAGTTCGAAAACACATCCAAAAATTCGGTCGAGATTTCAAAGTAAGCTGGGTTGGCACCTTCCTTGCGTGTGTCTCGAATAGAAGCCAAATACCCTTCGCAACCAGAATGTAACATCCGTTGGGCCGTGGCTGCAAAAATTACCATGGATGGCTTGGTCGACGCCGCACCGCACGAGTACAAGAATTATGTCTCTCCTAGTAGACAAAACACAACTCTCTTTCCCGCGCAATCAATCGTCGCACCACAAGCACTAAGCCAATTCATTCCCAGAATAATATCATAATCCTTGATGTCGAGAACAAAGACATCCAGTGATAAGTTTTTCCCCCCAATGCATATGTAGCCATCCCTACATATCAAGTTAGCAGGTATCTCAACCCCCGACGGAGTGCTAACATTAAGTCTTACATTTAACACAGATGTTTTCAGTTTATGTTCCATTACATAATTAGCATATATGAAACTATGGGTAGCACCAAAGTCAAATATTACACGTGCAGGAATATTATTAAATAACAGTATACTTGTCACGACCGTATCAGAAGCGAAGGCCTCCTCCCGAGTCAAAGCATAGACTCGGCCTTGCGCACCGTTTCTCTTATTCTAATTTTTCCCGGTCTGAGGTGCCCGTGAGGCTTGCCCACGATTCTGTTGATTCTGTTGTGGAAAAAAATTATGATACTTTTAAAAATAAAAGGGATAGTTTTATAAAAATAAAATTTAAATAATAATTATATAATTAATCAAAGTATTTTATTCATTACTTAACAAGGTGATTAATAATATCTAATAAAATAAAATAAAAATTAATTAAGGAAATACTTAAAATTGTAATTTAAAAATTATGGGTGTTTACAAAAATGTTCTTGATGTAGTGCCCCGCTTCGCATAGGCACTATGTACAAGTGATATCGCTTTGCTTGCTCAAGCGGAAGTCTTCTCGGAGAGTTCCCGATCGAACCATATGACGATTAATCTAAGTAAGTGGGAAGAACGACATTCTCTGATTCTTGCATGCCTTAATAATAAATCTGAGTTTTTGAATGTTTGTTCTAAGAAGATGGTTTCTTAAGAAGAATGGTAGAACCTGACTCTGCATGCTAATAAGTGAGCTCGTATAGCTTGTCATTGAAACGAATCTGCTTGCCTAACTAAGAGAACTTGTATGCTTGTCTAAAGAGATGGAACCATTGCCATGCTAGTTAAAGATAGACTTATTGCATGCTTAGTTACACGGACACCGCTATCGAACGAACCATTGCCATGCTAATAAGAAAGAGTAAAAGATTGCTTGCACTTATCTTGGTATCATATGCTAAACTAGAATACTGGAATGCTTGTCTAAAAAGAGATAGAATTGCATGCTAGATTTATAGAACTGTTCTCGCTTGTTACTTGTTCAAAGAGCTAAATTGCTTGAACATGTTTTATTGATTGCTTATAAAGAGATAGAACTACATGAATAGATTGAACTTGTGCATCTAGAATGATAGTCCGCCCTGAGGCTTGAAGTCCTTACTTACGGGAGGGTGTGGCTATTAGGCAAGAGTATTGAGAGCTTCGGCTCTATAGCTTGATAAATATATTTGCTTGCTTATTCTGGATCATGTGCATCATATAATATTTATCTGATAGAAGTGCATTCATGCATTGGTCTGACAACTTGCGCACAAGATTTATCTCTTGAGCGGTTCCTGGGACACTAGGGATCGTTCGCCCCGGGAAGAGATCTAGATACCCTGAGGCTTGAAGTCCTTACTTATGGGAGGGTAGACTGTCATTAGTGAGATGGGCTTGTACGTCCCAACTGCTAATCCCGTGAGGGGACCATCATGTAGTTAGGGCGCATGCTAGGCTAGCCTTCTTGCATACCTAACTATTTGATGCAGAGACGGATAGGGAAAGAGAACCTTATTTCATATATATATGCATATGTTGCTAACTTGTATGTCTGCTGCAGAGAAAACCGTTTGGCAAGGGGTAAGAAACATAAAGAGTTTATATATAGCTTGCTTGTTTATTTCGTTTGCATCGTAGAGTTTATTTTATAGTGCTTCATGCATTCGCATCGGTTGGAAAATGGTTATTAGTGCAGAGCTAAACCTTGGTCATGGCTGTTATTAAGTTAGTGAAGAGCAACCATGAGTCACAGCTGCTAATAGTATCAGATAAAAGAGTCATTAGTTAGCTGGTTTACCGCTACTGATCCTGAGTTTCTCGGGGACCGAAATCATATAGCTAGCTCTTCTTGTGTGCTTGAAAGTATGATAGTCCACTTAATGCTTGTCTTGATTTGAGATAAACAGTCTACTAGAGAACTTTGTCCCTAAGAGTTAGAATATGGTGCACGATACATGATGCACTGCACGATAGTACACTGCCTCTATAGCTTCCTTGTATGTATTGAATATGTAAACTAGTTTCAAAGCTATATTTTTAAAAAGATGTAAACTGACTATAATCCTGAGCTGCATGAAATGAACATAGGTAAAACTAGAAAGATCACTAGTAATATAATATTTTATCACATGATTACTTAGTGTTGGTTTTAGTGAATGTTGCTTATGTTCAGTTGATTTTATACTCACCAGTACTTTCTCCAAAGTGCTGACCCATTAACAGTTTGCTTGTTCACAAGTGCTGGATCATCCGAGGAAGCGATAGCCGTGCCTCATCCCAAGGAACCAGAAATCTGGAGTCGATGTCTTAAGCCGTATCGAGTTTGCTTTGAGCTGCTTTTGTATAGAGGGACATAATGTATGGAACGGTGTCATTATAATTGAGAGAAGAGAGCTTGAGAAAACTGTAACCTCGGCCAAGCACCGCTTGTAACACATCTTGATTATCAATAAAGAGCTTATTTTTATATGCCATTATATTCTTTACTTTTCTGCAATATATATGTGCCGCTGTTCTTATCTTGAATAGCTTACTTGCCCTTGTTCAAAGCTTTGGACTTAAGCCAGTGCACTTTAGGCTTGCACGGCATCACGTTCGTGCGAAGATGATCGGTTCCGTAGGGACCAAGCGAGGACGAACGCCCCCCCTGCGAAATCGGGGCGTGACACTTGACGCTGGAGAAAGCTACTAATAGAGAAGACTTGATAGAATGAACCGGCTATTCATACACACAATCCTTAGTCTGTCTTTGTAAAAGTGTTGCTCCCGTGCGAATATCCTTCACAAGAAATAAAAAGGTAAGAATTCGATGATGTATTATTAGATTTATAAAATTGAGAAATAGAAATAAGATTTTTATGTATGGTAGGAACATAAATCATATTCTGAAGTAAGAAAGTATGTGAGGGAGTGTATAGAGATGTAGAACCAGTATGCGAGATAGAAAGACCCGTGCCATCGCTAATCACGTCGTCAGTCCCTGAATAAGGACCATAAGTTAAAAGATTACTCAGGTCGATAGTAACATGGTGTGATGCATCGCTATCAACAAGAGCCAATTGGTGCCTTCAGAGTTGTCCGTTATTGCAATAATGGCATGTGGTTGCCATGGAGCTGGAGATTGTGGTTGTCATTGATGATATGCTTATTTTTGTGGATTGGACTGCATATTTCTTGGTGTCAAGCGAAATAGAGGACACTGTTGAACCGTGTGTCCTTGGGCATGATACCCTTGACACTTTCCAAGATATATCCAAGGAGAGGGGCAATCAATTCACATATTGGAATTGGTTGGTGTGCATCCCGACGACTATTGGATCCTCGACCCATTCAGGCGAGAGTTGGCCCAAATTGAAGTATGATTTGTCGAGGCCGGAAGAGGAGTCGTATTGGAGAGATAAGATTGGAAAGACAATTCTTTGTGAATCATCTTCTCATAGAGTTCATCAAAAGATATTGTGGTATCTCGTGCATTGATAACATCAATAATGGGTTTGTAGTCATCATCAAGTCCATCAAGAATTTTCTCAATGATGTCTTCATCGTCCAAAGGCTTTCCAAGGAGGGCATGTTCTTCAGTCTGAGTCTTGATGAATTGCATGTATTCTGAGATTATTTGTGACTCTTTGGTTGCATGTTTGATTTATTTCTTAATTTGCTTGATGTGACCATAATAGGGCCTCACATAGGTGTTGGTGAGAATCATCAATGTCTCACGAGATATTTTGTGTTGAGTGATGAGAGGAATGATATTTTGAGAGAGAGAGAGAACCCACCAGTGCTCCAAAAATTAATTTGTCTTGAGGAAGCAATGTTAGATATTTTGGATTAGGGGTAGTAGCTTTATTAACGGTGATTGTGGAGGTGGTACCGAGTGGGATCCATTAGTAAATTATTGTAGATCATAGCCAATAAGAATGGCTTCAATTTGCAGTTTCCATGAGAAATAATTGGTAGACGTGAGTTTCACGGAGTTGTGTATATTGATGAGGGTAAGGGGTTTTGTGGGTTCTTTAGTGTTGGGTATGAGAACTTTAGTGTTTTCGTTGGCCATGGGATGAAGAAAGACTAGGATTTTTATAAGGAAGAAGTGTTTGTGGTATTAAACGAAAGAATAAAATGTGTTATTTCAATGACAGGGTTTGTGCGAAACCCGCGCCCTTTGGTTTACAAACAAACTTGTACAGTGTAATCCTATGCGAGGATGTGGGAGTACAATTTATTTAATCTGGGTAGATAATTGCTATAGGTGTCTGATCTGCGGTCGATCACTTTAGCCCTTGGACTGCGCGATGTTGAAGAAGTGCCATGGAAGACAGGTAGTAGCTTCGAAGGTTGCAGGGGAGGGTGGATGCACGATGCCGACGTCGTCGATCCCCGCTCTTTGCCTGAGCCCCGGGTACTCTCTCTCTCTCCTCTCTCTTTGACCTGGTTCGATCTTCCGAATTGTCGACCCTGGATCTGATATTGGTATCTTCACCAATTTTTTCGACTGGATCTGATATTGGTTTCTTCACCAATTTTTTCGACCTTGTTCCCCATTGATAGGGGCCTCTATTTATAGAGTCTTTGGTGACAGTGACCACTCCGTTGGTGTAGCAACCGAGGAGTGGAAAGTACAGCACCCTATTACACAACGGTTAAAGTAACCAATGCCTACGTATAGATGATCTTTTGAATGAGCGGATGACGCGGGTCCAACTAAGGGGACACAACGCGTACAATTGCTACTAAGATCACGGCGTAAAAGCCACGTAGGTAGGTATCCATTGTGTAGAAGGGGTTGGCGTAGAAGCCAAATGTCCGTCACCATGGCATAGAAGCCTAGCAGGCATAGAAGCCTGAGTAGGCATAGAAGCCGAACAGGCATAGAAGCCGAGTTGGCATGGAAGCCGGGTAGTCGTAGAGACTGAGAGGGCGTTGAAGCCGGATGGGCGTTGAAGCCGAGTGATCCTAGAGGCCGGATGGGCGTAGGAACCGAGCGGTCATAGAGGCCGAGAGGGCGTTGAAGCCGGATGGGCGTAGAAGCCGAGTGGTCCTAGAGACCGGATGGGCGTAGAAACTGAGCGATCATAGAGGCCGAGAGGGCGTTGAAGCCGAGTGGGCACAGATCCTGAATGGGCGTAGAAGCCGCTGCGTACCGTGCTGATATGGACGCCTTTAGCCAGAATTATGGCTTTTGAAGATATAATCAAATCTCTTACAGAGATTTGCCATCATCTTATGTATTAAATACGGAGGCGTATTTTGAAGGTCTGCACCCCTTCTGTGCACCTGTCGCAGAGACGTGCCTTGAGAGAAACTGTCACCGCTCTGTGCAATTAGACGTGAAGACGTGCCTCGAATCCCGTACAAAGTTAGCTTTTGACGTGGCAGGCGGTTTATCCGCTGCGGATCGTAAAATCGCTCATGTTTGCCTGTGTAAAATAGGGCAGCGTATTCCCTTGTACGCAGAAGAGCGGTTTATGCGGAGGGGACTCCAGTAAGCGACGGTTCGGTGATCTTTTAACCAAATCCTCTGCATTAAATGCAGAGATCCGCCATCATTCTGTGGTGCGCGTCCCGAGGGGCCTGCCATCTTTTCCAGCCGTCGTCTGGGTGGCCGTGCAGCACTTTTTTGTCAGGAGTCAGAGGTCAGATTCACTGCGTGACTTGACAGGTTCATTTTGAGGAAGACGAAGCGTTCCTCGTACGCTATAACGCTGCTTCGAGAGCGGATGAGTTTTACGCCATAGAGGCGATGGAGAACTCTTTTTACGCTGGAGCGGCCTGGACGTACTGCACTTACGCTGATGGTCCTGTGAGCTTTATTCTTCACGCTAGAAAAAGCTCTATTGTACGCTTGATGGCTCTGGAGGCCTTCGTTCACGCTGCTCTGCATTAAGAGGCTGCTTAGTTCATCCCAGTGTATTTTTCATGCTTCTACAAGACCCCCTTCAGAGCTTTTAAATTCCTTGGAATTTGAAACGCTTTGGATGAAGCATGAACGGCCCCTCGTAACTCGAAACGTTTCTGAATGAAGCGTTGAAACGGTCGGTGCAGACTTTATGGCGGATTTATTGGGGACCGCTGTGACCTCTTTTGCCTATAAAAGGCTGGGGGAGTTAGCATGTTCTCCCCACATCTTTATCCCCATGCAGAGATGATCGCCGGAGTTCGCCGGGTCGATTTAAGGAAGAAGGAGATCATGTTCTTCCAGCGTGTAAGGAGCCAAAAAAGACGGCGTCCTCGAGCAAGTGTCCACTGCAATGATGGATCATGGAAGGATATCTTAGCCTCCTTTGCTCGGGATAATCAGCAACCTTGTATGGCGTTGCCCCAGGAGAGAGGAAGGGTCATTTTTGACCACACAGCTTGCAAGTTGTATCTCTTCTCCTTAAATCCCTGCGGACGAGATTAGACAAACCGTAATCTATCGTCCCCGATTGAGCTGGGTGGAAGACCCCTCAGCTGGATCGGCCATGGCGAATGGAGGATCTTCTTGTTTATTACTATGGAAGTAAATGAACCGCCATGGAAGAAGAGGAAGACGTGCACCCCTGCGAGAACCCGGCAGAACAGGTTCTTGGTGCTGTCTCCAGACGATGACGAGGGAGCCCTTTGTAGAAGGGATTTCCCTCATATGTAATCATGACAAAAAATGAAAAGAAAATCCTTGTAGATTGGATTTCCCTCATATGTAATCATGATTTTAATCTTTAATAAAGTCGCCTTGCTTCTTCATATGATCATCTTGCCATACGTTGCTGTGAAGTCTGAATATGTGCAGCTTCAACACGTCTGAATCTGTACGCCGACTCTGTAGAAAGAGTGTTAGGTCCTGTCCTTTACGCATAGCGAGTAGTCCATAGAACGCTGTAGAGCATCTTGAATATTTTTTGAACTGTCCTGTTGCTAGGACTGAGGAACCGCGTAGAGCTCTGAACTTCTGATGGATAGAATTTTTGTTCAGTCTTCGTCTTCAAGAGTGACTTCTCGAAAATCCCTTGGAACAGGGTCGAGGAATGGCTGTCAAAACTGAGTTGCCATCTTTTGATAGACGAGATATTCAGACTGGAGTCTGGATGAACCTCCAATTGACCCGAGAAGAGTAATTTCTCAATGTTTGAACTCTTGTATGTTTCGGGTACTTGGGATATGTTGAGGCCAAGGAGGAGTATCTTCTGTGTGAACTCCTAGCAATTGACCGCTTTGGGGACTGTTCGAATATACGGAAAGTCATGGAGCGAGAAATCATCAGTCTGTAGCCTCCGGACGTAAAATACCGTCGAGCGTGGAATCGTAGACTTGTAGTTCCTGTGCGTGAAGTCATGGGTTTGTGGCCTCTCGAGCATAAAATCTACTGAGCACAAAGGCATCCGGGCCAAAACCTGACTTGTAGCTGTCGAACGTAAAGTTGTGGATTCGTAGCCGTCGAGCGTAGAAAGCTCCTTTAGCGTAGAACTGTTTATCTGTAGCTCCTGAAAAGAAAATTTCTCCGAGCGTGAAGTTTTGCGGGTCTGTTGCTTCTGAGCGTAAACTGAGTGCCACCGAGCGTGAGATCATCGATTTTGGTATTTGCTGAGCGTAAAGTCGTAGATTCGTGGCCTCTCGAGCGTAAAAGATACTGAGCACAAAGGCATCCGGGCGTAGAACCATAGACTTGCAGCTTGCGAGCGTAAAAACCGTAGATCTGTTGTCGTCGAGCGTAGAAAGCCCCTTAGCATAGGAACCGCTGAACCGTCTTGCACGAAAAAACTTTTTGAATTTTGCTGACTGTCCGTCTTTCAAGGTTAGTGGGCTGACGTAGCATCCAATCATAACCCGTCATTTAATTTGCGAGATTTGGTTAGGGTCTCGAGGAGTTCGTCTGAGGATTCGAGGAGTCGGCCCGAACTCTATATATATCCCAAGTTTTCTGAGAGAAAAAACTTTTTATCCATCTTCTGCGAAAGAGAGTTTTTGACTGTTTCGAGTTTTTTTCTGTTCCCTCTCCGAGCACTTCGAGTCTTCAGAAATGGCGTCGAAACAGACCCCCTCCGCTAAGGGAAAGAGTATAGGTTCCTCTTCTCATTCTTCTGTCCCAGCGAGGGAGTCCTCGGTCGGTCAAGGCGAACTTCCTTCTGAGCGAAGTGTCCCGCCGACGAGCAGTGCACCCGATCTTAGAGGTAGAGCCTTCGGGGTGACAACACGACAAAAAATCCTTCGCACACGTTGAACGTGACCGCGCTAGGTCGTCTTCTGTGCTGATAGCCTCTTTTGAGGAAGATGATGCACGAAGACGTTTTCATCTTTTATGCCCACATTTCTAATGTGCCAGTGTAAAGACTCCACATTTTCGTAGTTCTGAGCGTAAAAGCTCTGGCTACCAAAAATTGGGGTATATCGTAAACTTTGAGTTTTACGCTTGTGGGGGGGGGGACCTCTGGCGTAAAAACAGCTCATGTTTGAATAATCCTGCGTAGAGCGCAGACTGTTGTTTCTTCGGTCCGTATGTTTCGTGCAAGACTTGCAATGACATATTTTCCTTTCACTTTTGCAGTTGACGTAGGTGAGTCTCCACTGGCAGAGGTGATGGGCTCCGCTGCTGGGATGCTGCACTCGAACTACCTGGAGGATCTGTCCCGCGTGGTATTTCCTATCTCCGGGCCGCAGTACCCTGAAGGAAGGAGGCTCTTGATATCGGCTCAGGGCGAGCGAATGCTGCTGAGCATGATCAACGGGGAGCCCCTGACTTATATAGACGGGGATTAGTACATAAAGCCGGCTTTCCTCTTTGGGGATATGATCGACAAACGGTCCCAGACGAAGCCTAAGAGGGAGCCCTGGGTTTTCCCTGTCGGGAATTTGGTTTTGTACCTACCCACAATGCCGAGGGATTATCCCATCTCGGCTTTCTTCCACGTGACGCATCCCAGGCAGATGTCGTGGATGCTGACTCCTGATCTTCACGGCAAGCCGGGAAAGATCTTTTATCTGAAAGGAGCTGATCAGGGGTCATTCGTCAGTCGCCCTTCCGGCGTCGTGACGTTGTTCAGAGGACTGTGCCCGGGCAGTGTCCCTAGTGAAGACAGCTCGGTGATCCAGCCGGTTCAATTGTCGACCTTCTGTAATGACTTCATGGGGCGAGGCGGGGTATATCCCAAGGAGAATCCTCGGTGCAGTGGGTGGATTGCCCCAACAAACTCCCGATGGATATGCCTAGTCGACTGGGCTTTGAAGTACTTTCGGAGAGAGCTGGAGGGCATAGGACTATATGCTGCTGTGGGTGCGACTAGCGTCGGGTTGCCTCCGAACCCTAACTTGTTCCTGGCGCTGATGGAGCGGTACATTCCGCTCACTGGGACTTTTGCCACTCCACTGGGGGAGATGGGATTGGCGCTCCACGAGATGGCAGTTGTCTCAAGACGGGGGATACCCCATACGAAGAGTATGTTCCCACCAACCGGGAGTTGGGGGACTTGGACCCTCGGGTGGCGGAAGTATATCAGGAGCTGATGTGTCAATACTTCGCGTGCACCGCTTTTTATAACGAGCCCTCTGACTTGGCTCATACCACCAAGTGGATGTCCTACCTCTTCTTCCACCGAGCTAGGGCCGCCAGGTCGGAGAAAGCCTCGGGGGGCAAGAATGAGCCCGTGAACTGTTTGGGCGTGCTTAATGCCCAGGTCGTGGAGGCTCTTATGGAGGAGGCTGGAGCTCCGGATCAGATTCTTGCCGAGGGGGTAGGAAAGTACCCTGAAGGCACCAAGGCCTGTAGTTACTTAAGGCGCTGTCGCAAGCCTCTGTCTAAGGAAGCCCAGTTGGCTGGTTTCCTCTCCATATGGCTGCGTTTGGTAGTAGTGCCTGGTACTGCGTCCACGGACCGCATTCACCGGAACATTCTGTGGCCGACAGTGCACCTGGTGTTTGGGGCAAGACTGGGCTTGCTTCCCGCCATGGTATGCCGCATACAGGTTGGTTTGAGAGCCATAACTGATGGGTTGCTTGTTGACGAAGCTCGGCGTGAGAGTTTTTCCAGGGTGGAATTACCATACCTATACTTGATGGGATGGTTAATTCTCCACAATCCCCGGGTTATGTCTCCTGGCTCCGGTAGCAGTTCGGAGAGTATGTTCTTGTTGAACTACAAGAATTCCTCCTGGAACGTGACCACAGTCTTAGACTGTCGGCTGGTGTTGAACCTCAGCCACGGCTGGAAGCTCCTCTGTACTCCCCCTCCTGTACATTACAATCAATCAGGGACGAGGCTGGAGGATTCAGGTGGAGAGAAGACTGATCTCTCTTCGAAAGCTTTTTATTGGCTGGTCTGTATTAGACCATCCCATCTGCTGTACATGAGCGAAGATCACTGCTTCTTCGAGCCCTACTTGCCTAGTCGGTTTGCCAGGCAGTTTGGGTACGACCAGTTGCATGTGGGCAATGCCGTTACCAGCTTCAGGTCCCGGGGCGGACTCATTGATGGAGCTAGAGGGTGGCGATATTTCATCATGGGTTGTACGAGAGCAACCTTCATTGTGCCGGTGGTAACAATCTCCATGGAGCTTCGCATTCTTCATTCTTATGCCCAGTTCTACGTGGCGATTAACACCTTCCATCGTGACTTTGATATGCGTGGAAGTTTCAGGGTGCCTTCCCCCAAGCCTGGGGAAAGAGTTGACGTCCCTTCGGTCTCTCCGGACGAGGATGAGGAGACTGGCCCTCCAGATGAGCCTCTGGTATCGGTGCCGAGGTGTGAAGTGCCTCTGCCCGCGGGGGCTTTGGTGGTCTCTTCTGGGAAGCGACGGGCCTCTGCTCCGAAGGAAGTTTCTCTTCGTAAGAGGAGGAAGAAGACTATTGCTCGTCCTCTCCGCATTCTTGGCATTGAGGAACCCGGGAGTGAGCCTGCTCCTCCCCATATTAGGGATGATTCTTCGGCTGGAGGTTCCTCGCCTTTTAGAGAGGGACCTTCTACAGTTTCGACAAGCGGTGCTGGAGGATCCTCGCTAGAGGTTGCTGTCGTGGCCGCTGCTTCAGGCAGCGGAGCGCGATTGCCTGCGTGGCCGAGGCAGATGGGAGAATCTTTCTCGAGGTCAGCAGTGAGTGAAACTCCCGCCGTGTTAGTGAGTACGTCTGGCGAGATTCCGACTGATGAACTCCGACCGCGTCTTGGTGAAGGCCTGACAGAACTCTTGGCGATGTCGGTCGGCCCGCCTCCTTCTCCAGGCATGATGGCTCGCATCGCGTCGTTAAGACGTGGTTTAGATTCGGCTGCAGATGCGTCGTATATGCCGCTGGTTCAGGGTAAACGTCGCCTTTTGTGTTTCCCTTTAGAAAGATTATCATTATACTGATATCAACTCTCTTGTCTTTTTCTCAGGGGACGACGTCCATGGAGAGTACAGCGTTGAAGCGTCTCCTGGCTCCGCTCCGGCTCCTGGCGATGATGTGGAGGCGCCCGATTTTGAGGAGGAAGTGTCCTCGGGGGCTAGCTCGCCCAGAGTGGTTTCGTCGTCTCAAGAGGAAGGCGAAGCCGTCATCGTGAGTATGCCGATGACTTCGATTGTGGCCGTTGTATCATCTTCGGTCGCGCCATGCGTCTATTCGGCGGCTGTGGCTACTTCGTCTGCAATCGTCCCTGGAGAGGGACTTGCTGGGGTCGCGGCCGCTCCTGGCGTTCAGTCGGATCTAGTTGCTTTGACTGAGCAACATACCAGTCTCTTCTACACCGGTTTGAAAATGATGATATCAATGGTGTTAGCGACGATTTTGGATTTTGAGCGCTTGAAGAAGACTTCTCTGGCGTTGATCGGGGTCATTAGGGAGCTCGGCGATCCTGGGGCAGCTGACGCCCTGGAGGCGGTGGTTAATGGTTTAGAGCAACCCATTAACGAATATTTGCAGCTGACTCGGGGCAGCTTCGATGCTGAGGTCCAGACCAGGTACGACCACATGACCGTGCGGCTCACCACAAAGCTGGAAGGCCTAGACCAACTCATTAAGACACATGAGCTGGAGATGGATAGGCGAAAAGCTGGTGTGGCAGAGGCTCTCGCTCTTGAGGCAAAGTGCCGTTCTGAGCACGAAGGGAATGCAGCGAGGGCATCCAAGCTGAAGGAAGAACTCGCTCGGGCAGAGGAGTGGGCTTCTCAGTCGCTAGCAGGTCTAGATGTGGCGTCCAGTCGACTGAGCGCAGCGCGACGGGAGTTGGACCGTGTAGAGGCTGCTCGCTTGGGCTGTCTTCGGACAAGGGCTGATCTGGCTTTTACGAACACCCCCGAGGCCCGGCTGGAGCAGGCTTGCGTCGATGCCTTGGCCCTTAGAAACGAGAGGATAGCTGCACTGGGGCGGCTGATTGACAATCTGGCTAACCCGCCATCGTGATGTATCATTTCTTTTCTTGCTTCCCCCGATGTAATCCTGCTCTCTTTTGGGAAATAAAAGCGGCTCTGTTCTGACTTTTGTGGACCCATCATTTCGGAATGTAAATGACAGGTTAGGTGAGAGTGATATCAGAGGTAGTATGGACGTGATAAACTCTCGATAAACTTCTTAGCGGGACATATCTATTCAGAGGTCATACGGACATGATAGTCTTTGTGGACCTAACACCACTGGCATACTTAGGGTTAAGTACGGGTGCTAAGTTGATCTGACAACCGATGTGATAATCGATAGCCGAAACCAAGAAGGTTTTTTCAGAGGTAACATGAACATGACAAGCTTCTTGGGATGCAATTCTATCAGGGATGGAAGTGCATGTCTGCTCAGAGGTAATATGGACATGGCAGTCTTTGTGGACCTAATACCACTAGCGTACTTAAAGTTAAGTACGGGTGTTAAGTTGAGATGACAATCGATATCAGAGGTAATATGAACATGATAATTGATAGTCAGACCAAGATAGTTTGTTCAGAGGTAATATGAACATAACAAACTCAGCTGGGGATTACAGCTCAGAGATAATATGAACATGGCTGATTTTGTGGACCCATCACTTTTTGCGCACCTAAGTGCAAGCAATAGGTTTGAGACAAGCCCTGCTAGAGGTAATATGGACATGGCAGTTTTTGTGGACTCAACACCACTGACGTACTTAGAGTTAAGTACGGGTGTTAAGTTGAGATGACAATCGATATCAGAGGTAATATGGACATGATAATCGATGGTCGGACCAGTATGGTTTGTTCAGAGGTAATATGAACATAACAAACTCAGCTGGGGATTACAGCTCAGAGGTAATATGAACATGGCTGATTTTGTGGACCCATCACTTTTTGTGCACCTAAGTGCAAGCAATAGGTTTGAGACAAGCCCTGCTAGAGGTAATATGGACGTAGCAGTTTTTGTGGACTCGACACCACTGGCGTACTTAGAGTTAAGTACGGGTGTTAAGTTGAGATGACAACCGATATCAGAGGTAATATGAACATGATAATCGATGGTCGGACCAGGATGGTTTATTCAGAGGTAATATGAACATAACAAACTCAGCTGGGGATTACAGCTCAGAGGTAATATGAACATGGCTGATTTTGTGGACCCATCACTTTTTGTGCACCTAAGTGCAAGCAATAGGTTTGAGACAAGCCCTGCTAGAGGTAATATGGACGTAGCAGTTTTTGTGGACTCGACATCACTGGCGTACTTAGAGTTAAGTACGGGTGTTAAGTTGAGATGACAACCGATATCAGAGGTAATATGAACATGATAATCGATGGTCGGACCAGGATGGTTTGTTCAGAGGTAATATGAACATAACAAACTCAGCTGGGGATTACAGCTCAGAGGTAATATGAACATGGCTAATTTTGTGGACCCATCACTTTTTGTGCACCTAAGTGCAAGCAATAGGTTTGAGACAAGCCCTGCTAGAGGTAATATGGACGTAGCAGTTTTTGTGGACTCGACACCACTGGCGTACTTAGAGTTAAGTACGGGTGTTAAGTTGAGATGACAATCGATATCAGAGGTAATATGAACATGATAATCGATGGTCGGACCAGGATGGTTTGTTCAGAGGTAATATGAACATAACAAACTCAGCTGGGGATTACAGCTCAGAGGTAATATGAACATGGTTGATTTTGTGGACCCATCACTTTTTGCGCACCTAAGTGCAAGCAATAGGTTTGAGACAAGCCCTGCTAGAGGTAATATGGACGTAGCAGTTTTTGTGGACTCAACACCACTGGCGTACTTAGAGTTAAGTACGGGTGTTAAGTTGAGATGACAACCGATATCAGAGGTAATATGAACATGATAATCGATGGTCGGACCTTCGTTTACAGATGCAGAATGATGACCTTGGCATCGATCAACTCCTAGATTCTCTTTTTTAGTACATAGCACGTCTTTGTAGGATGATGAATGTACCGATGAAAGAGACAATAATCTGGGTTATCAATTTTGCCAGCCCTCTCAGGGTATCTGATATCGGGAAGCTGAAGTTTATTTTCCTTCATCAACGTATTGAAGATTTCACTGATGTCATCTTCATTGAAGGAGAAAGTCCCTTTTGGCCTTCGGGCTCCTGATGCTTGAGTTCCATGGTCTTCTGGGAAGATCGTCATCGTTGCATCATCTTCGGATTCTGAGAGAATTCTACCCCCAGCTTTGGATGTTGCTCGGTTTTGTCGAGGAAGACTACCCCCAGACTTGTCGTTGCACTTGCGGAGATCACAGCGCTCATCTGGTTCCCCGTAGAGGTCAGATGTTGTCTTGCGCATGGAGCGTGATTTGTACTTCCGATTTGGCGCTGAGGCATCATCAGAAGTTTGGTCTGTACCGCGCGTAGCGGGAGACTGGTTTTTGCGCGTAGAGCGCAGTGGATACTTCTGGGTTAGCGCTGAGGCTTTGCCCAAAGTTTTGTCTGTACCGCGCATAGCGGAAGACTGATTCATGCGCGTAAAGTGCAGTGGATACTCCTGGGTTAGCACTGAGGCTTTGCCCAAAGTTTTGTCTGTACCGCGCGTAGCGGGAGACTGATTTCTGCGCGTAGAGCGCAGAGGATACTTCTGGGTCAGCGCTGAGGCTTTGTCCGAAGTTTTGTCTGTACCGCGCGTAGCGGGAGACTGATTTCTGCGCGAAAAATACAGAAGATACTTCTGGGTCAGCGCTGAGGCTTTGCCCGAAGTTTTGTCTGTACCGCGCGTAGCGGGAGACTGATTTCTGCGCGTAGAGCGCAGGGGATACTTCTGGGTCAGCGCTGAGGCTTTGCCCAAAGTTTTGTCTGTACCGCGCGGAGCGGGAGACTGATTTCTGTACGAAAAATGCAGAGGATACTTCTGGGCCAGCGCTGAGGCTTTGCCCGAAGTTTTGTCTGTACCGCGCGTAGCGGGAGACTGAATTTTATGTGCAGGGCACGGAGGGAGCGACACTACCACCTCATTGGTCGGAGAGATCGGAGAGATCGGAGAGTCCACAGAAATGGTAGAGGATGTCTTGGGCACCCATACTCTGCGCAGCTTCCTGTTGTCTTGGTCGAAGAGAGAGTGAGAGCTACCCCCGGTTCGAAGCATATCTTCGTAGGCGGACTGATCGAACTGAACGACCAGTGTCTTCTTCACGGTTCCTATAGATACCGTATCGCGTTGAGCAATTGCTTCCTCGTCAGAAGAGAAAGATGTCCCCAGCAGAGTCGCCATCTTGTTTGTGGTATTAAACGAAAGAATGAAATATGTTATTTCAATGACAGGGTTTGTGCGAAACCCGCGCCCTTTGGTTTACAAACAAACTTGTACAGTGTAATCCTATGCGAGGATGTGGGAGTACAATTTATTTAATCTGGGTAGATAATTGCTATAGGTGTCTGATCTGCGGTCGATCACTTTAGCCTTTGGACTGCGCGATGTTGAAGAAGTGCCGTGGAAGACAGGTAGTAGCTTCGAAGGTTGCAGGGGAGGGTGGATGCACGATGCCGACGTCGTTGATCCCCGCTCTTTGCCTGAGCCCCGGGTACTCTCTCTCTCTCCTCTCTCTTCGACCTGGTTCGATCTTCCGAATTGTCGACCCTGAATCTGATATTGGTATCTTCACCAATTTTTCCAACTGGATCTGATATTGGTTTCTTCACCAATTTTTTCGACCTTGTTCCCCATTGATAGGGCCTCTATTTATAGAGTCTTTGGTGACAGTGACCACTCCGTTGGTGTAGCAACCGAGGAGTGGAAAGTACAGCACCCTATTACACAACGGTTAAAGTAACCAATGCCTACGTATAGATGATCTTTTGAATGAGCGGGTGACGCGGGTCCAACTAAGGGGACACAACGCGTACAATTGCTACTAAGATCACGGTATAAAAGCCACGTAGGTAGGTATCCATTGTGTAGAAGGGGTTGGCGTAGAAGCCAAATATCCGTCACCATGGCATAGAAGCCGAGCAGGCATAGAAGCCTGAGTAGGCATAGAAGTCGAACAGGCATAGAAGTCGAGTTGGCATGGAAGCCGGGTAGTCGTAGAGACTGAGAGGGCGTTGAAGCCGGATGGGCGTTGAAGCCGAGTGATCCTAGAGGTCGGATGGGCGTAGGAACCGAGCGGTCATAGAGGCCGAGAGGGCGTTGAAGCCGGATGGGCGTAGAAGCCGAGTGGTCCTAGAGGCCGGATGGGCGTAGAAATCGAGCGGTCATAGAGGCCGAGAGGGCGTTGAAGCCGAGTGGGCACAGATCCTGAATGGGCATAGAAGCCGCTGCGTACCGTACTGATGTGGACGCCTTTAGCCAGAATTACGGCTTTTGAAGATATAATCAAATCTCTTACAGAGATTTGCCATCATCTTATGTATTAAATGCGGAGGCGTGTTTTGAAGGTCTGCACCCCTTCTGTGCACCTGTCGCAGAGACGTGCCTTGAGAGAAACTGTCACCGCTCTGTGCAATTAGACGTGGAGACGTGCCTCGAATCCCGTACGAAGTACAGCTTTTGACGTGGCAGGCGGTTTGTCCGCTGCGGATCGTAAAACCGCTCATGTTTGCCTGTGTAAAACAGGGCAACGTATTCCCTTGTACGCAGAAGAGCGGTTTATGCGGAGGAGACTCCAGTAAGCGACGGTTCGGTGATCTTTTAACCAAATTCTCTGCATTAAATACAGAGATCCGCCATCATTCTGTGGTGCACGTCCCGAGGGGCCTGCCATCGTTTTCAACCGTCGTCTGGGTGGCCGTGCGGCACTTTTTTGTCAGGAGTCAGAGGTCAGATTCACTGCGTGACTTGACAGGTTCATTTCGGGGAAGACGAAGCGTTCCTCGTACGCTATAACGCTGCTTCGAGAGCCGATGAGTTTTACGCCATAGAGGCGATGGAGAACTCTTTTTACGCTGGAGCGGCCTGGACGTACTGCACTTACGCTGATGGTCCTGTGAGCTTTATTCTTCACGCTGAAAAAAGCTCTATTGTACGCTTGATGGCTCTGGAGGCCTTCGTTCACGCTGCTCTGCATTAAGAGGCTGCGTAGTTCATCCCAGCGTATTTTTCATGCTTCTACAAGAAGGAGAGAAGGTCAGGAAGAAAACTCTGATACCATAAAGAATTTAAGAGAGAAAGTTGTAGGACCGTAAGGCAATTCTAGAGAGAGTGAATAGAGTACAGCAAAATAATCTATCAATTAAAATTTATGCAGAGTAAAGACATCTACCAACTAATAACAATAAATAGAGTAGAGCAGTAAAATTGAGAGAGAGGGAGAGAGAGAGCAAACACAAACATCGTGATGTTTACTGATTTTTCTCTGAGAGGACTATTCCAGTCCCGAGAACTCTTACTTGGAGTTTTATCCACTATAATCACTAATAGTTAATCACAAGCTTTGATCCGAAGGCTTGTACACTTCTTACAACCTCGAGATTTGATCCAAAGGCTCGAAAGCCTTCACACGTGCGTTTGATGCAAATGGCACGCTAACTTCAAACTAAAAAGAAAATTTGCTGAGCCAAGCTCTTACAACTCTGGTAGATTTTTAACGAAGATCGCACTTGGCACTAGAAGGCTGGGAAGTTAATCTTGGAAATGGAGAAGGTTAAGGCTCTGGGTATTGCTCACTAATGGATAGAAAGATTAAGAGTAGTTGAGTGAGTAAGAATGGAAAAATCCAAGTCTATTTATAAGGTATTCTGGGACAGAGTTCGGCCATAATTAGGTCTAAAATATTTGAATTTTTGAAAGTTGGAGCCACAATATCAGGGATTTCATAACTGGCCAATCTTCTGAAAATAGCAGACCAAGTTCGGTCCGAGTTCAGTTTTGTTTATTTCAGACTGGTCTAGGCTTTGGTTCAAGTTAGTTTTGGTCTGATTTTGGGTGGATAGCTTTTAGGCTTGTTTGAGTGGACTGAGTATTTATAGTTGCCAAGTATTACTCGATATACATAAGTCCTATACTCAATAAATATCAAATTATATATGATAAAGATAAACCAAGAGCACTTGATGATGCCAAACTTCTTAAGCGTCCGCTGACTAGAAGACACCTTTTCCCTTTATGGCAGTTGTCCAAAGATAAACAGATCTAAAAATCTGACCGGGAAGCGGAACCCCCGGGTGCGAGGCTCCGGATAAGTCGTAGGCGATTCAGAGAAATCTTCTGGTATAATCTCGTCTTTGGCTCATCATCATATAGCATATGTCCATTGCTTTTCTACAAATTCATGTTAGACAAATAAAGCAATATACAGAAGTAATATATATGATAACATTTAAGATCAGATATAGACAAGCTGAGTTTAAGTAAAAGTTACAAGTTACTTATAGTGATTGATCGTTTATCATAATGCTAGACTTAATCGATTATCAATATTCAAAAATTCAACTTAAATATTGGGCCAACAAAAGTAATATTGGAGAATTATGGAATACTCATTATATTGAATCAAACTGAATATATACAATACAACCAATCTAGAATAAATAACTACCAATCTATAGTAGGTAATTTATCTCCCGTAATCATGCATCTAGAATATGTAACTACCAATATATAGTAGGTAATTGATCTCCTACAATCATGCATCTAGAATAGGCAACTACTAATCTATCGTAAGTAATTAATCTCCTACAATCATGCATATATAATACTCCAAATCAGGATCCTATTGATTATAATATTACAAAATCCTAGATATTGACATTTATGTACATATATCTTTATCAGCTAGTTGTATCACTTCAGGACTAGTTTGGTTCTCATATGAAGAACAATCCATTTTACATAATAAACGTCAAATAGTGCTCTTATAAACGTTTGCCATTTTTTTATGTTGATCAATTTTATAAGAAATTATTCTGTGTGCCGACCTCACGTGCACCTTCCATATATTGGAAAAATTCATAAAATCTAATATATAACATTGTAGGGTGCACGGTGTAACGCACATTTCTTTGGGCCCCACCGTGGTAGAATAAATGCTCTAAAGACATATTTGTAAAATTTTTAAATATTTGCTAGCTAGAATTATAAATAGAATTTTCTTAGGATATAGAATATCCTCATTCCAGAAGCTTCTTGTAAGCCTTAGAGGCACTATAAATAAGGGGATGATCATTTTCTCCTCACAACCCAAAAGTTGCATATAATAAATTATTAATATTTCAATCTCTCTTTTTCTCCATAATTTTCTCATTATTGCCTTAGTGATCTAGCTAAGCGTTTGGGGGATGGCTTGCACGGGTCTTTGAGGAGGAAGTTCGTTTGCCGCACGGGTAGAAGTACAGAAAAAATACTAAGTCCGTAATAAGTGGTATCGGAGCGAAGGTTGGTTTGTGCTATGTCGTCATTCGAGAGTGTCTAGGAGAGGCTCGCCTCGCCTAAGGTAAGGAACGCCAAGACCAACAAGAGGGACAAAAGCAAGGAGCCTACGACGGAGCGTACCCTTGTCGATCTTGCATAGCGCCTCAAGATCTTGGAGACAGGTTCGAGGGACATAGGGATGCGCATGGGCCCCATGGAGTAAAACAATGCAAGGCTATACGAGTTCTACAATGGACTGGAGAGTGACATGGCTTTGTCCATGACAATATTTCGGGAGCAAATTCAAGAGATCCTATCCGCATTTGAGGAGGAGCTCAAGGCACAATATGCAGATATTGAGGTATTGTACGAGAAGGTCCGAGGCTACGAGGAGCTACAGTTCGTGGTCGAGAGTTACGGAGAACTCAAGACCAAAATTGCCATTTTGGAGAAGGTCGTTGCGAACGGTGGACCTTCTAGTAGGGAGGCACCGAGAAGAAAGATACCCGAGACGAAATCCTTCGATGGGGTACTAGATGCCAAATAAGTAGAAAACTTCTTGTGGAACATGGAGCGATACTTTAAGGCATTTCACATCGAGGATGAGGCCGAGAAGGTAAATATTTCTTCTCTTTATTTAACTGATGATGCTATATTGTGGTGGCATTGTAGGTGCGTAAAAATAGAGATGGGTTTGTGCTTAATTGAGAGTTGAGATAATCTCAAGAAGGATATCACGTCTCAGTTTTACCCATAGAATGTGGAGTTTGCGGCAAGGCGGAGCTTGCGACAACTCAAGCACACCAGAACAATCAAAGAGTACGTTGCAAAATTCACACGCTTGATGCTCACGATATCCAGCATGGGTGAGGAGGATCGCTTGTTCTTCTTCCTCGATGGACTACAACCGTGGGTGTAACGACCTGCTCCGCGTCAATACGGATAGCCGGTTCAAATGGCATAAGTGCGGTGACCCGACCCGCCTTGCTCGGTGAGAAGACTAACTTGAGGCAAATGATATAGACTTGGCCCTTCAGGAGTTCAGACTTAGACTTTCAAAGGCGCGCTCGGAGTCCCGCTCGGTTGAGGCGAATCATCGCTAAGCTAGGTGGCTACGATGAACCTGTCTTTGCTTAGCCTGCACACGTAAAATATGGACGATACATGCTAGTCTCTAGAAAAATCACCTCTTGCATGCTAATAAATAATACAACGCACCTAGCTAAGAGAATAATCCCATCTTATATTGCTCGTCTAGAACATGGAAAAGAAGTAACTTAATAGATTTTCTTATGCGCCGCTCTATATGCCTTTGCACGATTTTAATCCCTGCACTATCTTTATAGATTTGATCAAGTAAGATAAACTTATATTTCAAGTAGACTATTTATATATTTCTTGTACTGTACTGCCTCATATATTTGAAATGCTCGTCACCTAGATAATGCACAATCTGGATGCACAACAAGAAACATGGTTCATTCACCTGAGGCATGAAGACTATCAAAATAGTTGTTCCGAGCCAAGTACTGGAAAAACATGAAAATATTTCGGGACCTTTGGGTCTCCCAGGAAACTCTCGAACCGAGAGCTGCATAATGATAAAAGATAAGGAAATACATCAGCTCGTGGAGCCGTATTAAGACATCAGCTCGTGGAGCCTGTGGTTTGGAAATGAAAGATATCAACTCATGGAGCCATGGTAAGACATAGAAGTAAAGATGAGACTTACATCGTCACGAAGAACTTGTGCACAAGGTTTTTATGGTTTCTGCGAATGGTCGTCGGGGCGCACCGGGCCCGATTCGACCTAGGCGGAATCCTGATAGCAATGAGTGATTCGGAAACTTGCAGCGGGGCTCGCTACCCGCATTGCAAGGATCGATGTCTAACCCGCTACGGTCCATAATTGTTTGTGGTGCCAGCGATATTCATATAGATTAAGTAAAGCTCGATTACGACAATCTATGTGCGAGTTATTTGCATTGAAACAAGTAATCTGTGTAAACTGAGTTTTATGATCATTTGAATAACCTGAGTAATATGCCTAAATCTGAGTAACAAAGTAATATGTGTCTCACAATCTAAGCAAACTCGTGCACCTTATTTAGAAATACGCTCGTAGCATACATATGTTCGCCATGCAATTCTCTGATTTTATTATATATATATTTGTGCTTGATTAACTTGGTTTACACTTGGGCAGGAAAGGACGAATGGTAAGTTGGTAAGTCTCGCCGTGTTACTCTTATATTGCACGGCGCACCGCCACACGAGTTGACTTATATCTTATGTCATGAAACTGATCCTAAGGCAAGACTAGAAAGACAACATAATAGTTGGCGCATGAAACTAATAAACGTGTTTGGATTTATTGAGCGGGCGAGAAGCCTCCCCACTAGTGCATTCAATGTATAGATAACCCACCAGATTGCTTGCAGGGTGCGGAAGAACCTCGTTCGGTGCGGATTATCCCCTCGTGCGTGCTAAGGAGTGGAGTTCACTCTGGAGACTTGGAGTGTTGCATTTGGAGCTGAAGCAAATATACATGACATAATGTTGGAATATCACCTATGTATAATCCCGTGCTGTAAGCCACTTGGCACGCCTTTATTATTTCGAGAGAGAGAGAGAGCTTGTGCGACTTGTAATCTCGTCCTAGCACCATTTGTAACATTATTTCTATATCAATAAAGAGCTTATTTTTGTATCATACTTGTGTTCATTCTATACTTTCGCTATAACGACTCTGTGAACTAGTTATCGAACGGTCGTTTACTTGTGTCATTCAAAATTTTGCTACATTGGAGACTATCTGTGCGACTCTGTGGCTTAGTCATTTTACCGCCTGTTCGGACCTTGGCCTTGCGCGGACGCAGCTTATGCTTGCGTGACATCACGTCCTAATGGGAAAAATCGTCCTATAGGAGCGCTGGCACGGTGATTCGCATCCAGCGGGGACGGCCTAACCTGCGGGAGATCGGGCATGATAGTGTGCGGCTCAAGAATTGTAACAACATAGGGTGCAAGACATGAACACCGTCGTGGCAGCAGCCGAGAGGATCATCGAGTACAGGTGGAACGAAATGATGCCAAGGCCAAGCCAAAGACCACCATGGAGAATGGTAGAGGAGAGAAGGATAGTTCTCCTATGGAGGGTCCGTCTGAAGAAAAGAAGCGTGAAAAGGCCCAACCCGAACAGATAGTTTCATGCTTCATATGTGGAGAAAATTACTTTGCTCGAGATTGCCAAACTGGAGCAAGCGTGTCAATGTCATCCAAAGCGAGGAGGTGGATGACGATGAGTACGAAGTAGGAGCGCACATGGGAGCATTGCGCTTACTCAACGCCGTTAAGGCCAAGTCCGTTGTGTCGAAGACTCCGAACAGGGAGCTCATGTATGTTGACGTAAGGATCAATGACATGAGCACACGAGCGTTGGTTGATACGGAAGTCACTCATAACTTCATCTCGGACGTGGAGGTATATCGCTTGGGTCTAGCATTGGAAAAATATTCAAGCAAGATGAAGGCGGTCAACTCAGCGGCTCATCCCGTGCAGGGGGTAGCCAAGGAAGTTCGCATAGAGGTGGAACATTGGTTGGGTGTTTCCAATTTCACCATCACATCACTGGATGACTTCAAGATGATACTTAGTATAGATTTTCTAATCGCAGCGAAGGCGGTTCCGATGCCATACTTCGGAGTCATCACCTTTATGGAGGAAGGCTCATCATGCATGGTGAGTGTTGAATGAGGTAAGTCATCAAAGAAGAAAGTTGTCTTTGCCATACATCTCGAGGAGGGTAGCAAAGGGAGATGGCCTACTTAGTGGTGCTCGAGATGAAGGAGGACTTCGAGGAGGAAGATCTTCCAAGAGAGACCGATGATGTTGCAAGGGACAATCCCGAGAAGTCACTTCCGCGGAGGGAGGTAGATCTTGCTACCAAGCTGGGCCAGGGTTAGGAGAAGCATGTCGTCGATTGTGAGGAGGTAGATGTGACAAAGATAAGTATAGGAAAGCAGAGTGGCTCATGCAAGGAGTCGCTCGAGAATCATGGTGGATGTTCGGGTCGACATCGTCGCAATAGAACTCACATGCGTGGAGGTATGGAGGACTATTCGGGTCGACATCGTCGTAATAGAACTCACATACATGGAGGTATGGAGGACTATGTGCGCCCACGAGATGAGATGGATCGGTGACCTGGTAGTCGGTTCAGGCCTCTTTATGTGCTAAGGAGGATACGAATCATGGAAAAAGGTGATGCAGTGAACAAATTTGCTTTCGATCTTGAGGAGAAGATAGACAAGCCTGGGGAGGGCCGCACGAGAAAGAAAAAGAAGAAACGACAAGGGCGTCGACAAAACATGTGGGGGATAATATAACGCACATTTCTTTGGGCCCCACCGTGGTGGAATAAATGCTCTAAAGACATATTTGTAAATATTTTAAATATTTGGTAGCTATAATTATGCATGTAATATTCTTAGGATATAGAATAATTCCTAGAATATTTTCTAGAATAATTTCTGGAATATCCTTATTCCAGAAGCTTTTTGGAAGCCTTAGAGGCACTATAAATAAGGAGGGATGCTCATTTGCGCATCATCACCCAAAAATTGTAAACTCTCTCTAATATAATAAAATTTATAATATTTCAATCTCTCTTTTGCTCCACAATTATCTCATTCTCGTTTTAGTGATCTAGCTAAAGCGTTTGGGAGAAGATTTGCACGGACCTTCGAGGAGGAAGTTCGTGCGCCGTACGGATCGAAGTGCAGAAAATAGACTAAGTCCGTGACAACGGACACAGAATAATTTCTCCAATTTTATAGGGCAAATGAGATAACCGTTTACCGTTTGGACAAAAATGTCAATAGAAACGGCAAACGCCACCTTCTCAGGATTGGACTTATTTGGACTGCCGTTGACCTAATATGCCAAACCCGTCAAGCTATCTTTCTATTGCTTCGCCAAACAAACCTCTTTCACTCGGAAATCCCAACACGTCAAGCTAACCGCCCAAACAACAAAAACAACAACAGAGTACTCACTCTATAGGGAGAGACAGAAGAGAAGAGATGTCCATGGCTTCTTCAATTTTCTCGAGCCCTTCCATCTCCATCAAACCGCCGTTACATCGGCGTCCCTCTCTCCGAATCCGGTGCCGGAAAGCGCCGGCAAACGCGCACCGGACGGCCCGGACCGTCACGATCTCCCATACGGAACTCGAGGTGCCGTGACGAAATATTTATTTATTTTTCGATTTTGGAACTGATTTTGATCGATGAGTGGAAAATATTTGGTGCAGGAGAAGGGGAGGGATCTGTCGGGGAAGATCGAACGGGGGTTCGGTCCGGACGGGCTCGGCATCGTCTCGGTATCGGATGTACGTACATTGCTTTAACTTTGCATTTCGGTCTCACTGCTGCTATTTTTTCGTTACATCTTTTACTTTATATAATGCTTTTTTTTTTCCGAAACGGAAATCATTGGATGGTTTGAGTTCTAATGAGAATGTTGGCACCCGATACGTCTTCTGCGTTCCAGAACGTTTTCTTGAATCACAGAAAGTTTCTGTTCCGCTAAATGTAGCGTTAAGAAATTCATCGAAACTACTCCTACTCACACACTTCTGATTGTTTTGATTAGAAAAAGGGACACGATTCAACGCATTAATGGTGGAAAACTACGATCACGATCATGATGTTTGAAAATTATATCGAGAGTGTACGAACATTAACCATGTACAAAGAAGAAGAGTTTCTTTCAATGAACTTTTGGACTACAATCGAACCTCTCAACACAACCCCGAAAAATTCTCTCAAAAACCCAAACCTTAAATCAAAAGAAAAAGAAAAAGAAAAAGAAAAAGGAAAAGGAAAAGGAAAAGGAAAAAGAAAAAGAAAAAGAAAAAGGAAAAAAAGGGCCTCTCAATACTTTCCCCCTTTTTTCTAATAACCACCATCCAAGCAACCCACTCCCAAAAGACGTATGTTGCAGGGATACTCCTAGGGAGGACCATATCCTTGTCTGTATCCGTATGCGATACATATTGAACACAATACTTTCTTGACATTCCTGTTAGATATGACTTGTCCATGTCTAGGCTCCAAAAAGAATCCAAAACTTATTTGAAGTAATTTTGGCATATTCGGGATCATGCCAAATGTAATTGAGATATAAAAAGTAACATTTTTTTGCAGTGAATTATTTCTAGAACTTTTTAGAGCCTGGTAGTATTCAAGACATGCTTATATATAGATACTATTAAGATCTAATGTATAGAATATGCATGTAAATATGTTTTTATGTGTACATATAACCGTATCTATGTCGTATTCGTATCCCAAAATTTTCCAAAATGTTGTATTACGATTCTATAGTGTCCATATCCGAATATGTATCTGTCTATGTAACATAGCAAAGGACCTTATTCGTAGGTCAGCTTCATTATTTAATTGACAAATTTACAGTGAAATTTCTTGAATAGAAATCTTGCCCTAGTCCAATTAAGAGTCATCCTCCAACAATCTCCACCTTGATTCTTATCTATCTCCAAAAGCATGCGTAGTCAATAATCATAGTTGGTTATGTGACGTCCAATAGACATTTGAATTCACAAACTCGAACAAAGCATGTAATAGCTCCAACATGAGCAACAGTTTCCTCGATGTTTAAAGCACAAGCATTCCCGAAGTTGGTTGTGTCGTTACCAACATATGCCCTTCAACAAATATATCTGTCTAATTTTCTTTACTTTGATGACTATAAGGTTTCAGTTCCAAATTTTAATTGCTCCACTTCCAATAACTAATTTTGCTGTCATTAGAATCTAAAGTTCCAAGAGAGGGAGAGGGAAGGTTTTGCTTCATATATGGTACATGAAGAACTCATGTTGGTGTCCTAATAGTCCAATCATCCATTTTAAAATTGATATTTTTCATGCCAACAACCTTACAAGTAGTTTCAATAACAGATATATACCAAGGTTTAAAAACTCGGTATCGGTATCGGTATCGGACAGTTTGTATGAGTATCCGTATCGGTAGTATCGACGGTATCGGATCGGAGTATCGGATTTTTTGGTATCGACTGTATCGGCAATATTTAAATAATTATTAATAAATTAGTAAAAAAATAGAAAAATAATTTACATATTTATGCATTATTTAAGTGTTTTTTATTTTATTTTTATTATAATTGAATAAAACAATAGTCATTATGTGTATGTCCGTAGAAGAATTTGCCTCTATTTATAGTTTTTTTTTTTGTCTACTATTTTGGTTCTTTATTATTGTTCTCTGTTGGATTTGATATGTCTGGAATCAATTTCTACTTTTTTTTTAGCTTTTTGTGGAACATCTATTTTGTTAAAGTTCCTGTGATGATCTGATTTTTTCCCGTATCGGCCAGTATCGGCCCGTATCGGCCCGTATCGGCCAGTATCGGCCTCGTATCGGCCCCTATCGGCCCGTATCGGACCCGTATTTGCCGATACAGACCGAAACGAAAAAAATTTGGCCCAGTTTAGACCAATACCGATTTTTTTTTCCGGTATCGGATCGACCAAGGCCAGATCCGATCCGATATGGCCGATACGTATCGGTATCGGCCGATACTTTAAACCATGATATATACACAAGATCATTTGTAATTTCATGTGTACCAAACCATTCTTGATTTGGACTTATATGATAACAATATCAAGAATTAAAAAAAAATCCATGACCCATGAATCTCTACGAACTTTAGAAGTAGAGACTATTGTTTCATCAATCTCTTACATCACAATTGCAGTCTCATCTTGTGCCTTTTGTTTCCGATTTTCTAACTTCATCAATTCTTTATGTAACTTCCGACAAAATCTCATAGTATGTTCTCTTAGTTTGTAGTTACAATCTATCTGCAAGAACTATTGAAGTTCTTTCTCTACCTCTTATATATGCTCCATCTATTGGTTTGCGGGTACCATGTGATTCTTCATCAGACAATTTATTTCTCGTCTCATTAGCCAATAGAGCATCAGTAGTATTTTGCAAAGTATCGGTTTCTCTCCCTAAGATTATAGTGATTAAATGCTCATACAACGATGATTGAGGCGAATATTTTTATTTATTTTTTTACTTTATCTTCATCATCAATCTTCACTTATATACTAGTTAATTCGCAAATAATCTTATTGAAAAGAAATTTAAGTTTCATGGATAAAAGGTTTAAGTATAATGCCTTGGTAATATTAGTCTTGTTAGGCCTTGGTAATTTCAAATGCCAGTTATTGTATACTTGTTCACTTTTGTCCTTATTGTCATTGTAGCGTGGCCCTACTGAAGTTTTATTCTTTCACTATTTCTAACATGGTATCACAACCATGTCTGCAAAAATAAATCTTTTCATTCCTCACTCCTTTCTCTTTTCTAAGCCTAACCCTACCGTAACTTACATTCAACCCGTGAGCATACATGCATCGGTTGTACCTAATCTGAACCTGCATGTGTGCCAATCTGAATCCCATAACGACTGATTCTCTCCAAACCTGTACCTGTCTTAACCCATCGTATTTGCTTTGACATTATTGACATCATGACCTCGGTTCTCATATCTTTGTTATGGGTGATCTTCCTTCTCACTATCATAGATGCTACCCATCTCCACCATTCGGTTGGTTATTAGCTGGGAAGATAGGATGAGAGTTAAGGTGGAGGCATAGGAATCCTAGCTATTGTAGAGTTGTCGACTTTTGTCATGTCTCTCTCTGTAACTTGGTCTTGAGTTCTAATCAAGTTACTCTTTCACAAATTCTAAAAAGTACCTTCCTTCATCGAAAGCCTGTAAAGTTATTTCTTTATAGATAACATGTTTATCAATGACTTAGCTATGTAGAGACTTTTCAGTCTTTGTTACAGTTTTTCCATCGAATTGTGACCGAATAACCGAGAATGTTGTAGGAATTTTATTTGCCGAACATACCCACTTATCGCTTCATATCAAGCTTTATCCAATCTTCTTCAGGCAAGTGTTGGTTTCTTCCCAAAGGGGTACCTTTAGCAAACATTATTCAATTCAACCATTAAGTCCTGCATCGTCAACTGCCACAAAGCAAAATTATTCCTTCAATCTATGTTGTACTGGGCGCTAGGCAAGGTAGGCGAGGCGATAGCCTACCCGCCTTGCCTAGGCGTCCGCCTAGCTCACAGATGATATTTTGCATGAAAAAAAATTGCAGTTATGTGTAGAGTGCCGACAGTGCAGTTATAATGTTATATACGAGATATTAAAAGGTAACAACAACAATACAAAAGAACAGTTGATAACTAATATACACAAGTAACAAGAATAGTTGATAAATAATTCAATATGCAATATAATAAGCACTAACCAATAAGCAATATAATAAGCCTAAAGTAAGCATTAAGCAATATAATAAGCATTAACCAATATTCAACATAAAGTAATAATAAGTTGATAACTAATAAGCATTAAACAAGCATTCATAAAGCAACATTATAAAAGAACAGTAGATAACTAATTTACATTCAGCCCACAACCGCCTAGGCGTGCCTATGCATTCCCCTGGTCGCCTCTAGGCTCGCATATGCGTCCATCGCTTGACACGAGATTTTCTTCTCCAGGTCGAGGCGGGCTTTCCCCCAACCTGCACGCCTAGGCCGCCTAGGCGTCGCCTTTGACAACATAGCCTTCAATTGAATTTCTCCTTCTCAAACAATAAACTCATTGGTTTTATATCCATCTCGATGATGTTCTTGGAACTTGGTTATGATACCAATTTGTTTTGGAAATAGTATCTAGATTATACGAGCAATAACCAAGTACGAAGAAGAACACTTCTTTCAATAAAGTATTGAACTACAATCAAACCTCTCAATCCTAATCCTATGAATTCTCTAAAAAAAGCAAACCTTAATCAAAAGAAAAAGTAAAAAAAGGAGAGGAAAGGACCTTAGGTTTATTTAATTGACAAGATTTATACAAACCCTTTGTCAACTAGAAATCTTACCTTAGTCCAGTTTAGAGTCAAACTCCAACAAAATTGATGCTAAGGGGTTGTTTAGATGCATGAAGTGGACGGAAGTGCGAAAGTTTGAAATCTGAAGTTTGCAAGTACATTTCTTGCATATGCATATGTTTCTACTTCATTTGTTTGGGTTCTTTGAATAAGTGAAGCTTAAAAAATGACAAATTCATAGTTTTGTTGTTTTGTTGTGTTTAGATGTTTGCTGAACTTAACTTGAAATATAACTTTTTCTACTTACTTTGTTTGGATGTTCTTATGAAGTGAAAGTAGAGAAGAGATATGATGACCACATATGAAATGGGTAAGCTTACCCCCTTTACACATTTGAACTTGGAATTTATTTTCCAACCCAAAAATTGAAGGGTTGAAACAAATAATTAGAAAATACAACATTCAAAAAATAGATAAGCAAAAAAAAAAATTTATAATGAATTTTATTTTCCAATCCGAAAATTAAAGGCTTCACACATGAACTTGGAATCTTGTTGAGAATGAATATAATCCATTTCAGGTTCCACATTTCAGGTTCCACACACAAAGTGGATTTACACTTAAAAAAATTGTTACATAAAATATCACAATTACTAAGATGGTTGTACACTGGCGGTGTACTAGCACTGTACTATGATATACACCAGAATGTTAATTGTGCATCCAAAAAGAGTGTGTATATATATATATATATATATATATATATATATATATATATATATATATATATATATATATATATATATATATATATATAGAGAGAGAGAGAGAGAGAGAGAGAGAGAGAGAGAGATTTGAACACCTTCCCTCCTATGGTCCTACCAAACCCAACCCTCTATTGTTTCTCCTCCAGTACCCATTCTTTCATCTCCTATAACAAATCCTCTTCTCCTCGACACAAACTCTAAGAAGTCCCTTTTCAGCAAGGTACAAACACACTAAGGTTTGTCTTCCTTTAAAATCTCTCACTTCTTCTGTCGAATCTATGATTTTTCAAATTGACATATTCTCTTTTGGTTGCAAGAATTACTTGACCTAGCGCAACCACATAAGGAAATAGAAACATCGTTATGGATACTAGAATGGAATCACCTCTAGAAGATGTTGGCCTCTTATGGGAATTACACAATAATGACATGCTGAAATTTTACTTGTATTTTGCTACGGGTTACTGCTGGTAATCCTGGTAATAACAAAGCAATGCCATTTATTTCATTTCAAACGGTACGAGGAAGAGAAAAGAATCATTGCTGCAGCAGAAGTAGAAGAAGAAGACCCATCCTGCTCCATTTCTCTCGGCACAGAGAAGAGAGGAGCAACAACAATAGTAGAGGCAATTAGATTGATGAGGAGGAAGACGGCGACCGACTTCAGGTGTCCTGCCAGATGGTGGCTCTCGGAGTGGATCTTCAGCACCACCACCACCACCACCGCGAAGAAGAAATCTAGTACGAAAGACCGCGAGAACAATTGTCACGTCCCAGTCCCAAAATATCGAGGGACTAGACACGTGGCAATGGCCAGCAGTACACACCGATGGGCAAACCCAATTTAATGGACCCATCAGGGTGTACTTAAGCTGTAAAACAACAATAAGGGTCTATGGTACTAATCTCATCCACAGAAATAAATACAATCAATATGAAATATAAAGCAACGTTAAGTTTCAATAAAACATATCTCGGGGAACAATCCGATAAATAGTCTGATACAATAGTCAATAGACAAGAAATATAAGAGTCTAGCAACAGCAAAGACTGAGTATAGATAAAACAGATACTCAGGAGAAATCCTCGGCGATCACCTCGTCCTCGGTTTCTGGTACTGCTCCAATGTCTGCTCCTGTCCCGTATACCTCGGGGTAGATCTCCTCTGCTAAACCTGGGAACATAATCCGGATTCCAGGTCCTCAGGGAACATAGCAAGGTACAAGAATAACTCAAGCCAAAATAATGCAGTACAATAATAAATGAATCAATAGGATAAACTATGTAACCAGATAAGTAATATGCAAATGAGAGCATCACTAGACTCAGGTTGAGACCGCTACAAGCTCGGTGTCGGGGAGCCGGTAGCAGTAATATCACGTAATGTGTCTAGCTCTGATGTAGAGTCTACGGCCTCACAATAATAAATATATATATAAAATCAGCCTGTAGCCTATGTGTCTCTTCCCTTCCAATGTAATCACACGTCTCATGTCCATGACACGCAAGATCATGACCTCTAACTGATGCAGTGAGTCATAATGATAGCTATGCATATGTAATATCTATGTCATAAATCCTGTAGCCTATACAGAATCACCATGAATAACTCAAAAGATTCTGTCAATGAACAGTGTCAAGTGTCCTATGGTATGATGTACTTGATAATGCAAGCACGAAAATGGATAGGGTCGCGATGTCAATCTCTAGGTGACGTTACACAACTCCGCGTGCGGCGTTGACACCCGAATCTTGTTCGGACGTTAAGTAATGTCACACGGTCCTAGGTTGAATATTTATATCATATAATTAAATTAAGAGAACATTACGTAGCAAATACTGCAAGATTGGCAAGGTACACTTGCCTGGTATTTGATTTCCAACAGTTGTTCCGGCAATAGTAGGATCTTCAAGTACTCCTTCGATTGCTGAAATAAATATTACCATTATGTTCAGAAGATATCAAATAGCTAGAATTGTCTGTCCATAAGTCCAATTTGGACACAGGGGCAAAAGTGATAGTTTCTGGTCAAAGCGGGGTCCACATGTGGCCCGCTTCGCACCGAAAAATGTGCCAGAGACAAAGTTTTTCAAATTCATCAAACTTAGTGTCTACAAGTCCAGAACGACGATACGAACCCAACGGAATGTCCAGAACTGGATTCCGATGAGCCGATCACAAAATCGTCCATCAAGTGGAGCCGTAGGGACCACGATACGAAATTTTGTCAACATTCTCAGAATCGAATCAAACTTGGGTCACAGGACCAGCATATCGCTACGAGTCCGATGGCACAAGTTTCGTTTCGAAACGACGAGCGCACACGAAGTTACAACGAGTTTCAGAACATGACCGATACGGATGTTGTCGACGGATACGCGTTGATTTCGGTGTGCACGCACATCCAAATCAACTTTCGCGAAATCCCACACGTCCGTATTGACGGTGCGCACCTTTTGGTGAAATTCGCACACGACCAAGTCGCCTCGTTTAGCGGGACACACCCAGTTCTGGGAAAATCAGAATTTTAAATAACCAATATTTTGGTCATTTTCACCCTTAAATAACATGCAAATTACAGCTCAATAAAATTGAACTAAAAACAGGGTTTAAAACTTGGTTAGGTGGTCTAAATAACTGTTCAGGTAAATTTTGAAAACATTTAGCAGGTTAGTCGCAAAACTGTCGTGAACTGGGGAGTTCAGGACAAATTCTGAATTTTCAGAAATAGGGATCGTTTTTTCTGATTTTGCATCGCAGTTTGTGACCAACACAGGACGCGATACCCCGAACTATTTATACGGGTTTCGAGAGGGCCACGCAGGGAACGCGTCACAGCAGACGGTTCGGAAAACGAGGCGGCGAGGAAAGAGAAACACTCACTGGAACATGACGCCGAAAATCACTATGCTTTGCGTATACGCGGGGAGGCGCATCGTGGCTACGGCGGAGCTCGGTGGTGCTACTGCGGCTGCTGTGCTTGCTGACGGCGGAGCTGTGGCTGCTGTGGTCGGCGGCGACGTCGTCGACGGGTGCTCGGGCTCACGGAGGCAGAGGTGGCGGTGGCTGCTGCTCGGTTGGCGGATGGGAGAAGCGACGGTGGCGGAGCTCGGGTCAGCGGAGAATGATGGCGGCCGGAGGAGCTCGTCGGTGGGGATGATGGGGTTTGGCCGTGGCGGAGATCGCATGGCTACGGGCTGTAGTGGTGATGGCAGCGGTGGTTGTGAAGGGGGTTTAAATAGGGACGGGGCGGCCGGTTACAGGAGGCGAGCGGGCAGGGAGGAGAAGAGGCTACTGCCGTTGGGTGGTTGTAGAAGGCAGTGAGCGGGGAACGGCCGCGGGGAAGATGATGGGTCCGCCGACGGTTGAAGAAGTCGGGAAGTTAGGGATTCGAAGGGTTACTGTAGTTCGGGTTGGGTTTCGGGTTGGCGGGGCGGGTATGGATCCGACCCGACCCGCTAGGGTTTAGGTCCGGTTTAGTATAATTTAATGCTTGGTTTGGTTCGGTTCAAGTTGGTTTGTTTTGGTTTATTTAAAAACTAAGTTTTTGGGTCTTTAAAAATAATTCTGGGATCCAATAAATTTCAGGAAAATTACAGTATGTCTAATATTTATTTTACACCCAAAAATATTATTTTCATAATATTTTAATATTTATAAAATCACAAAATTAATTTAATACCAGAAAACGTTTATTTTAATTAGTTAAAAAAATTACAGAAAATTTTCGAAAATTTATTTTTAAATTCTGAAAAATTCTGGGTGTTTACAACAATGGTGACAGAAGAGAGTGGGACGACTTTGACTAGTTTTACGGCTGGATCTGAGGATGAAGCACAATCCCACTTTCGTCCACTTTACTATTGTCTTGCCGAAGTGAATGGAGAAAAACAACCGTTCATTTTAGGAGACAAGGTTCTATGGCTGGATCTGAGGATGAAGCGCAATCTCACTTTCATCCACTTTACTATTTTCTTGGCGAAGTGAATGGAGAAAAACAACCGTTCCCTTTAGGAGACAAGGATTGCCAAGGTCATGTCAACCCCTACTTCGCAACCCATTTCGGAACTCATCCAAACAACGAAAGTAGTACGGAACAATATCCAAATCCAAAAAGTGGCTCACTTCACAGCCCACTTCAGGGATCCAAACAGCTCCTAAGTGTAGTGATAGTACAAGAAATGACTGATAGTCGTACACTTAGTCTCACACTTCAAATTGTTTTGATTAGAAAAAGGGGCATGATCTAACACCATTAATAGTGGAAACTTACATTGCCTACCTTATTTGCTGCAGTAAAGAGGTTTGATGTTTTCGCACTTCATAGAGGCTACCAAAAGCGACATGCTTCATTTCACCTAAGTGTTAAGAAGAAGCCTGCCCCGACAGTTCCCCCTACCAACCACGTAGCATGTTGTGCCGCTTTCCCTTTTTGTACCTCGTTCCATAACGCTCTGCGTTCTAGGTAACCTTGGGCTTTAGTATCATAGTAATTTAGTTTATAGTAATTTAATCTATGTGTCATGCTTTTTGATCCTTGGTTGCAAGAGTTGAAAGCCTTATCTAGGAAAGTGTATCATCAGGTTGCCATCGTTCATAAAAACTTTGTTATTTCTTTTGTAGAGCCTTGATAGGCTGCATAGCGAAGCCAATATAATGGGAGAAAGCTTGGCTGGTGGATGATAAGTGTGGTGTATTTCGGATTTCAGTGTGAAATTTACATAGTTGGTAGCTATTTTTCTATTGGGCTAGTGTCTTGCTCCCAGTCAAGCGTGCAGGTATACCCAGTTTGGTGGGATGACTAGGCATAGATACAAAAGATTGGCCTAGGACTCAATAAGATGTTCGGTTTTGGCATGACACTCATGCTCGTAGCTACCTTATCTAGGAAAGAGTATCATCAGGTTGACCGTCAGTCATAAAACTTCGTTATTTCTTTTGTAGAGCCTTGATATGCTGCATAGCGAAGCCAATATAATGGGAGAAAGCTTGGCTGGTGGATGATAAGTGTGGTGTATTTCGGATTTCAGTGTGAAATTTACATAGTTGGTAGCTATTTTTTTATTGGGCTAGTGTCTTGCTCCCAGTCAAGCGTGCAGGTATACCCAGTTTGGTGGGATGACATAGATACAAAAGATTGGCCTAGGACTCAATAAGATGTTCGGTTTTGGCATGACACTCATGCTCGTAGCTACCTTATCTAGGAAAGTGTATCATCAGGTTGACCGTCAGTCATAAAAACTTCGTTATTTCTTTTGTAGAGCCTTGATATGCTGCATAGCGAAGCCAATATAATGGGAGAAATCTTGGCTGGTGGATGATAAGTGGTGTATTTCAGATTTCAGTGTGAAATTTACATAGTTGGTAGCTATTTTTTTTTATTGGGCCAGTGTCTTGCCCCCAGTCAAGCGTGCAGGTATACCCAGTTTGGTGGGATGACTAGGCATAGATATAAAAGATTGGCCTAGGACTCAATAAGATGTTCCCTTTTTAAGTCAATCGGGTGAAGTCTATATGATGTCTCATGAATCAAGTCCTCTTTGGGTCATGCCACTACCTACATTTTATTGACAACTATTTATGTGTTTTGTTTAATAATCAATCTAGACAGGCCCTTCTCCTGCTGACGCCATGATGAAATATTGAGACAAAGATATCCTTTCTGATTTTAGAAGGTAATCAAAACCATGTGCATGTGAATGCATAATAGGGTGTTTCTAGATTCCCTATGTCAGTCTAGTCTAAATGGTCGGAAACAAGTGAGGCATGGTCTTATACTGTACGAGCAAAAGGGCGTAGAGTTTTTCTAGATCCCCTATGTCAGTCTAATGTTTGGAATCATTCAATTGTCATACCAAGTGAGGCCATGATACTAAGCCACAGGAGCAAAAGGGCAGGTCTAATCTATTTTCCAATTGGCCTCTTACTTTTCATGGCAAACCCTATCTTGTAGCCATCTTTCTTGAATTTGGCACTGAGCAATTGACCTCAGGTTGACAGTCTGCCTTGAAAAATATGTCAACTCTTGTAGATATAAAGGTTTCTTTACTCCATACCTAACTAGATTCTGATGGAAGAAAGTTTGGATAATGATTGATGATAATAGTAGTAGTCTTAACAGGTGTGTGATCCTTAGCACAAAATTAAATGAAATTATTGCAACAGCTATAATAAAAGATGCCATTATTCAATAAGTGGGATTCAATCCCAAGTATCCAGCATGGTTGAAAAGAGACTTTAACTTGTGCTTCCTTGACATCCATAAATTGTTTGCAATACTCATGCATTTAGCTTTTGGTATAAATTTAGGTTATGCATGTGACTGATGGTTATCTTTTTTTCTTGCATTTTGTTTGTCATATTATTCTATTTTGTTTGGTCTAACTTTTCATTCTTTAAGTACAGGTGCCTGGTTTTCCTTTATTACGCCAAAATCTCCTACAACTTTCACCCAGGCATGTACCTTCTTAATCTATCATGTGTTGGATCTGCTGTAATGATTGGAATAAAAAGCATATGGAATAACTTAAGGTATCTTTTCCCTTTTTTCCAGAATAGCTAACCTTTCTGATGATATAAAGAGTAGTCTTGAAGACCCAGATAGCAGGTACTGATGCAAATGATCTTATAAGCTTGGAGTTTATCTTTTAAAACTGTCTTTTAGGAGACAATGCAGAATACTGCCTATTGGAATCATCATATGACTTTTTTTTTTTAATTTTTTTATAAACTGGAGTTTATGCTATTATTAATTGTTAATCACTATAATCGCTACACTTCTAAATCCCAATCTGCTTTACTATGAACTTGCTAAGCTATTTTATGAAAGATCCTGTTAATGTATAGCAGCTGAGGCACAAATATACCAATTTCGACGAGGATGAAGGGACCGGTTGTTCTCATCATGAGTAATTACTTGACAAACTATCTACTTCGCCATATAGGTTACATATGCGCAATATTACCCAAGCCTTTTCTCCCATCAGGATGTAGTCGCCTATAGAGCACGAAAAAGCTCCACAAAAGAATCAACAATTTATTATTGATCAGCTGTCAACGTACACCAATCTCCTGTTCTGGTGCCAAATGTCTAGCCAGTTACCTATGAGCAAGAGACTGCTTTCGCATAAAACTAGAAGGTTAACTGGCGAGTAGGTAGATTTGTCATGCAATCTAAGATATTGCAACCAAGGAGCACTCGCCAAGTTCCGTCATAGTAAGAAAGGGTGTAGACAAAGGATTGGATTTTTATTTTCTTTCATTTACAAAAGGTAATACAGTTTATAATAAAATTTGTACAATGTTACAACTTTCATCTCCCTAATATCTTATGCTATCCCTTCAGGATAGATAGGAATTCCCCTTAGTTCTCTTCATTTCTAGCTGTCATACCAGTTTTTTTTTACACCTCTGCATCAGGATAATGAAAATCTTTATCTTGTACATCATTTTGTTTCTTTCCTGCCATACATGCCAAACTACTGCAGTCTGCAGCTAGATCGTCTCTTGCCAGGCTGTAAAACTGATATTTCTCCTTGAATCTCCTCTTTAATTCCTCCATCTCTTGATTCGGCAGGTGTCTCTTCTTTGTGTTTGGCAGTAGCTGGGCACATCAAATCTTCCAAATATATGTTGTGAAAGGACACTTAAAATTCTGCCAATCCAAATATTGTCAATCTCCTGTTTAAGTATAGTAGTATGAAGTAGATGAGTATCTGCTTGCCCATGAATTATTCTGTCCACAGTGCAATCATTTCCAAGAAGAAGAGCACATTCCAGCATGTGAAATAATTTTTCATTGGCATCCATGGGGCAAACCACACGCTAGTCTTTTCTGCGTTGTCAATTTTCCTTCTTAGAACTTGCGAACCAGTATCCCCTCCCCTCATAATACTCTTCCAACTAATAGAAGAGTTATTATCCACAACCGTGTCCTAGAATGTTTTGTCTGGTACCTACCTCACATCTATTTAGCATGCATATTCTCAGATACAAAAACACTATATAACATTTTCACACTGAAAGAGTCGAAATATGATTTAATTCTTGGCTTATTTATTATTGCGGTGGAGCTACATATTTATAGGAGAGGCCAACCCCTCTCTCTACTATTCTACTCCACGTGGGACTAAAAGTCCATACATACTCTCAACACTCCCCCTCAAGATGGGCAATAGATATCAATCATCCCCATCTTGTTACAAAGTTTAGAGAGACTCAATGAATTAAGTCCCTTAGTAAGACAATCTGCAACTTGTTCTTCTGAGCGAACATGATCAAGCTTTAATATCCCTTTCTCTAGCTTCTCTTTAATAAAGAACCGATCGATCTCAATGTGCTTCGTTATGTCATACTGAACTGGATTATTAGCTATACTTATTGTAGCTTGACTGTCACTTAGAAGACGCAATGGTGTTCCTTGGTCCAACTTCAACTCTGTTAGCAGTGCTTTTACCCATAGCAACTCTGATGCACCCAAAGCCATAGCTCTATATTCTGCTTCAGCGGTTGATCGTGCCACCACAGACTGTTTCTTACTTCTCCACGAGACTAGGTTACCCCCCACAAAGACACACTATCCTGAGGTAGACCTTCTGTCATCTATGTAGCTTGTCCAATCTGCATTGCAGTATCCCTCAACACCCAGGTGTCCATTGTTCTTGAACCATAGCCCTTCCAGGAGCCCCCTTCAGATATCTCAGAATATGAAAAACTGCATCCATGTGGCCCTTTCTTGGATCATGTATGTAGCAACTCACTACGCTCATAGCGAATGAGATATCAGGGCGAGTGTGGCCTAGATAAATCAATTTGCCTACAAGTCTCTGATATCTTTCACGATCAACCAGCTCTCCTGTCTCTGTCCCCAACTTATCTTTCTGATCGATTTGTGTGATTGTCGATCGACATCCAAGCATATCTGTTTCTGTGAGCAGGTCTAGTACATATTTCCTCCGAGAGAGGACAATTCCATCTCTTCCTCGAGCTAGCTCGATTATGAGAAAATACCTCATCATTCCCAAGTCCTTCACTTCAAACTCCTTGGTGAGCTTTGACTTCAGCTTGGTGATCTCCTCCTAGTTATCACCTGTGATTACTATATCATCCACATATACTGCAAGTTTGGTGATGTGGCATCTCACATGCTGGAAGAAGACCGTATGATCTGCATTAGTCTGGTGGTACTCCATGCCTGTGGCAGCCTTCCTAAATCTATCAAACCAGGCTCGAGGAGATTGTTTGAGTCCATACAGTGATTTCTTCAGCTTGCACACCTTTCTCGTTGATTACTTCGTGCAAAACCCCGGGAGGGTCTCCATGTATACTTTCTGTTATAGATCCCCATGAAGAAAAGTATTCTTCACATCCAATTAATACAACTGCCACCCATGTTTTGCTGCAAGAGAGACCAGGGTTCTCACAGTGTTCATCTTTGCCACCAGAGCAAATGTCTCATCATAGTCGATGCCATAGGATTGAGTGAATCCCTTTGCAACAAACCTTGTCTTGTATCGCTCCACCTTCCCTTCTGGCGTCTCCTTTACTGTGAAGACCCATTTGCATCCAACTGCTCTCTTTCCTTTAGGTAATGGAACAAGTTTCCATATCTCATTTCTTTCGAGTGACCCGAGTTCCTCCAGCATTGCAGCTTTCCATCTCGGATCTTCCTTCGTTTCCTGCCAGCACTTAGGTACAGAGGTAGTATCTAACGATGCAATGAATGCTCCATAAGTAGGGGATATATTAGAGTATGATAAAAAATTGACAATGTCATGTTCATAACCATAACGATTAGGGGGCTTTCCCGCAATACTGCGAGAAGATTTTCTTAAGGGAGTATGTGGTATTGAAGGAGAGAGAATACCATTTGAATCAGAGGGATCCGTATCCTCATTAGAAGGATCCGGTACAGGAGGCGCATCTTCAGGAGTTGGGGCAGGGTTAGGCGAGGGACATGGCACAGTAGGAACAATAGATACAATAGTGGACTGCTGCTTTCTCCTTCGATAGACTTGGAGTTAAGTAGATTTTTCTGTAGTCTGTTTCTCCTCCTATACTACAGAATCACTTTCTTCCTCATTACTTTCCTCTTCCTCGCTATCTCCCCTTTGTTCCCTTGGATCAACTTCCATCATTGGACATGGAACAGACCCGACAATCACGCTTGGGCCCATCTCCCCCTCACTCCTAACACCTCCTGTGTTAGGTGTGTCACAAAATACGGAGCCTTCATCTGAGCCATTGTGGTAGTAGGGTTCCATCTCTTTGAATGTAACGTCCATGCTCACAAAGAGCCTTCGCTCCACCGGACTCCAACAAGAGTATCTCTTCTGAGTCCCTGAGTAGCCAACAAAGATGCACTTCACTGCCCGAGGGTCCAATTTTTCCACCGCAGGCCTATTATCCTTCACAAAACATACACATCCAAACACCTTTGGGGGAACAATGTACTTATTCTCTCCTGTAAGCATCTCAAACGGTATCTTCCATCCTAACACCTGAGAGGGCATCCTGTTGATGAGATATACAGACGTTAACACGGCATACCTCCACAAGTGTTTAGGAACATTCATGGCAAACATCATTGACTGTACTACTTCTAACAGGTGCCTATTCTTCCGCTCCGCCACGCCATTCTGTGCTGGTGTGTAGGCGCATGAAGTCTGATGTTGTCTCCTATGGGCTGATAAGTACTCTTCAATAGCCTTGTTGGTGTATTCTGTCCCATTGTCAGACTTCAAAATCTTCACTTTAGCACTATACTGTGTTGTAACCCTGCGATAAAAATCTTGAAAGCATGCAAAAATATCACTCTTATTCTTCATTAGGTATACCCAGGTAACACGAGTGTAGCAGTCAATAAAAGTGATAAACCATTTAAAACCATTAGCAGCAGTTGTAGGACAAGGTTTCCACACATCGGAGTATATCATATCAAAGGTAGCTAAACTTCTATTTTCAGAACTCACATAAGAGCTTCTGGTATCTTTTCCAAGTTCACAAGCATCACAAACCAACTTTTGTTTATTAGCCTTTTGATACATAGATAGACATTCGACTCAGTAGACTAAATGAAGAATGTCCTATGCGCTGATGTTGAAGTAATAATTCTGCTTCTACAGTTCTTCGCGGCTCTTCCAGTTGTGCTTCTTCCACCAGTGATGCCAGTGCTGCATCCAGTCCACCCCTGTCCAAGTACCACAACCCCTTATGCCAAGTGCCAGTCCCCATCCGTCTCTCCGTTCCCTTCTCCTGAAAAGTCACCTTAAGAATGTCAAAGAAAACAATACAATTAAGTTGAAGAACAATGGCACTAATGGACAAAAGATTAACAGGAAAAGATGGAGCATGCAAGATATCAGTAAATGTCATGGAAGGGGTGCATTCAATTGTGTCTTTACCCATAATGGGTCTAGCAGTACCATCAACAGTCTGAATGCTTTCAGGCTTCGCCAGATGAGTGTAATCTTGAAACTCATTACGGGCACCCGTGACATGGCGGGATGTTCCAGAGTCAATTATTCAACCTGGTTTGTGGATAGATGCAAGGGCATGAGCAGGTATACCTTTGCTTGTATGGACATAGTAGGTGATGTTACCCCTGGAGGTAGTTGGAGTCGATGTTCCAGAGGTATTGGCTCGACTGTCGCTGGTTCCAAGCCTCATGCTTCTCCATATCCCTAGCATTTTTCTCTCACTAGGGGTCATTCCAGATAACTGACTCTCACTTTCTCCCTCTGTCAGGTTTACCTTGTGCTCTCCAGAAGGATTATCTCTACCACCAGCATAGCCCCCTCTACCGCCCCTACTCCACGTCCGCTGGACTGGACTCTCAGAGGTTTCGTACAGAATCTGATGAAGTGCCCAGGGTCTCCACAGTTGTAGCACCATCCCCCTCCGGAAGAGTTTGGGTTAAAAACTGCTAGAGTTAATTTTTTCTCTGGAGAGCTAGTGGTGCTAGGCATCAGCTTCAATCTTGTCTCTTCTTGTGCCATAGCAACTATGGCCTCCTCTAGTGATGACAGTCTGGGTTATGCAAGTAGGACATTCCTTCTCTGCTCGAATGCTGGGTTGAGCCCATTTAGGAACTTCATCATTCTCTGTTGCGAAATATACTCCATGAATTTCTTATAATGTTTCACAAATGCTGGTTCTACTTGCTCATCTTCCATGCCAATGGGATCATAGTGGTCGAGATCTGACCAATACTTTTTCAGCAGAGCCACATACTCAGAGATGGTGTGATCTTCTTGGACCACTTTATCAAGTTCATCTTGTAGTTGGAAGACCCTCATAGGGTTGGAAGACCCTGAGTACATGTCTTTTAGCGTCCTCCAAATGTCATCAGCACCCTCCATTGCTTCCACGTTGTCCATCACTTGGTCGGTCAATGAAGCTGTCAATCATCCAGCTACAACATTGTTGACAATTTCTCACACAACAAACTCCCGTGAGGAGTAATCTTCAGGTGCCTTGATTTGGCCATTCACATAGCCCACCAAGCCTCTTGCCTTCAGAGTTCGCATCGCCTGACGCGACCACTTCAACTAGTTGGAAGTACCCTCCAACTTTATCTCCAGTTTTTTCAACTTTTTTATTTTGTATGGTGAAGGATCCACATCTGCGTGTGTAGTACGAGAGCTAGTCTCGGTCAACCTCCTGGAGAAGAGATCGTCTACCAAAACCTTCATCTCTTGGGCAGTCAGCTTGTCGTAGATCGTCTCTATCGTCTTCTCCTTGTCCTCTTCCATCAGCAAGGTTGTGGCAGATCTATGTCGTTTCTACCTATGATTTCTGTCCTCTCTTCTTCTACTATTCTTGTTTTAGCGGCAGGGGTGTCCCTGAGAGCTGCTGCTCATGTCCCGTGCAAGGTTTCGACTCGATGCCGCATGACCTCATGATACGACAGTTGTAGTCAAGATCAGGAGTTCACACAAAAGTTTTCTCACTGATATACCTCGCTCCAACAGTAGCAGCGGAGAAGGTCGTCGGGGTCGGGGCCGATGTGATTAAGGTCGCTGCGGTCGCAGTGACAACATGAGCAACTGTAGCAGCAGCAGTTGCTGCAGCGCAGTAGGCCGATGGCGCGCGGCCAGGCGGCACAGGGCTGAGGGGCGGCACGAAGCCGTGGAGTGGCGTACGGCCTACGAGCCGGTGGCACAAGGCCGTGGGGCGGCGCGCTGCCGAAGAGCCGGCGGCGCAGGGCCGTGGGGGGGTGCATTGCCGAAGAGCCGGCGGTGCGGGGCCGAGGGACGATGCACGACAGAGGGGCCGTCAGGAGAAGAAAGAGGGGGGGGGGGCGGATATGAGGGGGTGGGGTTAGGGTTTGGATGGACCTGGCTTTGATACCAAATCGAAATATGGTTTAATTCTTGGCTTATTTATTATTGTGGTGGAGCTACATATTTATAGGAGAAGCCAACCCCTCTCTCTCTATTATTCTACTCCGTGTGGGACTAAAAGTCCATACATACTCTCAACAGAAAGCCCCTCCAAGTAAAATAACCGAACAAGATTCTTAAGAATTACATTACATTACATTACATGACAACTAAAATAACTGATACTACTTATCAGCCTATATGTATCATATTAAATCAACTGATACGTAACGAACTGGTAGTATATCATAATGTATCATAAGATATGCATCGTGTATAGTAAGACACTAACAACATAGGTACTACTCGCTTTTCACTTAAGGCAAATTTGTAAGCTTGTAACCAGTATAAGGATATGGGGTGGATTACAGACCTGATCAAGCACAATCTTCCAGAACAAGATAATATTTTACCTTGACAGTTGACACCCTTCTGTCCTGCATTGCTCTCAGTCCTGACTGTCATTGTATGTCACATAGTTAGCTGACAAAGGTATTCCCAGGTATATAATAGGCAGAGTACCTTCCTACAGTCCCCATAATTTTCTTCATGTTTCTCATCTTAAGTCCCAACTGATGACTTCATTGAAGATGATCTTTATATTCAGATCCAGATACAAAAGCTTTTAGGAACAATAAGAATAATCTGCACAAACAAGTTAGTATCTTGTAGTTTCTTTTTTTCTTTTTCTTTTTCTTTTTCTTTTCCTGCTCAGCAAGGGTAAAATTTATTGAAATGAAAGGTGGTTTCCAAGAAGGAAACACAAGAAGAAAAGCAAGAAACAAAGGGAAGGGTACAAAAGTTCAGCAGATATTGTAACCCCTTAGAAGACCTATAGAGCCGGCAAGAGTCGAGCTTGGAGAGAAGATTTTGCATTAGGATAATACATTGAATTTGACTTTATCACCAACAAATTTGGTATCTATTGGTTCATGGCATCAATCTTAGACAAATAAACTATGCCATTCTAACACTATGACCCAGCTCAAAAAAAGGACGTTATCCTACCACGAGACTTCCGCTTAAGCAAGTTCTAGGGAGGGCCACGATATACGCATCCCTATATATATATATATATATATATATATATATATATATATATATATATATATATATATATATATGGAGAGACTTTTTCCGCGACTCTAATCTACATCCTCTAGGATACAAGCAACAAGCCTTACCGTCGTGCCATATGACACCCTCAATGCTAACTTATTATGACACTATAAATCAACTCAAAGTTAACTTAATTCGATCTTGTATCATTTTTATCATCGTACCACTTTGTCTAGTCTCTATAGTCGAAACTTGGAGGTTGCTCCTTGGTTTATTAAGCTTAACTCGCATACTCAAAAGGTAGGTCTCCTTACCTGCCAATTGGACGCCAAAGGACGCCAAGGTTTCATGGCATGTCCCTCACATCCTCATAGCTACCTCAATACAAATTTGACATCGACATAAAGGACTAACGTTAAGTATTTGTTCATGGTAACTATGTAAAATCTTTTATGGAAAATTTTTGTGCTCCATAGACGACCCCAATTTGGTGGAAGAAGGCTTGGATGATGATGATGATGATGATTCAGTTCATGAACTGATTCATGTATATTGCAATGGGAACCTATGTTGATCTGGGCACTAGGCGAGGCGAGGCAACATGCCTCCTGACTCGCATATGTGCCGCCTAGGCGTCATCATGGAACTTGGGTACTTCCCTACTGGTTCTGCAAAGTTCTCTAACTTCAAAGTTCTAGGCAACCTTAGCGGTCGCCTAGGCGACCATCGTCACCACTAGAAATATACCCAAGGCGAGTCAACAAATTTTTTACCTGTATGCCTAGGTCGCCTCTAACAACTTAGAGGACAAGTATGTGTAAAATCGTACTAAATGACCACAAGAAAAGATTTGATTGGCTCTGTCCATAGGCATTTGTAAATAACTTTCTCATTTATTTGGTATACAAGGGTTTTTTGTGTGCGTCTAATTTTAGAAAATTGTTTGACTTTGAAACTTCTTGATGCATAACATGGTTCTTCTCTATAATCAGGATTGTTTTTAACTCTTATGAGATGTTTTAAAGCCTCATTTTGCTATTTATTATACAGGTACAACTTTGGGTGGAGTCATGGAAAGGAGAAGCTTGAATCTGGTAAACTCGGTAGGTATGCCAGGCTTCAGTTACGTCAACTTCATGGTGTGCACAACTGATATGATCTTATAGGAGGAAGTGATATCAGTTTCCTCTAAACATCATTTTAATGCAACTGAGTTTCTCTACACGTGTGCACATTGCCATATATACATGCATATGAGGTGTATGTCTGAGGAGTTTGTCTTGATATCCTATCCTACAATAAGGAATACTATTGCTAGAATATCTTTTTCCTTGTTTTTAATTAAGCAATTTTCTTGGAGACCATCACACACATTAGTTTGATGCCTACCTAAGTTGTATGAGGTTAGCTTTTTTCATTTTGAGGATGCCTTAATACAGATTAATCGTTAATGTTCCTGTCTTATTTTTTTTACTTGTCTCCATGCAGATACATTCAAAGGATCCTTTTATGCTAATCCTATTTTAGACCTACCTACTGCTGATGTTTCCCTTATGCAACGGTACATTTTCATTAATGCATGTATGTTTTGGTTCGTTATGTGCTGTCTACACTTTTCCTAGAGTTAATATATTTTTACGGATTAGCATTACTATAACAAAAGTTGGAAGCCTCCTCCCTGTTGGTTACTAGGATGACACTCATCATATTTTATGTTTCTTCGAGGGCTCTAGATGATGGATTAAGCACTTTTCTTTCCTTTTCTTTATGGACCAAGCTTTAGCTTCTTTTAACGACAATCTCATTACATATGCTACACCATTCTTTTCCTAACACCAGAATTGTTTGCATGTAGAAGTTAGAAATGATAACATAAGTTCCCTAGACTGCTCTTGCTGGTTTCAGAGTGATTCTCTTTAACAACCTATTAGTTTGGACATGGATACCGCAGTTTGATAGGCAAGTAAATAATGAGTGAACAAATAGATATATTATAGTATTTGCTATAGGGTGTAAGATTCTTAACCATATGAATATATTAAGTAGCAAACAGTGGAGTTTGTATATGTGTCCAAATGAGTTGCACATATACACATTTCTAAACTTGGTTGGAGATGGAAAATTGCATTAGAGACAAGAAACCACATATCTTCGACATCAAGGTAAAGAAGAATATGCAGAACAAATTAAGGATCAATTATTTATATGCAACAGTTGTCCCAACTCAAAAGTTATTAAATAATAACTAAAATCATCTTCATCATCCAAGCCTTCTCCCATTAGAATGAAGTCATCTATGGATCATAAGAAACTTGCATAAAAGATTTGAAAGAGTTTTTATAACTTCTATCTATGTTGCACGGACATGGAAAAATGGTCTGTATGTATGGTGTCCCTACCTGTGTCCTTATTCCTGCGACATAGGTGACTACATAATGTACCTATGTTAGAATGTCTCTATCTCATATCTCTATCATGTTAATGTCTGTATCGATGTCTGTGTGCTTGCAGAGCATTGCCGGCTATCGGTCCGATGTCAACCCCTCTATGTTGGTGCAAATTCCTAGCCAAAGTAGGAATTTGCAGTTTAAGCTCATACAACCAAGTAGCACCCCAGAGTTCCCCTAGACTATAATAGTCTGGACGAATATTCAAGATGATACAATTTTCTCTTAGAAATTGCATTCATCTCCATACATATTAAGTCAAAGAGTGAAAATAAATTACAATCCCATAATAGATCAGAATAGTCTAGAGAAATATGCAAGATGATACAATTTTCTATAAGAAATTGCATTCATTTGCATGAAACATTAAGCCAAAGAGTGAAAATAAATTACAATTCCATAATAGATAATAACTAAAATAAGTATTTGAAATACTTTAAAATGAAACAAGTTTAATAAGCTTTTTCTTCAACAAGGCAAGTCGCTCTCTTGCTCATAGTTACCTTGTCTAGGATTGCTAACAAATAATTATGCGGAATTTATTGTTGGGATCGGACACGTCATGCAAGCGCTCCGATACTGTGTCTGAGACTGACCGCAGCGGAAACTTAGGCCAACCCACCAGAGATAACCAACCCTTGTCTATTGAACACTAAGCACATATAAAGACAACATATATGGCGGTGACTACGACAGCTGGATAAATCCCAATCTATATAACCTAGGTGAAATAACAAGATTGACAAGACAATGTTGAATCCTTTGCTTTAATAGGTTTAACCCCCTCACCACACTCAAGAAGAAAAGACAGATATTACAATTGAAATCACTCACCAAATCCCGTAGCAATTTTTCTGAACGAAGGCGACGACTCCTCGATCAGATCTCCTCTTTCTTCTGTCTTGGATGTTGAGCCCTAAGAGCAAAGTGTGAATTTTTTCTTAGATTTTCTGTGGACGAGCACCCCAAATCTCCACATTTTGTGCTATATCTTTATGCCTTCATCCTCACCTATATAAATAGGATGAGAAACCCTAGTTTAGGTCATAGGAATTCCTAAATAGGAAACCCATTATCTAAAATAGAAAACACCAATTATGGACGCCCAAATATGGTCAAAATAAATATTTGATACAAATTTAAAATTTAATCAAATTAATGTAGATTTTTAAATCATATCAAATCTTTTACCATATTTGGGCTCCAAAGTTTGCTTTTACCAATTCAGAGCGGACCCAACATACTCCTCCTCCATTCTGATGAAAGGGTGTTGACCCCATGGCTCCTCAACTGGACTCTATACTTGTCGTCCCGCGACAGAGTTCCTGCTCCCCCATGCCACCAATCTTCGATCCCCGAGCTGCTTTGCATTTTTCTTCGTCTCCAGCTCCCACGTCGACACTAGCTGCTATGCGTAGTACCTCCTGTACCAATGGGATCCTGCCAATATCAATGACTCAGCCAAAACGGAAGCCCCCTAACGATCAACCTCATTATGAGTCTTGTCTGCATGTCCCTGACTTTCGTCTTCCACCGGAACGTACTACCGTTCCGACGAGTTTCTTCACCCTTGGTTAGTCTAACCAAGCGGACGGTGCGGTTCCCTCGAGACTCGGACTCATGAACCTGTCCACCTTCGTGTCCGATACTGAAGCTCCCCTGTACACATGCATCATCGAGCAGAACGTCATACACTGTACACGCCATCGATGACCCACAACTCTCCCGGAACTGTATGAATGGAAATACACCTGCCTCAGATTGAGTTTGCTGTAAACCTTGATCTCCTCTCTGGCTTCGAACTGCTGAAACCGATGTCGCTCCACAATGTTTTCGCAAACCACCCATCGTCAAAACCGGATCCGTAGAATAACTCTCACTTGGAGACTAACCAGCTGTCATTGACCGACAGACTGACCCTCTATCTTTGACTCATTACCATTCGTAGCTTTGTCTCGACGAACCGAATCCTCCATATTCCTCAAAGTATCTTGAAAATCCTCCTCAACAAGTTCTTGATGATCCACCTCCTATCGAACACCCCTCAAGCCTTCATCCGATGTCTTTGGCCTGTCTGTACAGCTCAGCAGCTTGAGCCTGTACATGCTACAACATAAATCTCTTCTAACCAGTTGTTGGGAACCCTTCGTAAGCATCCAATCTTTGTCTCCAAACAAACTACGCCAGCCATCATCCGCCAGCCTCCCTACTGAAACCAAGTTGTAGCGCAAACTCAATACATGTCGCACACCCTTGAGATCTCACCAAGCTCCGTTGTCAAATGCATATCACCGATGCCTACAACTGCAGCCGTTTTCTTTTGTCCATCTTCACACGTCCAAACCTGTCGTCCCGATATAACATGAAGATCCTCCTATGTGGAGTGGCGTGATACGGCGTAACCGTGTCCATGATCCAATCGCCGTCATGCCATATGCCACAAGGTTCCTCTGCATAGGTTGTTGCGATGATGATATCTCCCACAGCCGTGAGATCCTGCTGATCATTCTTGCCTTTGGCGTCATCATGCCACATGCCACAAGATACCTCTGCGTAGGTTATTGCGATATCTCCCACAGCCGTGAGATCCTCCTGATCATCCTTGTCTTTGGCCTTCTCAGTTTTGAGTTTCATGCAGTTCTCTTGATATTACCCATTTCGTCATAGTGATAGCAACCCTCCTTGTGGTCCACAGTCACAAGACCCCGAGAACTCCCCCATGTACTTGCCTGTGACTTGAGTCTTCCCTTCTTGTAGGAAGCCACCAGAGCGGACTCCTAGGACGATTCAACTTGCTTATGCCGGACCTCCTCATTTAGCAAGCTACTTTTGACCGCCTCCATCGTGACAACTCCTTCAGGCCTGGAGTTGCTCACCGACACCACCAACGTCTCCCAGCTTTCCGACAGAGAACTCAAAAGCAGAAGGGTCTGAAGCTCATCGTCAATCACCATCTTCATCGTAGACAGCTGATTGATGATGCCCTGAACCTCGTTCAGATATTGTGCCACCGAGGTACCCTCCGTCCACTTCGAGTTGACGAGTTGGCGAATAAGAAACGTCTTGTTGTCAGCCGTCTTTCTTTCGTACAAAGAATGAAACTTCTCCCACAATGCTTTTGCCGAACTCTCTATGGATACATGATGAAACATCGAATCGTCCAGCCATTGGCAGATGAATCCAATGACCTTCCGATCCAGTCGTTTCCAGTCTTCAGTAGCTTTGTCCGACGGCTTGGCGCTGTCGCCCTCCAATGGACCATGCAAGTCCTTGCACCAGAGTAGATCCTCCATCCTTGGCTTCCAAATCGTCCAGTTCTCCCCTGTGAGAGTGATCATACGAGTGTTCATCTGTTCCGTAGACATAGTTGCCAGAACCAAAACCAGTAGCTCTGATACCACTTGTTGCGAATATGGTGTGTCCCGAACTGGAGTTGGCTTATAAGGTGCGATATTGGATTGGATCCATATGTCTTAAAAGAGAATTTCCATGTAAGGCCTGAACCAATTCCAATTATCTGCACCTCATGATCCTACCAACTCCATTGTCACCCCCCTTTGAGGGTTCATCCGAAAACGAGATACAATCCAACATTTATTTTCCAAATGGCAATTTTCAATTGAATTCATTTCAAAGGATGTGGTATCAGATGTGTTCATTTAAAAGGTTGGATTCAACTATTATTTCACCAAAATTGATATTAAACTACATAATCAACGTATAAAAGTATGATTAAACTTAAGTTTTTATATATTTTTTGAGCTACCTACTGAATACTCAAATTTGTAACTGCCAAAACTACCTACCATTACTTATCGCGAGAGTCTGCCTACGAGTGCCACTATCCAAACTAAAGTTTTGAACTTTGATTCATAGTTTCAAAGTTGTCGTTCGCTTTGATACATGATACCAATACGTATGATGCTACTTTCCCTGGTACGTAGTATAAGGGCTAGGCTTAACCAGTACGTTGTGGTTCGCCTAAGAGCAGTGTATTTGTCATTGTCTGTTTGTGTGTATTTGTGTCTTCTAGGAAAAATTTCATATTGAATCCTACAACCTACTCGTATATGCTTCATTTTAACAATTAATTGAATTTATTACCTTGTACCTACCATTTAATTTATATCTTTGTTGAACTTTATCTTGTAAACCCAAATTGGTCGCCACCATTTGGGAGCCCGCCTAATTTGGGATTACTAGATCTAGAATGCGGTTCCTAGGGACTAGGGGTATCCAATAACTATGCTTTGGTTAATACCATGTTCCTTTTTACTCTTTGATTTTACTCTTTAATTTTACTCTTTAATTTTATACAGATTGATGATACTGTACAATAAGCAAATTTTATAATTTATTCCAAGTCTTTCTATTATCTTATCTTTTCTAGAAATTGTTATTTTATTTGGTGGTTGCTTTATAGATCTGAGCCAAAAGTTGTAGGATAAATTGTCACACTCGGAAACCAACATGTAGACAAGGGAAAAAGTTGTAGGATAAAGTGTCACGTCCGAAAACCAACATGTAGACATGGGCAACATAACTTTTGCTTTGGTTTCTTGCCGTGACTCTTATCATCTATATATTGTAATAAACATCTATAAAATGCTCTAGTACAATAAGCCATAAATATTATTTTCACAAAGACATCCAAAATATTCATCTGAAAGGACATCAAAACTATTATATCTTCCCAACTTTCTTTATCCACAATATTATACATAAAGATGGTTTCAACTTCGAAAGTAAACTAACCAAGAACAACTACTAACAAAGTAGTTTAGAAGTACTAATGAGTCCCAACACTCTAGTTGCTCGATCCAAATGACAAATATGACCTTAAATCTATACTCTGGAAACAACTTGTAGAATAAAAGGGTGAGCATTCCACGTGGTAAGTAGAAAATCCTATATAGTAGCTTACTTTATGAAATCATATATATCTAGAATAAAAGAATAATGCTGGAAACACAGAAACATAATGGATTTCATATCATGATATGTCAACTTTTTGAAGTTATATCCGTTGATTTTTGTAAACATATATGCAATGATATTAGGTAGGAGCGTAGGAGTTAAGGATTTAGTGTGGTGGATAGTCAAGTCATGCACTACCATGCAAGCATGTCAGAAGCGCAACCAACCGATCCCTAGTTTTTCGATCATAGCTTCTCGAATGTAGTTTTTCAGGGACTACAAACATATGGCCAGAAATAATAATAATAATTGGACACCACAAGAGGTGACCTGGCGTATCAAACCCTCTCTCGTGTACAAGGCTACAGTGAAATCCCACGATTTATTTAACATTACGATACATCTTATTACATGGAAATATGTAAAAAAAAAATATAGCTGGTCACAATAGGACGAGACATGTGCATGCATAAATAACTTTCTATGTTAATAAGACATGCAACGCAATTTGGAAATAGTTCATAGGCATACAGTTTTGTCCAACAAGAATCACAGATCACAATTATCCAATACATAGAACTTGATTTTATATAAAACAGAACATGCAAAATATTAGGACCAATTTATATCAAATAGCTATAACCAAATCACTAGCAATCTATGAATCACTACGCAATAGACCCCAATGACTATGGTTCAAAAATCCCTCACTAACCCCACACTCCTCTTTGGAAATTAAAACTTGACTCTGATACGAAACTCTGCACTGTCATGAGGCTTCTTCTTCTCCTTCAATAGTTCATCTTTCTTCAATCTCCCTTTCTCTTGATATCCATCATCTACACTTTCCTTTTTTTATTATTTTTACCCTTCTCATTCTCTTATTTATAGGTTGTAATAGGTTAGGACATCTGTCCCCTTCTTGTCAAGTGTGACTCATACTCTCTTGAGTTGACAACTCATGCTTATTGAGTTGGTCCTCATGCTCTAATGTGGTGATTCATGCTCTCTTAGTTGACAATTTATGATCCTTGAGTTCGTGACTCATGCTCTCTTAGTTGACAACTTATGATCCTTGAGTTCGTGACTCATGCTTTCTGAAGTGATGACTCACGCTATCTTGAATTGACAACTCATGGTCTTATGATGACTCATTTTCTCTTGCGTTGACAACTCTTGCTTCTTGAGTTGGTCACTCTTGCTATCTTGAGTTACAACTCATGCTTCTTGAGTTGGTGACTCATGTTCTTAAGTGACTCATGCTGCTCTCCTGAATTGACAAACATGGTTCTTGAGTTGGTGACTTATGCTGGTGATAGATGAATCGTCAAACAAATCTCTCTTTGTCACTTAGGTCCATCATTCTTATTACAAATATTACATATAAAAAATAACCTTATAGCTTACATGTATACCAAGACCATTATCTAGGCATAAGTTGGAAAGGAATGTACAACATATATTGAGTATTAACTTACCTTACCATATTAGACATAGCTACTAATGATGATCAAGTAAGGAAATATTATGATATTATATAAAGGCTTTCTTTTTGGCATTGTTTTTATCAGCAACCAGTGCTTGACATTCCTCTCACCTTTACATGATAATTTTACTTACTTTCTTTTATGATGAAGAATATCTTCCTTTATATTCAGTACTATGCATAAACCATTTATCAATGACATTGGAATTTTTTTTCTAGGTACCCATCATACTGCAGACCGAATATATGGCCTACTTCTGACTTGCCTGATCTTGAAGTGGGTATGTTGTAAATTTATTATGAAACTGTATCTATAACCTGCAAAGTATTGCCGCAAGCTTTCAGATATCATTACTTATATCTTGTTTTATTGTTGTTTGCTGGAGCAGGACACTTACTTGGAAGTTATTTCTTGTTTCATTAAAATGTTTGCTTGTTGAGCGTCATACTATATCATTCTTAAGTGTATTAAGGATGCTCATGTATACTTTCTATTGAGAGTATGAAAGAGACTTTAATCCCACATCGGATAGAATTGAAAAGAGAGGGTTGACCCTTCCTATAAATATGTAGCTCCTCACATCAACAAAGCCAAGCAAAATATTCTACCACATTTCAACTTGGTAAAAGAGCCAACCCCCCCTCCTTCTCCAAACTCTAAACCTAATCCCCCTCCCCTCTCCCACAACCCCCCCTCTCCTTCCCTCACCTCCCCTGCGCCCCCCTTCCTCTCTCCACCTCCGCCCCCCCTTCCCCTCCCTCCCCTCCGTCCCCTTCTGCGCGGGTGTTGCTGCTGCTGCCGGGGCTGCTGCGGCCGTTTCGCGGCTGTCCGCTGCCGTCGTAGGTGCTGTCGTGACTGCTCGGCGATCCGGCGACTTCGATCGACCTCAATCTCGATCTCGGCGATCTTCTTCTTCTTTTTCTTCTTTTTCTGAAGTTTGTAACTCGGTTCTGTCCGCATGCAACTGCAATTGCAGAAAAGAACGAGAAAATTAATTTTCTGATTATTGTTTTGTACAAGTCAGTTGTAATCGGGATATTAATTATATAGTTGCTAGTTGCATCGAGGTATATCAGTGAGAACTTTTGTGTGACCCTTATCTCGACTACAACTGTCGTCTCGTGAGGTCATGCGGCCTCGGGTCGAAGCCTTGCACGAGACATGAGCAGCGGCTCTCAGGGATATCGCTGCCGCTGAAGGAAGATCAGTAGACGAAGAGAGGACGGAGATCAGAGGTAGAGACGACCTAGATCTGTCGCTGCCTCACTGATGACAGAGAACAAGAAGAAGACAATGGAGACGATCTATGGCAAGCTGACGGCCCAAGAGATGAAGGCTTTGGTAAACGATCTCTTCTCCAAGAGGTTGATCGAGACTAGCTCCCGTGCTGCACACGCTGATGTGGATTCTTCACCGTACAAGATGCAAAAGTTGGAGAAACTGAAGATAAAGTTGGAGGGCACTTCCAACTACTTGAAGTCGCGTCAGGCGATGCGAACTCTGAAGGGAAGAGGCTTTGTGGGCTATGTGAATGGCTAAACCAAGGCACCTGAAGATCACTCATCACGGGAGTTTGCTGTGTGGGAAATCATCAACAATGTGGTAGCTGGATGGTTGACAGCTTCATCGACCGACCAAGTGTCGGGCAATGTGGAAGGGATGGAGGGTGTTGATGACATTTGGAGGACGCTAAAAGACATGTACTCAGGGTCGGACAACCCTATAAGGGTCTTTCAACTACAAGATGAACTTGATAATGTGGTCCAAGAAGATCACACCATCTCTGAGTACACGGCTCTGCTGAAGAAGTTCTGGGAAGATCTCGACCACTATGATCCTATTAGCGTGGATGATGAGCAAGTGGAACTGGCATTTGCGAAACATTATAAGAAGTTCATGGAGTATGTTTCGGGCCAGAGGATGATGAAGTTCCTAAAGGGGCTCAACCCAGCATTTGAGCAGAGGAGGAATGTCCTACTTGCACAACCCAGACTGCCATCACTGGAGGAGGCCATAGCTGCTATGGCACAAGAAAAATGCACGATTGTAACTGATGCCTAGCACCACTAACTCTCCGGGAAAAAAATCAGCCCTAACAGTTTTTAACCCAAATTCTTCTGGAGGAGGAGGGTACTACAACTGTGGAGACCCTCAGCACTTCATCAGATTCTGTACGAAACTCCTGAAATGCCAGTCCAGCGGCCGCGGCCGTGGAGGCGTAGGGGTGGCAGAGGAGGCAATACTGGTGGCAGAAGTAATCATTCTGGAGGGCACAAGACAAATCTGGCAGAAGAGGGAAGTGAAAATCAGTCACCCGGAATAATCCTTAGTGAGAGAGAAATGCTAGAGATGTGGAGGAGCTTGAGGCTTGGATCCGGAGACAGTCAAGCCACCACCCCTGGTACATCGACTCCAACCACCTTCGGGGGTAACATCACCTACTCTGCCCAAACAAGCACATGTATACCTGCTCATGCCCTTGCATTTATCTACCAGCCAGGTTGGATAATTGACTCTGGGACATCTCACCATGTCAGAGGTTCCCTTGGTGAGTTCCAAGAATACACTCACCTGACAACGCCTGAAAGCATTTAGACTGCTGATGGTACTGCCAGACCCATTCTGGATAAAGGCACGGTTGAATGCACCCCTTCCATGACCCTTACTGATGTCTTACATGTTTCATCTTTTCCTGTTAATCTTTTGTCTATTAATGCCATTGTTTTTCAACTTAATTGTATTGTTTCCTTTGACATTCCTAAGGTGACTTTTCAGGAGAAAGGAACATGGAGGCGGCTGGGACTGGCACTTGGCATAAGGGGCTATGATACTTGGACAGGGGTGGATTGGACGTAGCACTAGTGTCACTGGTGGAGGAAGCACAACCGGAGGAGCCACGAAGAACTGTAGAAGCAGAATTATTACTTCAACATCAGCGCATGAGACTCTTCATTCAGTCTACCGAATCGGATATATCTATCTATCTATCTATCTATGTATCAAAAGGCTAATAAACAAAAATTGGTTTGTGATGCTTGTGAGCTTGGAAAACATACTAGAAGCTCTTATATGAGTTTTAGAAATAGAAGTTTAGCTGCTTTTGATATGTGTCACGACCCGCACCCGGGTGTTTGGATACGAGTGCGTGGGTACGTCCAGCCTACGCCACAGTGTCGGCGGTAGAACGCTGTCTGGAATTAGTACTGTATAACCAACACCTCATAATATAAAGGGAACAATTATTATACTCAATCACAAAACTTAGGTAGGTGAAAACATGCTGTATATATATGTGTATAAAGGTTACAGTACAAAATCTTGTATTCATAACTCATACAACTATACTAAGTCTGTAAACTTTAATTATTGTCATAACTAGGTCTCCCGCTTGCGGCCTTCCTCGATCCTCCAGGAGGTAAAATCAGGCTCGAAGCTATTTCACAAAATCCATAATAGATAGGGCACATGTCCTTCTAAGTGCTACCTAAAATATTATCCAGTCAGGATTGAACGAGTACAATTCTAATAGCAGTTTCAATACATGATAAGGACTATAAAACAGTGATAGAAAAGTAGTATATAATGGATAAATAAACTGACATCAAGGCATTGTAAGAAATGAACAGAGAAAATGAATAAACAGAGAATGTCATGTATCAACAAGGAAAACTATAGTCACTAAGTATTTTGAAATACTGGTTTGTTTATATGATCGGCTTAGGATTGTACAATGGGAGCTGGTTAATCATACGTGAAGTGTATGGTTAGCCTTTGCACATGAATTATATTTGCACAGAATTAGGGTACGATGATCACATATAAACTAGTAATTTTTTGCCTCGACTAGCATACAAGAATCACACGAATATCAGGTATTATACAAGATCAAAGTCTAAAAAACACAAGATATGCTAGTCCGTATTTCTTTGTGTCAGGAATCAAATACAACAATACTACATGTGTTATAGAAATTATCAGTAAGAAAACCATCAGAGACTGTACTCGCCTGGGGTCCAAAGCGGGTGAAACAAGTCAGAGTATGACGGGTCCAGATAACCTATATAATGAATAATTCACATTAATTGGTAAAAATATAATTAAGTAGATTTAACCCACTAGATTTCTAGGTCAATTTTATGCTATTTCTGGTTTATAGATGGGACAAATATTGTACTTCCTCTAATGTAGATGGCAAAGCTAGCCGGTAGGCTATGGCACCGACTCTTTCGGTAATACTGAAAGGTTCGATAAATCTTGGACTGAGCTTCCCGCTTCTCTCGAAACGAATTGTGCCACGTGTTGGAGAAATTCGCAAGAACACCAATTTGCCAACCTCGAACTCGGACGGTCTTCGGCGACTATCAGACCAGTGCTTCTGTCTGTCCTGAGCCACACGAAGTCTTTCTATAATCTGCTTTCCCTTCTCCGCAGCATCTACTACCATTTCTGGTCCCAACAATGCTCATTCACCTACGTCGTCCTAAGATAATGGGGTACGACATCTTCGACCGTACAGAGCCTCGAAAGGAGACATTTCAATGCTTGCCTGATAAATATTGTTGTATGTAAACTCCACCAGATGAAGATGATCCTCCCAAGATTCTCCGAAATCTAGTACACAAGTGCGCAGCATATCCTCGTGAGTCTGAATAGTCCTCTCTGACTGCCCATCTGTCTGGGGGTGATATGCAGTACTGAACTTAAGCTGAGTACCCAAACTCGCCTGCAAACTCCTCCAGAAATGAGAAGTGAAACGACTATCCCGATCCGAGACTATGCTGACGGGAACCCCATGTATCCTGACGATCTACCTTACATACATCTCTGCCAGCTTCTCCGTAGACAAACCCACATTGAAAGGCAAAAAGTGGGCCGCCTTGGTTAATCTGTCAACGATTACCCAAATTGCGTCCTTTCCTCTTGGAGATCGTGGGAGTCCGGACACAAAATCCATAGTAATGTGCTCCCATTTCCACTCTGGAATGGGTAATGGCTGAAGCAAACCTCCTGGCCTCTGCCTCTCGGCTTTCACTTGCTGGCACACTAAGCATCTGGATACAAACTGTGCCACTTTCCTCTTCATGCCATACCACCACACACTCTCTCGCATATCCCGATACATCTTGTTGGCACCTGGATGTATGGAATACTGAGAGCGATGCGCTTCCTGTAACACCTCCTCACGCAGCTCCCCACTAGGCACACACAATCTAGCACCATGCCGCAAAGAACCATCCTCAGCAAGGGTGAAATCATCCTCTAATCCTGCTCTCACCTGAGCTCTGATGCTCCTCAGAGATACATCTTCATACTGGGCTGCCTTGATCCTGTCCATCAACTCTGAGTGTATCTGCAACCCCCACATCTGCATAGCAAAACCAGGAACTATCACCTCCATGCCTAAGCTCTCCAAGTCCTCGAGCAGGCATTGGCAACTACATTGGCTTTTCCAGGATGATACTGCAAAGATATGTCAAAATCCTTCATCAGTTCCAACCACCGACGCTGCCTCATGTTCAACTCCTGAGTGAAAACGTACTTCAAACTCTTGTGGTCTGTGATGATCTCCACACGCTCTCCGTATAAATAGTGTTTTCACAACTTCAGGGCAAAGATGACTGCTGCCAACTCCAAATCGTGGGTAGGATAGTTCTTCTCATGAGGACGTAATTGCCTGGATGCATAGGCAATCACTTTTCCATTCTGCTGAAGAACACAACCCAAACCTTTTTCCGATGCATCACTATAAATAGTGAAACCTCCAGACCCTGATGGCAACGTTAAAATAAGAGCAGACGTCGACCTCTTCTTCAATTCCTCAAAAGCAACCTGACACTCCTCTGTCCAAACAAACTCTACATCTTTCCGAGTGAGTTTAGTCAAAGGCTCTGCAACTCGAGAGAAATCTTTCACGAACTTTCTGTAATATCCAGCCAATCCTAAGAAGCTTCTAATTTCTGCAACAGAGCTTGGAGTGGCCCAAGATTCTACGGCAGCAATCTTCTTTGGATCAACTGATATTCCATCTCCAGTCACTACATGTCCGAGAAACTCCACTTTGTTTAAGAAAAACTCACATTTAGAGAGTTTTTCATAGAGCTTCTCCTTCCTGAGAGTTTCAAGCACTATCCTTAAATGCTTCTCGTGTTCTTCTAGCGTCTTTGAGTATACAAGGATATCATCTATAAACACTACCACGAACTTGTCCAGGTACTGATGGAATACCTTGTTCATCAAGTTCATGAAGACTGTCGGGGCATTAGTTAACCCGAACGGCATCACCAAGAACTCGTACTGGCCATATCGAGTCCTGAATGCAGTCTTCGGGATATCTTCATTTTTCACCTTTACCTGATGATATCCGGATCTCAAGTCAATCTTTGAAAATATTTTCGCGCCACTCAACTGATCGAAGAGATCATCTATTCTCGGCAACGGATATTTGTTCTTGATTGTAAGGTTGTTCAGGGTCCTGTAATCGATGCACATCCGCACCGATCCATCATTCTTTGGCACAAAAAGTACCGGGGCTCCCCAAGGTGACGAACTTGATCTGATGAATCCCTTGTCGTCTAATTCATCGATCTGTTTTTTTAGCTCCGCCAGCTCATTGTTGTTGATCCGGTAGACATGCTGCGATATTGGTTCTGCTCCCGGTATTAGATCAATAGAGAATTCAACATCTCTATCTAGCGGCAATCCTGATAACTCCTCGGAAAACATATCTAAGAAAACAATAATAGGATGCGATGGCTCTTTTTCCTCCATTATAGCTTCGCAAAGAATTCTACAATTTGGCTTCTCTTTCTTTCTAGCAAACTTGAACTCCGGCTCTCCTGGAGGTCGAAACAACACACGACCTCTGCGGCAGTCAATGCTAGCGAAATGCATACCCAACCAATCCATTCCAAGGACAATGTCAAAACTTGGAAGTGGCATTACGAGTAAGCTAGCAGACAAAATACGGTATCCCAATGTAACGTGATACCCCTTGCAAACATCAGACACAAATCTCTATCCTAGTCAGTGATGCTTGCAACTCCTACCGAAGGGTTCTATTAATAAGCTATGCTTAAGCACAAAGGATATAAATATAAAACTATGTGATGCCCTAATCTAGCGTGCCATGCTGAAATATGATAAAGCAATAAGGAGACATCATTAAGGCACAAGATAGGATATTATTTGAGAAGGACAAGAATTAAGGAAGATGTCAAATCAGAGTAATCAAGATCAGTAAATTTAATTCAGGGATGTAATTCCTAGTTGTGATTGAGTATTTCCTATTCCTAATATCATATATCCTATTGTAGGCTCGTAATAGTACTATAATCCTAAGTACTACTACGACATCACACTTCTTGTGAAGTCTGACCTGCATGGGCCACCATAAAAATGTGTCACGACCCGCACCCGGGTGTTTGGGTACGAGTACGTGGGTACGTCCAGCCTATACCGCAGTGTCGGCGGTAGAACGCTGTCTGAAATTACTACTGTATAACCAACACCTCATAATATAAAGGGAACAATTATTATACTCAATCACAAAACTAAGGTAGGTGAAAACATGTTGTATATATATATGTGTGTATAAATGTTAAAGTACTAAATCTTGTATTCATAACTCATACAACTATACTAAGTCTGTAAACTTTAATTATTGTCATAACTAGGTCTTCCGCTTGCGGCCTTCCTCGATCCTCCAGGAGGTAAAATCAGGCTCGAAGCTATTTCACAAAATCCATAATATATAGGGCACATGTCCTTCTAAGTGCTACCTGAAATATTATCCAATCAGGATTGAACGAGTACAATTCTAATAGCAGTTTCAGTACATGATAAGGACTATAAAACAGTGACAGAAAAGTAGTATATGATGGATAAATAAACTGACATCAAGGCATTGTAAGAAATGAACAGAGAAAATGAATAAACAGATAATTTCATGTATCAACAAGAAAATCTATAGTCACTAAGTGTTTTGAAATACTAGTTTGTTTATGTGATCGGCTTAGGATTGCACAATGGGAGCCGGTTAATCATACGTGAAGTGTATGGTTAGCATTTTCACAGGAATTATATTTGCACAGGATTAGGGTATGATCACATATAAACTAGTATTTTTCCGTCCCGACTAGTATACAAGAATCACACGAATATCAGGTATTATACACGATCAAAGTCTAAAAAACACAAGATATGCTAGTCCGTGTTTCTTTGTGTCAGGAATCAAATACAACAATACTACATGTGTTATAGAAATTATTAGTAAGAAAGCCATCAGAGACTGTACTCGCCTGGGGTCCAAAGCGGGTGAAACAAGTCAGAGTATGAGACTCCAGATAACCTATATCATGAATAATTCACATTAATTGGTAAAAATATAATTAAATAGATTTAACCCACTAGATTTCTAGGTCAATTTTATGCTATTTCTGGTTTATAGATGAGACAAATATTTATATAAAAACTTAAGTATAAAAATAATGTATATATATATATATATATATATATACATATATAGTAAATATATATATAGATACATATATAAGTATATATAGATACATATATAAATACATAGATTCACATATATATATATAATATGATACATATATATATAATATGATACATATAGATATATTTAGATATATATGTATCTATATATGTATACTGTATATTATCTATATATCTATATCTATATCTATATATATCTATATATATCATATACATATATATGTATCTATATATGTATACTATATATTATATATATAGATATAATATGTATATGATATATATAGATATATATATATATAGATATAATATGATACATATAGATATATATAAATTACATATATATATAGATACATATATAGATAATATATAGTATACATATATAGATACATATATATATATAGATATATATAGATATATATGTATCTATATATGTATACTGTATATTATCTATATATCTATATCTATATATATCATATACATATTATATATATATATATATATAAATACATATATATAATATATATTGCTGCGCTCTGCTGCTGCGCGCCAGCTTGGACAGAAGACAATTTCTAATGCCATTCCTTGTTGCTGCTGCTACTGCTGCAGGCTGTTACTGCTGCAGCTACTGCTGCTGCAGCGACTGCAGCTGCTGCTACTGCACTGCTGCTGCTCCTGTAGCTGCTGCAGCTACTGCTGCATCTGCTACTGCTGCTGCAACGCCTGCAGCTGCTATTGCTGCCTGCAGGCAGTGCTCCTCTCCCCTTTTTCTTGAAAATACACACACACACACACACACACATATATATATATATATATATATATATATATATATATATATATATATATATATATATATATATATATATATTATCCTAGTTAGAGTTATAAAACAAATGAAGAGGGACAAGGGTTACCTTGTTAATAAAGGGTTGAGGAAAAATGAGGGATGGTGAGTGAAGGAAGGTGGAGATGTGTTTATATAGGGAATGAGGGGTCAAGATATTTATTATGGTGCTTTGACCAATGTGCCCTTAACTAATTCAATTTGGATTTCTCTTCTTATGAAGAGGAATCCAAATTGAATTTGACTTCCTAATATATATATATATATATATATATATATATTTTAATGAAGGTTACAATATGATACACTCAGATGTGTGGGGACCTTGTCCTACAACTGGTGTTAATGATTTTAAATGGTTTGTCACATTTATTGACTGTTACACTCGTGTCACCTGGGTATACCTAATAAAGAGTAAGAGTGACAGATTTGCATGCTTTCAAGATTTTTATCGCAGAGTTACAATCCAGTATAATGCTAAAGTGAAGATTTTGAGATCTGACAATGGGACATAATACACAAACAAGAGTATTGAAGATTACTTATCAATCCATGGGATACAACGTCAGACTTCGTGTGCCTATACACCAGCACAGAATGGCATGGTAGAATGGAAGAACAGACACCTGTTGAAAGTAGCACGGATAATGATGTTCTCTATGAATGTTCCTAAACACTTGGGGGCAGGCTGTGTTGACGGCTGCATATCTCATTAACATGATGCCCTCTCAGGTGTTGGGATGGAAGACACAATTTGAGATGCTTACAGGAGAAAATAAGTACATTGTTCCTCCAAAGATATTTGGGTGTGTATGCTTTGTGAAAGATAACAGGCCTGCGGTGGAAAAGTTGGACTCTCGAGCGGTGAAGTGCATCTTTGTTGGCTACTCAGGGACTCAGAAGGAATACTCTTGTTGGAGTTCGGTGGAGCGTAGGCTCTTTGTGAGCATGGACGTTATATTCAGAGAGATGGAAACATACTACCACAATGGTTCAGGTGAAGGGTCTGCATTTGGTGACACACCTAACATATGAGGTGTTAGGAGTGAGGTGGAGATGGGTCCAATCGTGATTGTCGGGTCAGTTCCATGCCCAATGATGGAAGCTGGTACAAGGGAACAAGAGGGAGATAGCGAGGGTGAGGAAAGTGATGAGAATGAGGAGGGAGAAAGTGGTGACAATCAGGAGGAAGAAAGCAAGGTTCAAAGTATCGGTATCGGAATCGGTATCGGACCATTCCTATGAGTATCGGGATCGGCGGTATCGGTAGTATCGGCGGTTTCGGATCGGAGTATCGGATTTTTTGGTATCGGAAAGTAAACAACTATTAGTAAATTATTAACATTTAAAAGAATATATTTTATACATTTATGCATAATTTAAAATATTTTCAGAATTGTTTCTTAGTATTTTTGATATTGAATGAAATAGTAGTCATCCTTGTTGATTGATTTATATGCGGTAGATAAGTTTTCATTTTTTATATGTTTTTACAACCTTACTATGCTTTTACATCCTTTCTAATTGGTCTTTTTAATTCAAATTTTTTTGCCGAATTGACTGAAAAAAAGACCTCTAATGTCGGTATCGGTCAGTATCGGGTATCGGTCGGTATCGGATCGGGACATGCCAAACTGTATCGGTATCGGCCGTATCGGATCGGTATCGGCCGATACTTTAAACTATGGAAGAAAGTAATGATGTGCAGGTGGAGAAACAGACTACAGAGCTCCAAATCTACAGAAGGAGAAAGCATCAGTCCAATACTGTGCCGTGTCCCTCGCCTATTGTGCCAAGTCCCTCGCCTAACCCTGCCCCAACTCTTGAAGATGTTTCTTCTGCACCGGATCCCTTTGATTCGGATGCGGATCTCTCTGATTCAGATGGTATGATCTTTCCACCACTACCTCATATTCCTCATATTCCCTTAAGAAGATCTTCTCGAAGTAATGCGGAAAAAGCTCCTAATCGTTATGGTTATGAACATGACATTGCCAATTTCTTATCCTACTTTAATATATTTCCTACTTATCGAGCATTCATTGCATCGTTAGACACCACCTTTTTGCCCACGTGTTGGCAGGAGGCAAAGGAAGATCCAAGGTGGAGAGCTGCAATGTTAGAAGAACTTGGGGCACTCGAGACGGAGGGATTCATGTTGTCAACGCCTAAGATTTTTCTTTCTTTCTCTTTTTATGGTTAGCCACTCAATATACAACATATTGTAAGATATTCTAGAACGGTAAACCAAAAATTATTCTCTTGCTACTTAAATTAGCTTTCAAATATAATATATAGGGCATCTATCCACTTCTGTTTTCAGTTGATTTGGTGAACTTTGAAGATGCTATATAGGATCCTAGGTCTACTTGTTTTATATGCAAAACTATTCAAATTCTTTAAATTTATACATACATGTCAGAGGTATGTGAATTATCTTTCTTTCTGCTATATTAAGGGCCGTCTCCTCACTGACATCAGAAAATGCCTTATCCTTCTTCACCTTTTTCAATCCAGGTTCATTTAGGTCTATTCTCGGTTCTAGTAGCTCCTTCGACTAAATTCATATCACTCCTAATAGTACATTTATTAATCACCATTGCACGTGTCCAAACCATCTCAGTAATTTTTCTCATTCTCAATTGACACCATCTCTACTTTTGAGCCTCTCCTGCTATTAAACTAACTACTTTAATTATATGAACACCATCCTTTTCAATATCTCCATCACAATGAATGACAGATTCTAGATAGAGAAAGCATCCTCTTAGGCATCCTTTGGGAATTTGTATGAACTACTCTCTCATTATGATTTCTTTAGTTACATTTCATGTACTCTGTTTCATCGTATCAATTATAAATCCTCCATATCTAAAAGCTGCTTTCCATGTTTGCGTTTTCGAAGCTAAGCCTTTTGAAAACATACAGAGGATTTGGAAGGTTTGGTTTCTTACCATGTTATGTTGTTTATCTCATCATAACACAATATCATTGGAGAACAACATGCACAATGGAACCTTACGCTGATGTTCCTATTATTTATCCTTTACTAGTACAAAAAGGTAAGGACAAAATTGATTCATTATTTATGTACGTAACTATGTATACATGGATACTTACTTTTATGTTAATACACATTCTGGAGATTTTGAAAAGAAAAACTTAGAGAAAGATTATCTGTTAAAATGACTCCAGATTATTCCATTTGAAGATACTGTTTAAAACAATGATCCCCATTGAGATTTTTTCCTAGTGCGCCCAGATAGTGACTGCCAATTTTTTATTTTTCTATTTTTTAATTTAGTTATTTATTTATTTTTGCAGCATTTAAAGCTCTTGGAAAGATGATGTTGGATGTTGGTCTGCTGTTGGCATATCACTGTGATCGATATGGTATTGCTTTAGAATTTTCAGATTTTATCTTTCAAGATTAATTGAATGTAAGTTATGTGCACCCACTTGAATGTTTGATCTGATTTTCGGATACAAGCCGGTATTGTCTTTTCAGACACAACCAAGGTAGTTTGTATTGTTTGGTAAATTATATCAAACTTGACAGTACTGCTTCCTATATGCCAACCAAAAGGGAGAATAGTGTTTGTGTTGAATTATTCTAATTTGTTACTGCAACCATGGTTCTTGCCAGTCCATTTTTACGAACACTGTCAAACTATTATTAAACTGATGAAATGTTTTGACTTCACGTTAAAGTTTAGGAACATAGTTCACTAATGAAACCAACTTCAATATGGTACGCACACACGCACAAGGGCACACACACACACACACACACAATCATCCAAGAATGGGTCGACCATGGAGCATGAGAAACCCCCACAAAAGTATTGACATTTTTACGGCAGGCGGCGAACCTGGCATCAACCATCTGTGCTGGTGCCAAAATTTCTAACCAAGTTAGGTATGAGACAAGGGAGGACCCTGCCATAAAACCTAGAAGGCATTTAGTGGGTAGATAGACATATTTTATTGGCTATGTAGTTTAAGCTCATGAAACCAATAAGCAACCTGACTCCCCTAGACTAGAAAAGAGTCTGCAGGTGAAGAGGTATGCGGATATAATTTTCTACAGGGAATTACATTCATCTCTACGACAAGAAGCCAGTTCAAGTTCATTGTTGATTTTATAATGAGTAAAATAATTACTGTTTTTTTTTTTTTCTTCTAATGATTATTTTAGAGATGAGATTCTATTTTGAATGTCGAGTTTATGCTAATTACTCTAAATGTTGAGTTGTTATTATCTGTTTGTTCAATGTCTAGTATCAAGAGCATTACAAATGCACGAGGATGAAGGCCTCGAGCAGATACTTAGGCGTTCTAGATGCCACAAAGGTCGTTTGCTGTATTACTTCCCAAAGCAACTACGGTAATATTATGCTGTTTAATTGCTTCATTCAGTCTTTTCTTATTTATGTCCATGCTAAGTGATTTTTAGATGGTGTATATTTTAGATATTTACTTTTGCATGCCAATGCTGATTTAAATTGTTGGGACAGTGTCTAATAGTTATGATGTGCAAATGCGCCACTTACTCCCTCTTAACAGGGAGGGAGAGGTGAAGAGAGGCAGAGTTTATATCCTTCTCTTGATATATTATGTACTTATGTACTTCATTACTTTTTCTAGTCAAATGCAAGATGTTGGTTCCATCTCATCGTGGTGCGGTTGGCATACAGACCATGGTTCTCTCACTGGTGAGTGGGTCACTAATTTTTTTGTTCACAAATAAATAAGCTTTATTAATAATAGAGACAAGGTATAATATTATATCATTAGTATCTTCTGAGGAGAAACGTGATCCTGTACATTACCTTGTGCCTTAAAGTTCATCACCGGAGCCAGTGTTAAAGTCTCTAATCTGACTTTATTGACTATTTTGTTGTGCAAACTGCTTCAGTTAAATGCCTGAGGATAACATGTTTCTATATAATATTCTTAGTTTGATATAGGTATTTATCTATGAACTTGAAGGAACCAGTTCATGTGTGTGAGGGCCACGCACATGACCAAAGGAATGTCACCTCTCATAATTACCAACTGTCCTCTTCCTATTAGATGAAACACTATTACCTGCCTCACAATGGTATTTATGTGGCAAGATTTATCCTCTTCCACTCTCAATACGACTGCTCCTACAAAGTGCTTTACTGGTTTTTTACTTTAAGTAAAAGCATCCACAGCATCCAACATCCGATTGTCGAACCACATCTTCGATGCCTTCTCGATTTCAACAGCAGGGGAGAAGTCCTGCAGCTGAATCTGGATAGGTTTAGAGCAGACCCTAACTTCTGCCATCATTTTTAGAGAGTACTGCTTAACTTTTAAGCCATCAATTGAACTGAGCCCTAACATCTTGCAACAACAAGTTCTCCCCAACATTGTACCTTACACACTTTGACAGGTGTTAACACTGTTCTTTTTGCCAGGGTTTTCTTCATCTTCATTTTTTGGGACATATACTAAGATCACTAGTGATCGAGTCATCCCATGTTGCATCACTACGAACACAATACGACATGATACGGACACGTTGAGGGGCACGGTGTTGATTTTGGAGTGTCCAAGTGTATAATGGAATGCTCATGTCATGCCCAATAGGTATCCGATGCAAAAAAACATATGATACATCATCCATTTTCCGAGCATCTGTTATTCCTAGGAATCATTTTTCATGTGATCAGTCCAAATTTTCTGTTTTGTTTGTGATCTTTATGTGCTCTATCTCTACAATGACAATCGTCTTTCTTTTGTTACCCCCATGCTCACTTACATTACTAACCTGGAGAAAAAGAAAGCCTATTTCCTAGATAAGAAGTCTGCCACACTTGTAACCTATGAAGCACGGATTGTTCATTCAATAAGGCGTACCCGTACCGGGTACTTAACTACTTACCGAGTACTAATACTCCTTTGGGTAACTTCTAGTTACATACTGCATACATGCCCAAATTTTTATTTATTTATTTTTGTAATTTTAATTTTAGATTTGGGTTATTCCTCGATATTTCATTGATACTTCCTTGGTACTTTAATCTTATACCCCATTTCATTTTGACCCGGTAACTAATCCGTAACTGAAATATAAGTGAACTAATCCTAATTATTGTTGATGTTAAGACAAAAGATGTGGGACATCAGTGGAGATTAATTTGAGTCATTTGATGGTGTTGGCATTCTTGAATTACCAACTTGCTTCTTGATGAGCCTGAGTAAAAATTGTATTATTCACGTATGATGATGATAACAATGTATAACATGTGGAGGGTGCTGCCTCTACTTAATTCTGAAGATTAAAGGCATGTGTTTCGTACTTGTGCACTTTTATTTGATGATGTAAGATTGGATGTGTTCCATGAATGTTTCGAAACAGATTATGAATTATGTATGACACAAAAGGAGTTGATGGTACTTATTTATACTATGTCAGGTATCTAGACATAAGGATCCGGGAAACCTAGTCGGTGGTTTAAATCTTCTGGGTGTAGGGGGAATAATAGAAACTTGGTTTAATACTTGGCTTAATTTTATTGATGGGTGGGGCTACATATATATAGGAGAGGCTAATCCCTCTCTCTACTATTCTACTAGAAGTGGGACTAAACACCCACTAATACTCTTAACACTCCTCCTCAAGATGGGCGATAGATATCAATTATCCCCATCTTGTCACATAGTTTAGAAAGACTCGATGAATTAAGGATCTTAGACAGGTAATCTGCAACTTGTTCTTCTGAGCGAACATGATCGAGCTTTAAAACCTTTAATATCCTTTTTTTTAGCTTCTCTTTGATGAAGAACCGATCGATCTCGATGTGCTTAGTTCTGTCATGCTGGACTTGATTGTTAGTTATACTTATTACAGCTTGATTGTCACTCAGAAGACGCAACGGTGTTCCCTGGTCCAGCTTCAACTCCGTCAGCAATGCTCTTACCCACAACAACTCTGACACTCCCAAGGCCATAGCTCTATACTCTGCTTCATCAATCGATCGTGCTACCACAAATTGTTTTTTGCTTCTCCATGAGATTATGTTACCCCCCACAAAGACACAGTACCCTGAGGTAGATCTTTTGTCGTCCATACAGCTTGCCCAATCTGCATCGCAGTATCCCTCAACATCCAGATATCCATTTTTCTTGAACCATAGCCCTCTTCCAGAAGACCCCTTCAGATATCTCAGAATACGAAAAACTGCATCCATGTGACCCTTCATTGGATCATGCATGTAGCGGCTCACTACACTCACAACAAATGAGATATCAGGACGAGTGTGGCCTAGATAAATCAATCTGCCTACAAGTCTCTGATATGTCTCACGATCAATAGGCTCTCCTGCCTCTGCATCCAACATATCTTTCTGACCGATTAGAGTGACTGTTGATCGACATCTCAGCATACCAGTCTCTGTGAGCAGGTCTAGTACATACTTCCTCTGAGAGAGGACGATCCCATCTCTTCCTCGAGCCATCTCGATCCCGAGAAAATATCTCATCATTTCCAAGTCCTTCACTTCAAACTCCTTGGTGAGTTTTGACTTCAGCTGGGTGATCTCCTCCTCATTATCACCTGTGATCACTATATCATCCACATACACTGCAAGTATGATGATGTGGCCTCTTGCATGCTGGAAGAAAACCGTGTGATCTGCATTGGTCTGGCGGTATCCTATGTCCATGACAGCCTTTCTGAATCTATCAAACCAGGCTCGAGGAGATTGCTTGAGCCCATACAGTGATTTATTTAGCTTGTACACCTTTCCCGTCGACATGAGTTGGGGCCGGATTAGGCGAGGGACATGACACAGTAGGGGCAATAGGCACAGTAGTGGACTGATGCTTTCTTCTTCTGTAGATTTGGAGCTCTGTAGATTGTTCTGTAGTTTGTTCCTCCCCCTGCACTGGAGCATCACTTTCTTCCTCCTGATTGTCACCACTTTCTTCCTCCTGATTATGTGCATCCTCATCACTTTTCTCACCCTCGCTATCTCCCCCTTGTTCCCTTGGACCAACTTCCATCATTAGACATGAAACTGATCCGACAATCACGCTTGGGCCCATCTTTTTCTCACTCCTAACACCTCATGTATTATGTGTGTCACCAAATACGGAGCCTTCACCTGAACCACTGTGGTAGTATGATTCCATCTCTCTGAATGTAACGTCCATACTTACAAAGAGCCTTCTCTCCACCAGACTCCAACAAGAGTATCCCTTCTGTTCACTGCCCGAGGGTCCATTTTTTCCACCGCAGGCCTATTATCCTTCACAAAACATACACATCCAAACACCTTTGGGGGAACAATGTACTTATTCTCTCCTGTAAGCATCTCAAACGGTGTCTTCCATTCTAACACCTGAGAGGGCATCCTGTTGATGAGATATGCAGCCGTTAACACGGCATGCCCCCACAAGTGTTTAGGAACATTCATGGCAAACATCATTGACCGTGCTACTTCTAACATGTGCCTATTCTTCCGTTCTGCCACGCCATTCTGTGCTGGTGTGTAGGCGCATCAAGTCTGATGCTGTATCCCATGGGGTGATAAGTACTCTTCAATAGTCTTGTTGGTGTATTATGTCTCATTGTCAGACCTCAAAATCTTCACTTTAGCACTATACTGTGTTGTAACCCTGCGATAAAAATCTTGAAAGCATGCAAAAGTATCACTCTTATTCTTTATTAGGTATACCCAGGTAACACGAGTATAGCAGTCAATAAAAGTGATAAACCATTTAAAACCATTAGCAGCAGTTATAGGACAAGGTCCCTACACATCGGAGTGTGTCATATCAAAGGCAGCTAAACTTCTATTTCCAGAACTCACATAAGAGTTTATGGTATATTTCTCAAGCTCACAAGTATCACAAACCAACTTTTGCTTATTAGCCTTTTGATACATAGATTGATACATACGACTCAGTAGACTGAATGAAGAGTGTCTCATGCGCTGATGTTGAAGTAGCTTCCACTATTCTTTGCGGCTCCTCCGGTTGTACGTCTTCCATCGGTGACGCTAGTGCTGCGTCTAGCCCACCCCTGTCCAAGTACCATAGCCCATTATGCCAAGTGTCAGTCCCCAACCGTCTTCCCGTTCCCTTCTTCTGAAAAATTACCTTAGGAATGTCAAAGGAAACAACACACTTAAGTTGAAGAACAATGACACTAATGGACAATAGATTAACGGAAAAAGATGGAACATGCAAAACATCAGTAAGGGTTATGGAAGGGGTGCATTCAACTGTGCCTTTACCCATAATGGGTCTAGCCGTACCATCAGCAGTCTGAATGCTTTTAGGCGTCGTCAGGTAATGTAATCTTGGAACTCATCATGGGCACTCGTGACATGGCGGGATGTCCAGAGTCAATTATCCAACCTGGTCTGTGGATAGATGCCAGGGCATGAGTAGGTATACCTGTGCTTGTATGTGCATAGTGGGTGATGTTACCTCCGGAGGTGGTTGTAATTAATGTAGAGGTGTTGGCTCGACTGTCGCTGGTTCCAAGCTTCATGCTTCTCCACATCTCTAGCGTTTCCCTATCACTAGCGGTCATATCGGATGACTGACTCTTACTTTCCTCTTCTGCCAGGTTTGCCTTGTGTCCTTCGGAATGATTACTTCTACCACCAGCATAGCCTCCACTGCTACCCCTACGTCCTCCACGGCTGCAGCCGTTGGACTGGTCTCTCAGGAATTTTGTACAGAATCTGATGAAATGTCAAGGGTCTCCACAGTTGTAGCACCCTCCCCCTCCGGAAGGGTTTGGGTTAAAAGCTGCTAGAGCTGATTATTTCCCCCAGAGAGCTAGTGGTGCTAGGCATCAGCTTCAGTCGTGCCTCTTCTTGTGCTATAGCAGCTATGCCTCCTCCAATGATGGCAGCCTAGGTTGAGCAAGTAGGATATTCCTCCTCTGCTCGAATGCTGGGTTGAGCCCCTTTAGGAACTTTATCATCCTCTGTCGCGAAACATAATTCATGAACTTCTTATAATGTTTCGCAAATGTCGGTTCCACTTGCTCATCTTCAATGCCAATGGGGTCATAATGGTCGAGATCTGACCAATACTTCTTCAACATAGCCGCATACTCAGAGATGATGTGATCTTCTTGGACCACCTTATCAAGTTCATCTTGTAGTTGGAAAACCCTCATAGGGTTGCCTGACCCTAAGTACATATCTCTCAGCGTCATCCAAATGTCACTAGCACCCTCCATTGCTTCCACGTTGTCCGACACTTGGTTGGTCAATGAGGCTGTCAACCATCCAGTAACAACATTGTTGACGATCTCCCACACAATAAATTCCTGTGAGGAGTAATCTTCAGGTGCCTTGGTTTGGCCATTCACATAGCCCACCAAGCCTCTTGCCTTCAGAGTCCGCATTGTCTGACACGACCACTTCAAGTAGTTGGAAGTACACTCCAACTTTATCTCCAGTTTCTCCAACTTCTCCATTTTGTATGGTGAAGGATCCACATCTGCGCGTGCACCACGGGAGCTAGTCTCGGTCAGTCTCTTGGAGAAGAGATCGTCCACCAAAGCCTTTATCTCTTGGGCATCAGCTTGTCGTAGATCGTCTCCATCATCTTCTTCTTGTCCTCTTCCATCAGCAAGATCAGCAAGACGGTGACGGATCTAGATTGTCTCCACCTTTGATCGTCGTCTTCTCCACGTCTACTATTCCTCCTTCAGCGCAGCAGTGTCCCTGAGAGTCGCTGTTTACGTTCCGCGCACGGCTTCGACCCGAGGTCGCATAGCCTGACGAGAAGGAGGAACCAACAGTTGTAGCCGAGATCATGAGTTCACACAAGAGTTTTCTCACTGATATATCTTGATCCAACAAGCAACTATATAATTAATATCTTGATTACGACTTACTGCTACAAAACAATAATCGAAAAATTAAATTTCTCGGTCTTCTGTGCAATCGCAGTTGCATATGGACAGAACCGAGTTACAACTTGCAGGAGAGAAGATGAAGAAGAAGATCGTCGGTGTCGGGGGTCGTCGGGATTGCAGCGGCAACAACAGCAATCGCGACAACAACAACAGCAGTCGCGGCGGGGCAGGCCGCGTTACGGCTCGCAGCCAGGCGGTCGTCGGGGCAGGCCGGCGGCGCGTAGCCAGGCGGTCGCCGGGGCCGGCGGGTTAAGAAGGGAGGGGGGGCGGCGGCTGTGAGAGGGTTAGGTTTAGGGTTTGGAGAAGGGTGGGGGGTTTGGCTCTGATACCAAATAGAAACTTGGTTTAATACTTGGCTTAATTTTATTGATGGGTGGAGCTACATATATATAGGAGAGGCTAACCCCTCTCTCTACTATTCTACTAGATGTGAGACTAAACACCCACTAATACTTTCAACAGGAACAAACTAAAATATTCAGGTAGCGATTCATTGAGAGTCGGACCTGAGAGAGTAGTCTATCCGAGTAAATATGATTGTGGTACTAACGTCAACTCAAGTAGAACGTTGAACGAAGATCGACCCGAGCGGTGGATCGAGGAGGATGCATCGCAAAAATCCAGAAACGACATGCAGAGACTAGACCCACACAGTTCGAGAAGTTTGGTATAATGAAGACCCAAGCCTAAACCGGATAGTAGACTAACCATTTTCAGAAGAAAAAAACACATGTTGGCGATGACTGCAACAATGTCGGGTACTTTAGTGCAGTGGAGGAGGAATAAGGAGATTCGAAGAGGAAAAACAACGCCTCCCCGCTAGAATAGAGAGAGAGGCACTGATCAAGGAAATCAAAACAACACCAGAGTGATTCGACTACAAGCAAGGAGGCCATCCCAATCTGGGGATTCATCTATGAGTAAGGTCTCTTCCTACGTATTCTCACATTCAGAGAATTATGGTCAGATGTTTGCAAGGCACAGATCAATGTCAATGAAGCATTTCAGTTACAGTTTTATCAACCTTCAATGGAGGACCGTGATCCCAGATGATGAGATCCAGGAGGCTGCCTCACATTGGCAAAATACATTGATTGCATATGTTATGGAAACAGATCACTCTTTTAGCATATAAAGGCATATGCATTGAGGGAGTCGAACCATCTTGTTCCTGGATGTCTATACCAGAGAACATGGCTTCTTCCTCTTTTTCAAATTTAGAAGTCATGATGAATGCCAGCGGGTTTTCAAACAGGGCCCTTGGTTTTTTGATGGGAGGCTTCTCATTCTCAAACAGTGGAACCCAGATGCTGGCCTTGAGAGAGATTTGCTCAGCAACCTGCCCATCTGGGTAAGGTTTCCTCATTTAAATCTCAAGTACCAGGAAAGAAACATTGGGGAGAACCGCTAATACCATTTGCAGACCCCTGCATATGGATGCTCTCACTGCTTAAATTGAGAGTATCATATGCAAGGGTCTTTATAGAAGTGTCTGCAGCAAAAGAGTTGACCAAAAAAATTAGGCTCGAAGAAACCAATAGGCATATGGTAGACATTCCTGTTGAGTATGGGTGGGTTCCCCCCACCTGTATTCATTGTAAAAGTTTTGGATTAACTTTACAGCAATGTCCACTAAAACATAAGGAGTTTTGGAGGTCTAAGGAGGGAGGGAGAGTAAAGGGAGACTAGTTGTAGGGGAGGAAATTTTAGAGAAGACTAGAGTTGCAAATTGTGTGGAGCACACACAGCCTACTGCAACTAATGAGAAAAGAGGGGATATTAGTAGAGATGAGATAAGGGTACAAGAGCCTCCTTGCGTCAGGCATCATGTGAATGACCCAAATATTGGTGGCATGGGGAGTGCACTGTGGAAAGGGAGGAGGATAGAAGTTAGAACACCGAGCAGTGGGCTAGGGGGAGGGGAGGGAAGAACAGGAGAGGGGAAGGGATAAAAGATTGGTGGTAGAGGAAGGCATAGAAGGGTGTAGGAATACTAACACTAGAGTCGATATACAGGTTCCAATACAACATGAGCTCCCTTCAATGAATCTGGGTTAAAGAAGCAGTTAAGAGGTCCAGTAGGAGCCAGGTGGCACCCTCTTAGACCATGCTATTGGTTCTGAGAAGCATGCAGAAAGTAAACATAAGCAGTTAGAGGGTAAACAATGAAAAGAAAAAGCTACAGAACTGGAAGGGGAAGGTGATACTATAGACAATCCAGAGTGGGGAAAGTTATGGGCAGCATAACTGAGGCAAGTGCAGTCAAGGAGGCTCCAAAAACTCAAAACAATATAAAATAAAAAGGGGGTTTCCACCACAGCTAAGACCACCCCAACCCCTAGGGTGGGTCTTAGGATTAACAAGGGGACCAATTTGCCATAATGTCCCTTTATATGTGGAATGTTAGGGGGCTGAATGCATTGAAGCATGTGGAAGGATGTAAAGGACAACATAAAACAATTGAAATGTTCTATTGTATGTCTGGTAGAGACTAAACATCAGTTCAATAGCTTGAAGAAACATGAGGGGAGGATGTTGCAGAACTGGGAATTGTGTCATAATTGCTCACCTGATGTCAAGGCCAGAATTAGGGTTATATGGGACACTCTGATATGGCAGGGTCAAATGAAGGAGATACTCAACAAGCCATAACTATTTATTTTACTAACAAAGGAGGGTTGCAGCTAGCTATAACTGTAGTCTATGGTAGTAATAGCAGGGAGGCCAGGAAAGAACTCTGGGATCACTTGCAAGAGCTAAGTATCATTATCAATATCCCATGGCTTGTCATAGGAGATTTTAACGTTGTAAGGTATGGAGTGAGACGATAGGGGGAAGGCAAGTGCCAAGTAGAGTGCTTGCAGATATGGATACAGGGTTCAACCAGGCCACTCTCTTGGAAGTGATAAGAACCGGACATATATGGACTTGGAATAACAGAAATCCAATCAATAAAATAGCTTGTCAATTGGACAGCATTTTGTAACTCTCAGTGGACTTCTATATTCTCGATGTTAAAAACCAGTGTCTTTCAGCATCTACAAGTGATCATGCACTTCTAGATATTCCTGTACTTACCATATGCAAGAGCGATTCCTTTCAAATATTGTGACCACTGGCCTCACAGGGAGGGTTATAATATATTGTTGGAGGCGGCATGGAGTTCTCAGATCCAGAGCACTCAATTTACATTGTTTGTAGAAAACTGAAGAAGGTCAAAGAGTTATTGAAACAGTGGGGACACCAGGTAGGCAATCCCAATTCAAGAGTGCAACATTAGCTTAATGAAGTGCAGGTCAATCTAAGAAGGATCCACTGAACAGAGCTCTAGCTGAGGAAAAAATCAGTCTACAACAGAGGGTTAGAAAGGAAATACATCAAGAGGAGATTTTGCTACTCCAGAGGGCCAGATGTGAGTGGTTGCATAATGATGATCAATGTAGCAAGTTCTTTTATGACAGAATCAAGGGCAGGCAAGGTAGAAACATATTGCTAGTCTTATAAATGATCAAGGGGTGGATCTTCAGAATGCTAGTATGATCAAGGAGGAAGCAGTGCAGTACTATGAGGGGATCTACAATCAGCAAGATTATCCTACCATCTTCCCCCGCATAACAAGCAGGAGGAGCTTGGTGTCAGACATGGGTAATGCTACACTGATCAAGCAGGTTACAATGGAGGAGGTAGAAAGAGTCATCAAGAATGCTAATGTGAATAAATCTACAGGCCAGATGTGTTTGGTGCTCAAATTTTCAAAACTCATTGGGACATGATTAAAACTGAAATTTGGAGGGCTGTGGATGACTTCTTCACAAGGGTAAACTGCTTCCTCCTTGATCATACTACTGCACTGCTTCCTCCTTGATCATACTACTGCACTGCTTCCTCCTTGATCATACAAGGGTACTATGAGAGAAATCAACCACACTTTTGTTACTCTGATACCCAAGAAGGAGGGTGCTGCTAGATTACAGGAATTTAGGTCAATCTCCTGCTGCAACTTCCTACTATATAAGATCATCACCAAGATCATGTGTCAAAGAATGGAAGTAATCATGAGCAGCTTCATTTCTAATAATCAAGCTGCTTCTATAAAAGGTACAAATAGCAGAAAATTGCCGCCTTGCTCATGAATTAATCAGAGGATTCAACAGGAGGGGAAGCAGTAAATGTTGCATAAAAATAGATCTACTGAAACTTATGGTACTGTTAATAGAGACTTTATATGTCACCTTCTCAAAAGCATGAATTTTCATGATTACTGGGTGCAGATGGTGAAAGAGTGTGCATAATTACACCAAAGTTCTTTATCATGGTGGATGGTGAGCCTAGGAGATTCATGGATAGTAATAGGGGGTTGAGAAAGGGTGATCCCCTATCACCATCTCTCTCTATTATTGTTACGGAGCATCTTAGCAATATGCTGGATATTGAGGAGGTCAGAGGAAGCATCATACTCTTATTCTCCAAAATGACACCCACAGTAACCCACCTGGTCTATGCTGATGACTTTTCTTCCTGAAGCCTAGCAAGACATTCTTGAGGCACTAAGAGAGTTCTAAGAGATTTGGAGCACTCTATGGCTTGTAGATGAACAAAGAGAAGAACAGAATTTACTTCAATAAATTGTGCACAAACAAGTCCTCTCTTAAACCTATTCTAAACATAAAGAGGGAGCTCTTCGGGTGAGATATTTGGAGATGCCTTGTCTATTAAGAAGGTCAATTATGAAGATTGCCAAGCACTTATTGAGAAATGTAGCAAGAAGTTGGAGGGATGGCAAGCTGCTAAACTTTCTTTTGGAGGGAGACTTGAGCTTGTGAAAGCTGTTATCACTTTCATGAATGCTTACTGTATGCAAGATGTTCAAATTTCTAGAGTAGTGCTATACAAGATTGGAAAACTGTGCTCTAATTTTATTTGGAGAGGGGGATTGCTTGCAGTTCAGTGGCCTACCCTATGTAGGCCTGAGGAGGAGGGGGCATGGGGCTTAGAAGACTTACGGAACTCAAAATGCCCTTTCTATCAAATTGCTTTGGTCTTTAATGAATCAAAAGTCATTATGGGCTTGCTGGATGGGAGCCAGATATGTGAAGGGTAGGAGCATATGGGACATCTTATTGGACAATAATGCATATGCCACATTCAAGGCTTTGATGAGAACGAGGGGAAAAGGGTGGCATTATATGCAAAAACAAATAGCTGATAGAAGATCAACTAGCATTCAGTTTGATCTGTGGATACGAGGGAGACTCATTGACAAATGTGGATTGGACAACTACATGGGAGGTAATGAGCTTGTTAGTTATATTATAGAAGAGGGTAACTGACAGCCAGATATATTGGTCATCACCAATAGAGTTAGAATTGATATCCTTTCCATCACATTTCACAGTCAGGCTGGATCAGATTATTGGATTTGGCTGGACAATCCTTGTCCTTCAGGGTTCTCTCTAAAATCTGCATATAGGATTGTTAGAACCCCATTCCTTGTAGATTGGTATAACTTGGTTTGATTCAGAGGTATTGCATCAAAATGAGCCTTTGCCTTTACATAATGTTATTGGAGAGACTCCTTACCAAGGTTAGGCTGATAGGATTTTGGATGAACTCTTCAATGTCTACTATGTGAGAGGGAATCTGAATGAGCGTATGTTCTTCCACTGTTCCTACACAGCCTACATTTGGAAGACTTGAAGATTGAAAGTTACCCTATTCTAGGACTTACAGTATCAGAGAGGCGATAACAGATATCCAGAGCAGTTTTCAAGAGGGCAGTTTGTCTGCTTGTCAAGAAGTGCGCTCACTAGAGTAGTTTGGCACATATGGAAGGAGAGAAATGGGAGACAGTTTGATGACAGTTTGAGGACGTGTAGCTTATGCTTTAGAAGATCCAGATGAAACAAGTTTCTACAACTAGGGAGATAGAGGGCTGAGAATTGGGCTATCCAACTGGCATAGCTGCTATCTAGTTGGTAATCTTTGTATCATATTTTATACTTGATAATGAATAAATTAACCATTTGTTAATATATATATATATATATATATATAACTTCCACCATAATTGGAAGGAATAATCTGCTTTCTCGTGGGATCGAACCCACCCACCCACCCACCCAAGATACGTTGTCTGTACCTGCTGACCACTAGAGCCAGGAGTTTTGACATATATATATATATATATATATATATATATATATATATATATCCCACCATAATTGGAAGGAATAATCCGTTTCCTCGTGGGATCGAACCCACCCAGCCAGGTTGCACTGTCTCTACCTGCTGACCACTAGAGCCAGGAGGTTTTGACATATATATATATATATATATATATATATGGTATCGGGTTCTCCGCTCTTAAGCAATTCAGCATGTTCTCATGCATGTTCTCCGAAATAGCAGTCGTTGGATTGTATTTTTGACCGTTCAGATTAGATCAAAATATAACAAGAAATTGGATACTTTAAGGATCTAATCTGAATGGTCAAAAATATAATCCGACGACTGCTATTTCGGAGAACATACTGGATTGCTTAAGAGCGGAGAACCCGATACCATATATATATATATATATATATATATATATATATATATATATATATATATATACTGCTATTTCGAGGAACATGCAGGATTGCTTAAGAGCGGAGCTATGTTGTATTAAGCATGAGGCGAGGCGAGGCGAGGCGACGAGGCCATCGCCTCGCTTAATGCATTAAGGGGCGCTTAATTAGTGTCTCAATTTTTTTCTCCCTACATGTAAAATACTCTATATACATATAAGATTTATATTTATATACACACATTTATAGATATATTTATATATATAGATATTTATACATAAGTTTAAACTTTCGGTTCGGTTTATACATAGATACATAGATACATATATATACATATACATAGATATTTATACTAAGCGCTTAAGTTTTCGGTTCGGTAAAAAAAAAATTCAATCCGTGAGGTGAGACGCCTAAGGCGAGGAGAGGCGCTACTAAGCGCCGCTTAAGCGCCCAACGTTTTTCTGGAGCGAGATTCCCCTAAGCGAGGCGTCCAGGTATCAAAAATCGCTTAAGCGCTCTTTTTAAAACATAGGAGCGGAGAATCCGATACCCAATATATATATCGTTGGATTATATTTTGACTGCTTAAAGTATCCAATTTCTTGTGAGATTTGGATCTAGTTTGAACGGTCAAAAATACAATCCAATGACTGCTATTTCGGAGAACATGCATAAATATTTAAGAGAGGAGATTATATATATATATATATATATATATATATATATATATATATATATATAAGAGTAATGCTAGTATTCAGGGATGTATCGATACATTCCAGACAAGTGCTTTGTAAATTGTGAAAGTTATTTATTTTGACTTTGGCTTTACCTGGTATAGTCATATTAACCTGCTCACTTATTTAAAAAATCCTCCTAGATTACTGTATCCCTCAAAAATTAAATATGAGTTAATCTAGGGTGTTTATTGAAAAATTTAAAGTGAAGAATGGCCTACACTAGCAAGTTACCAACAGGTCAAAAGTGAAACACTGCATTAATGATGTTCCCTACTCTAGTCATATTACAAGAAAGCCCTTTTAATAAGAACCATTGGATCAACAATCAATGGTTCAGATTTTGCTTGTATCGATACAAATTTTTAGTCCTTTGTATTTAAGATATATATATATATATATATATATATATATATATATATGTCTTCTACGCACGATCGCAGCGACACATCTTCTGCTCCTCTTCCGGCTACAATTGATGGGGAGGTGCTAGGCGAGGAGGATGACCAAAGATGGACCTTGATGTTTTGCCAACGTGGCATGCGTACCTTCCAACTCGGCAGGGAGAGGGGAGATGCCTCGTGCCAACATCAGAGTCGGGCCAGGGTGACCCCTCCAATGGTGGCTTCTCGTGCAAGGGGCGGTGGTCTTTGAAGCGACGTTGTCTACCGTATTGGCTTGGAGAACGGACCGAAGACACGACAGAGTTCAGATCGGATAAGCATGCTTGCGATTAATGTTAATGCTGCGGACCCACCTTTGTCCGCACAACATAGGAAGGAACGTCTTCAAGGGAAACGACTTTCTTTGGCTGTTATAAATAGAGTAGTACATGTGCCCATCTTCTCCAAATCAGGTCGTAAGTCTTGGGCATTCTTGTGCTCGCCGTCGATGCTAGGAGTAGCAGGTAGACTGTAGCATAAGGAACAGTAGTGCTGGAGGGTAGGCGTAATTCAAATATATCTTTTGCGGATATTGCTTACACTGTGGCCGAATGGTGTAGGACTATCGCCCTATACATTGTAAGGCCGAGACCATCATATCATGTGTTATTTGCGTTCGTGAAAAGAGCTTGGAAGCCGACGAGCAAGATTGGAGTGACTTTCGAGAGAACGGATTCTTCGTCTGTTTCTCTCAGGAGACGAATTTGCAGTATGTCATTGTCGAGGGTCCATGGACTTTAGATGGTCGTTTGGTTGTGACTAAACGATGGGATCCGCGGGTTTCCTTGTTGCGAGATCTTGTAGCGGCGATCCCTATTTGGATTCAATTCCCTATGTTGCCTCTGTAACTATGGAATAACATTGTTTTGAGGAAGGTGGCCACTATTATAGGGATTCCAATTAAAATAGATACTCAACAACTTTGCGACAACGGCTTCGCATATGTGCGAGTCCTAATACAAGTCTTTGAGGTGCAGAATCTCCCGAAGGTAGTGCCTGAAGGACAGCTCCTTGAAATTCCGGTGGTGTATGAATGGACGTCACCGGTTTCTTCAACTTGCATATGCATTGGACACGAGGAAGTTTACTGTCCGAACCCCTCTGGTAATGTCATTCATGAGGAACTATTGGAGGTGCTCTGAGATCGTTCTGACACCCTCATTTGTTCACATGTTTAGAACAGACCAGGAGGGGTTGGAAGTGAGGACGTTGTGATCATTCAACCATATTAGTTGCCTCCGATTCCTGGGGATAGTGAGTTGATCCCTTGCGTTCAACCTAACCATTCGCCTACACAGGCAATGCTGATGGTAGGGATCAGATATTTCCAGCCTTAAGGGTCCTTACCCTTTAGAGTAGATGAGCTCGATCCTTGGCGTCCACCTTGATGCGGACGTTACTATGGATCGGTAGAAAGAGGAGATGATGTGGATTCCCAGGAGCTCCCTTCAAGGGTTATGGAGGAGCCCTTTTCCAAAAGTTGTTGCTTGGCAGAGACCTCCACTGCAAGTTCTGGTGGAGAAGTTTTCTACCAAGCAAGAGGATGTTACCTTTGCTGCGAGTGCTATAGACGAAGCCCTCCAACTGACAAAGGCCAATGAGAAATAGCTTCGCTTGCTTCAGGGTGGTGAGACTCCAGTGGGAAGAGAGCGAGCAAGGAGGAAGAGAAGGGGTTCATAGCCAACTGTTCGGGTCAACACTAGGACTAAGAAAGGACATAGGAAAGCTTGGTAATGGCCTGCTGATAATAGCCTGCGGGTTGGTCATGATGTTATATAACAGAGGTGTTGGGAGAGTGTGATGTATCAGAGTTGTAAGGATGTTGTGCACTTGCTGCAAGCATCCAATTTGTTAGGTTTTTGTTCGGGTTGTCACAGTATAGGAGGATGTGATGTAAGGATGGTGGGCAATTGAGTCCTACCATCCATTTTTGGAAACAATATATAAAATTAACCTTTTTCCATATATATATATATATATATATATTTTTTTTTTTTTTTTTTTTTTTTTTGAAAAACGGCAATTTTATTCATTCCTTAATAAAGCATATAGGCCATCATGCCTCAATCTCATACACTTTAGGTCTGTCTCAATATTATACAGGATCCCAATCAAAGTAGTGCTAAGACTAAAAAATACGGTGATTCCTCTCCTTCCAGATATGCCAGACACCAGCCGCCAACCTGATCCTGGCAGTCCTGAACCACTGTCCCCCTTTGCTACGTCCCGAAGAAATGCGCTTTATCTCACCCATTAATTCCATGTTAAGCGATGGACTATGATTCATCTCCTGACATTGTCTTGTCCAAATGTACCTCATAACTTCACATTGGAAGAATAAATGAGTAAATGTTTCAGGCTGTCTCTGGCATAACACACATTGTTGTCCTTGAACATTGATCCCGAGCCTAGCCAATATTTCCAATGTGACTAACCAATTTTTGGTTGCTTTATGCATACTTAGTTGCATCTTAACGGCCAAGCCCTTGACCCATATGAACTCAGTATACCTACGGCTGGACCTTGTGGCCTGTCGGGGAACCCTCCCACACCCAGGTATCACTGCTGCCATCTTGTTGTATGGTCACCTGTCGAATGTCATCAGCAAAGTGGAGACCAACATAGTGCCTATCAAACTCCCATCCACCCCCCACCCCCACCCCCCTACTGATAATCCTACTAACCTGCTCCTCCCTTCCTACCATTGTTTATGAATGCCAGCCAATCCGCTCCTGGATGCTCCGATGGTTCAACCAGGGGTCCAACCATAAATAAGTGTCCTGGCCATTATCAATAACTCTGGAAATGAAGGGCTGTATCATAATCCTGTACCGCAAAATGAATTTGAACGATACTGAATAATTATTGTTTGCTCGATGTACCCAGAGGTTTGATTGCTTCAAATATCAATTACGCATCCAAACAGCCCACAAGGACCTGCCTTGGAGGAAGTTCAGGCCATTCTCATTTCTGCTAGATCTTTGAGTGTGTGTAGGGAGCGCAATCCAACTCCCCCTTCACTTTTGGCTCCATGCGAAGTTATGGATACCCCCTCGCCAAATAAAGTCAGCACAAAGCTTCTCAACCTTACAAATAGTTGCAGTAGGTAGTAAAATAGTTTGCAGCCAGAATGATGAGATGACGGAAACTACTGACCTTACCAGCTCAATACGACGTCCAAACGACAGTACATGCGCTTGTCAGCCCTCAATACGCCGCTGCACATATTCCTCCCAGACTCTGACACTCTTGAGCACAAGCATAATTGATGGCCAGTGGTAGTCCCAGGTATTTCACAGGTAAGGTACCTTTCTCGATTTGAAGGATTTTCGTTAGCTCCTTTTGATTCTGGCAATGAGCACTGAAATACACTTTGCTTTTGTCTCTATTTAACTCCAGTCCCGACAGTTGGCCAAATTCCTGCATAACCCTCATCATGGTCATCGGCCCTCTGTTGGAGGGTACAAAAAAAACTTAGTAAATCATCGACATATATCAAATGTGATACTATCGGTTCCAAATTTTTGTACAACGGAATTATCTTTTTCATGTGCACCGCCCTGTCCATCAAGCACGTTATGTACTCCATCACCAACGTGAACAAATACGGAGAGAGGATCCTCCTGTCTCAAGCCTCGATTGCTGTTAAAATGTCCATATGGTTGTCCCTTATGAGAACCGAGAAGAAAGGTGTAGTAATGCACTCTCGTACCAGGTCCACCCACCTAAGCGCAAAACCCATAGCTAACATCACTTGGCACACGATCTCTCGGTTGACCGTGTCATAGGCCTTCCGTAAGTCCAGCTTGATTCACTCCTTATTACCGCCCACCTTGTTAAACTTTCTCACCATCTCATGCTCCAGCAAGTCATTTTTCGCGATCGATCTTCCTTAAATAAAAGCAACTTGATTATCTGAAATGAGCCCTGGCATGATAGTCGTCATACGCTTGCACATAATGGAGTTGATAATTTTGTACAGGTAATTGCAACAGGCAATGAGCCGGAAGTTCGATAGTGTCATGGCACCCTCTTTCTTAGGAATAAGAGTGAGAAATGTGTGATTGAGTTCCCGTAACAATCTGCCATTAGAGAGGAAGTCCTACACCACATACAAGATAGTATGTTTTATTTCATCCCAATGGACTTTAAAAAACTTAATATTGAAGCCATATGGTCCTGGGGCTTTGTCCGGGTCTGCCGCCTTGATCACTGCTTGAACCTCCTCCATCGAAACACGTTCTAACAGGCGTTGATTCTCCAACATGGTGACCAATCTTTTACATGTGAGAACTCTTTTACATGTGAGAACTGGGAACTCACTACGATAGTTACCATAATTATACAAGCTCTTGTAGAAGTCGATCGCCGCTTTCTGAATGTCCTGTGCAGAGACAACTTCTCGCCCATCCTCATTAATGATCTTAGTGATAGAATTTTGATGTTGTCTGGTCCGTATGATGTCATAGAAGAATTTGGAACACCGATCTCCTTCCTTAAGCCATGTTCGCACGTTGAGCCAACTGGACTTCCTCTACCTGAAGCGCTGATCGTATTTAATCTATCATCACACACTCACGTTCAACCAAGTTGGCATCCTGCAGTGCTGTCCGAAGCTACTTCTGGACAGCATGCAGCGCCACCTACGATTGATCCAGGTCGGATCGTTGAAGCTCCGCCTGCCATATCTTTAATGCCTGCTTCACCATCTTTAGTCTATACACCAGTCAAAAAATTTTATTCCCTGACACCTTGGAGTTGAGTGCTTCCGCCACCACCTCCCTATAACCTTGCAACAACGGCCAGGCATTGTTGTACCTGAATGGGGGAATGGTCACTTGTGGCCGGAGCAAGCCCTTCCACGGCAACCGATGGATATGTCGCAAACCACTTCCCATTCCCGAGCGTCTGATCAAGTTGACAAGATATACAATTCCAGGTAGCGCGGTTAGACCACATCCACACGTGACTCCTCATTTCCAGACATTTCAAACACGCTTGCATCAGGCACTACTCAAAATCCGCCAGTATACAATCTGGGACCCGACGACCACCAACTTTCTCCTGAGAGAACAACTGCGCATTAAAATCTTCCACTAACAACAAGGGAAGTTGAAGTTGGTGTTCGCGATGACGCTCAGGTGAATGATGTCTTGGCAGAGGGAAGAGCGTTGCAATATGTTATTATGGCCGTATATAGCTCCGTAAATGAAGGTAAAACCCTCTGCATTCATGAACTGATAAGAAATTAATTGTTCAGTGTCGAGTATAAGACTGGTTGCCCATGTCTTTGTGTCCCACATCAACCATATTCTCGCAGACCCACATGACTCCAGATTATTGGCCTGCTTCCAGTAGTGTGCGTCTAGCTAGCATCATCTCTGATTTTATCTTCGTCTCAAGAAAAGCATTAATAGTGCTTTGTCGTTGCTTTGTTAAATCTTTAATCTCTCTCCATCTCCCCGACGAGCATGTCCCTCGCGTATTCTAGGTGATAATCGACATTAATTAATTTGATTGAGATGACCTATGTCCGTCGCCAAACTCACCGCTAGGTCCTCGGTGACTTCGGTCCTCATCCCATGCTCTGCCCCGGCATCACGACCTTCCTTTTCCTGGCTCGCCCTTAATAGTAGACTCCATCACGGATTGTCAACACACAAGATATCCCCATCCTCCTCAACACTAGTCGTCAACCGGGATCCAGACATAGGTCATGTCACTCTCTTCTGATGCTTCTTCCGTACATAATTTAGTATGGGACATTGCTGTGTACTTTGATCTCTGGCTTTGTTAAACTGTGAAGATTGTCGTTTGGTGACTATGGAATGTTGTCCCACAAGTGGTACCATCTGGCCAAAATTTTGCTGCTCCGACGCAGCTACCTCCTCCGGATGATGAGTACCTATCGGTCGCTTACCCAGTTTTCTAGCTATCGTGTTCCTGGAAAACCCATTTATGTCCCCAATAACCATAGATAACTCTCCTTCACCCTGAACCTCATCTATCGGCTGAGTGATTTGTTCATCGACATCCATCCCCTCTGCCTCTCTTTGGTCTCTATCGGTTGGACCACTCTGTACATCCTCTCTAGCCATCGTCCTCTCCCGCTGCCTGTCCTCCTGCCTTGTGTACTCGTTGTTGACCCCGATATTATCTCCTTTATTTGCTTTAGCCTGATTCCTTGGACATGCTCGTACCACGTGGCCAAAACAGGAACATTGGGTACAGACCGGGGGGACCCATTTATAATCGACTTCCTTGATCAAAATATCTCTCTCGTGAAGCGCAAACTCATTAGCTTAGTCATCGCTTTTATCTCCACGAACGTTTGGGCATACGTAATCCTCGCTCTCTTGGCAGTTGCATCATCAGGTTTAATCGGCTTGTCTATCAGGCTTGCTAGCTTCATCATCATGGGATCGATCCAGTAGGGTGTAGGAAGGTTTGGAAACCTAATCCATAATGGGACCGTATGGAGAAGATCCTTTTCACACTTGGCATTATGTTGCCATTCGCTGAGTATTACCAGTCTACCATCAAAAGTCCAAGGACCTCCGTGCAGGATTCGCTCAACATCCTCCTGAAGTCCGAAATTTATGTAGAAGAAACCGTTTTCACGAGAGAATATCTCCATACTGCCACGTGGCCTCCAAACTCGACTAGCGTATGCTATGAACTGTCCGTAGAATGGTCTGTCCCTAGGATGTACACGACAAGAGTGTTCCTCCAATAAGCAGCAGCCTCGGCCAGATCTTCGTGAATACGACAACCCTCCTATTGCCCTCCAGAATTTGAGGTTCAATATATCGCCATTATGTGGTAGACTCCGCGGTAGCTGACCGATATATGTTTGCCCAGGAATAACCACCTCCTTCTGGAACCCCACCTTACTGTTCTTGGCCATCTATGTATGGGTTCGGCTCCTGATGGATCTGCAACCTTCCAGTACCATCCCTTCGATCCCTAGGAGTTGGTTGACCCCCCCTCCGGTCAGGCATAGACCTAGCTCCTCCAGACTTCACCCCCCGGTTAGCCGACACTGGAACTTGTCGACGTTGCTTTCTTTGACCCTCTACCCCGCTGCCTTGAGCCATCTCTCTACCCGCACGACCTCCTCCCTCCTCTCGCCTACCAATGCCTCATCCTCAGGCCTGCGTGTCACAGTGGACCAGCCGCCGGCTTCCCTCCTTATTCCGTCTGAGCGTTCATGCCCTCGTTCATGATCCAATTCCCCCATCTCCAAGTTTCCATACACCCGCACAAAACCCTATATCGCAAGGGGACGTAGCCGCCATCATATATATATATATATATATATATATATATATATATATATATATTCCCTAGGCCCCAATGGTTGGTGCAGTTGGTTAAGTCAACTCCCTCTTCTATAAGAGGTCGAGTGTTTGCCAACTGCATTTTATCATTGCCTTACTTGGGGAGTATGGAGTGGTGCCTTTACATTCTACTCCAGGTAGTCGGTCAGCTGCGATTGTGCCCCTGGATTATATATATATATATATATATATATATATATATATATATTAGAAAAGATAATTTATTAATGAGAATGAGAAGATGCAACTCTATCGCAACTGAGATGATACATCATCGCTTTTAGACCATACACATACAACATACTCAACATAATCAATGATATATAAGTTACCCTTAGAGAGGCAGCCTGCTCTTCAAGTGTATACATTATATTCCACCTGTAACATCTTTTCCCGGGCAGGGTTAGCAACAGTCAGCTCTGAGACCCCTGGCTTCAAGTGTTGTAATATAGAGAAGCTCGAATCTACCCCTGACTTCTACGCTTTACTCTTTTTTGGATATAATTAAGAGTGCACTCCTTCGAGCCTGCTCTTTTTTTCTTAGAAGTTTCATCTGTCCGACTTCGAGTCTGTATGGAGTGGTGTCCTATATGAGACCTCTCCTTGCCTGTTAAATGTACGTCCTCCGTTATCTTTCTCTTTGCATTTAGCAAGTTATCATCTGAGCTAAGGGTAGCATCCCCTTCTGCCATTGCCAGTACCATTCGCTCTTTTTCTGCCATCAAAGACTTCTCCATCGATCCCACGTGTGGAGGATGTCTTATTTGCTCTGCAGGGACAATAGCATTCTCATTCATCTGGACACAGACGTCCTCCTGTATATTCTGAAAGCTTTCCTTCTCTCCCTTTCGTACATCGTTGGCATCTTGACTGTCAATTTCCTTCTGCTGCTCCTGCGGTGCAATAGCTTTGCCTGTATGTTTCTTTTCCACTGCAAGCGGCCACATCCTAGTCATATGACCAAAACATTGACACTCGTCTCATACTAAGGGAACCCACTCATATTCTACTGCTTGCGAGAATATATTGTCCGACGGTATGCGATACTCCAGTTCCCGCGGTAGTACAACAATGGGCTCAATCTCCCCGAACACACGAGCATATGCAAGACGCGGTTTCCTGGCCGTCGCTTCGTCCGATTTGATGGGGTTGTCGATGAGACTTGCTAATTTCATAATTATGGATGTGTTCCAATATTGGATAGGTAGATCAGGTAGGCGAATCCATATGTCCTATATGAAGGAGATCCCTCTCGCATCTAGCGTTCATCTGCCATTTATTGATGATGATCAAGCGACCATCAAAAGTCCTTGGTCTGCTTTGTAGGATTCACTCAGCATTCGTGTGTAATCCAAAGTGCTCAAAGAAGAAATTATTATACCTAGAAAAAAATTCAATACTGCCATGTGGTTTCCAGACCCGATTTGTGTAACCCTAATTTGGCTGTAGAAAGACCGATTTTCGAGCACATAAAATATCAGTGTATTCTTCCAATATTTCGTTGTCTCTTCTAGATCATTCTCAGTGAATTCAGCAACCCGTCTATATTTGCTGATTGTATCTGGTTCAACATACTGCATTTCTGCATATAACTGCACATATAGTGGACCATAAATCTCAACCTAGGACTTGCTTCGTGTTCCAGATATAACTGGATCTTGCTTCATAGGTTGGCCACCCATGTTGTGCAAATCACTTGTACGACTGAAAATTCCATCTATCCTTCCTCTTGGTTCCTTAGACCCTCTATTAGATAGGTTAGTAGTTACCTGATGGGAAAAACGTCGACGTCCACCTGTCTGAACTCCTCGCAACGTGTCAGGTTGGCTGTTAGCAGCTTCCCCCCCCCAAATCGAAGGGTTTGTGGCGTCTCCGATGACTAATTGTGGTCCATCCACCATCGGTGGTGGTGGCCAGATGACCAACGTAACCGTAGAACCCTCCTCCATCGTCCGTCGTCATAGACGGTTCCGAAAACTGGTCGATGAGTTCAAGTCCGCCTGTGCCAGTGGTCGCCGAATCAGCTACAGTTGTCGCCGAACCAGTGCCGGTGGACGACCGGCTGCCGTCGAGGCCTGGGTCGCCTCCCTCGTCAGCCTGTAACTCACCAGGGTCCCAGGTTCACTGGGAACCTGAGGAACATCGGGAGAGACTCCAGAGAATTCTACCGACTATATATATATATATATATATGGGAACGGATTCGGAGCCTCGCGGGAGCCCCGTCGCTCCCTACCGTTGGATCGCGCGGGCCCCGCGATCCGATGGTGCAGGGGGGCGGGGCTTCGACGGGGCTCCGAGTGCGGATCTTTTGATCCGCCCCATATATATATATATATATATATATATATATATATATATATATATCATGGACTTTAGAAATTGCCGTGCATTTGCATCGAGTGCTTGCATCTGTAGCTATGCTTTATTACTTGTAACATACTTCTGGAAACTATAGTCCGTTTTAAGGCGATAACAGTGCATGCACTGGTTCTAGGAGAAATGTGTCAATCGACAGTTAAATGGATAGTTTTCTTCTTTTGTAAGCAGACCTCCAGCCTCCATACTCAAAAGGTTGAATAGCGTGACTGGAGTAAAATATGTACCTCCTTTAGAGTATGTGTTGGTATATTAGAATGTATTAGATTATTTTATGTAAGATGTAGGGTTGTAAGGCTATATATATATATATATATATATATATATATAGCCAAGAGATAATTAATAAAAGAACTCCAAAAATATTCTACATGGTATCAGAGCACAAACCCTAGCCGTCACCACCGCTGCCGCGCCACCACCGCCCCTGCCACCACCGCTGCCTCACCGCTTGCCCACCACCACCGTTGCTGCCGCCGCCACCACACTTCTACCACCACCGCGAAGCAACGACTCCCTTGGAGCCTGCAGGAGCCTTCTGACGCGGTTTTCGGAGTCTCTCGCGGGTTGTTCCGGACGTTGACATCGAAGGCCTAGATCTAATGGGGGAGAGGCATGATCGGGTCTAGGAGAGGACGAAGAGGACGAACGTGAATCGTGGGACGGGTGTGAGATTATCGGAGAAGAGGAGGATCGATGGAGGAGATCATCAAGAAGTTGGACCCTACGGATGTCGCAACGTTGATGAAGTTGATGAAACTGTCGGCTGGTGAGAGCGCGACACGAACATCGGTGAAGTTGGAGCTTCCCTCCATCGATCTGAAGCTTGATGGACCGGCCACTTATCTGAGTTGGTCACGACGGGTGAAAACCCTTGCAGGGAAGAACCTGGAGGGTTTCTTGTCAGGAGAGAAGATAGAGACGGATGAGGGCTCGGCAGGACGCGACGAGTGGAAGTCCACTCATATGGTGATATATATTTGGCTCCTCAATTCTTTAGTCCAGTTGATCGCCGCCACATTGGATGGCCTTGAGATGGTAAAGGACGTGTGGGAGAAGTTGAGGAGGACCTACGATGCTATGGGAAATAACTTGAGGGTTTTTCAGATCAACGGGGAGATCAATGACACCGTACTGGAAGAGAAGACGGTGCAGGAGTATGCCACGGAGTTGGAACGTCTTTGGTTGGATTATGATCACTCCTCATATCGCGCGAGCTACGAGGACCCGAAGTGTAAGGAGAGACATGTATGTCTGCAGGAGAGGACGATGAAGTTTCTTAAGGGCCTGGCCGAAGTGTTTGCTCAGAGGACAGCACTACTTCTAGCCCATCCGAAGATCCCTACACTTGAGGAGGCTAACTCGACCATGATCCAGGAGGAGACTCTCATCAAGCTGCAGGCAGGGACAGGTGGTCCTCCTGAAGTAAAGTCAGCACTGGCGGTTGCCAATTCAGGCAGCACAGGACCTAAGGGAGATTTCTGGCAGTGCTAAAACTGCGGAGAGGTGGGCCATCTGAGGTATGCTTGCACCAAACCATCCAAGGAGGGAGATTCATGTGATGGACATAGACAGTTTGGAAGACGTGGCCGTGGTCGTGGGGGCGACGGGGTGGTCGAGGAGGTTATCGGGCGAACCTGCTGGTAGCAGAAGGCGAGGAGGGAACTGATGGTGCCTATACTGAGGAGGATCAGGCGTTGCTGGGCATGCTGGAGTTACTCAGGAGAAAGCAGAGAGCATCAAGCGATGGAGACAGGAGGAGTGGGACTGAGGAGGCGTCCACCTCAGTCTTCGCCAGAGGCAACGCTGCCATGTATGCCCATCAATCGGAATGTTCTGACGACTCACTCGCCCTTGCATTTGTCTTCTCTTAGATCGTCGGACTGGATTATCGATTCGGGTGCGTCTCGACACGTGACAGGGAATGCTAGTGAGTTCTCTTCCTACACTCACCTAGCATCGGCGGACATCATTCAAACAGCCGATGGTACTTTCCAGTCAATGGTAGGTAAGGGTACTGTCATGCTCCTTTTTTCAGTCAGTCTTTTGTCCATTAGTTCTATAATCCTCCAACTAAAATGCATTCTCTTTTGATATTCCTAAGGTGATCTTCCAGGAGAAGGAGACGGGACGAAGACTTGGGACTGGTACTTGGCATGATGGACTGTGGTACCTGGATCGGGAAGGGCTAGATTCGGCATTGGTGTTTGTGGCAGAGAGGTTAGGAATAGGAGGACCAAAGATGAGTGCCGAGGATATACTGATTCTCCACCACAGGCGGTTGTGGTACTTTGAGTAGGTTGTATCCATCTATTTATGAGAAAGCAAATAAGGAGAAACTAGTATGTGATGTATGTGATTTAGGCAAACTTACTAGGAGCTCATATATTAGTGCGGGCCATAGGAGCTCTTCTGTCTTTGATATTATACATTCTGATGTTTGGGGGCCGTGTGCCACAACTACTATGAATGGTTACAAGTATTTCGTTTCTTTTATTGATTGTTCCTCTCGTGTCACCTGGTTGTATTTGATGAAGAATAAGAGTGATATCTTTGCCTGTTTTTGTAACTTTCATAAATATGTCCAGACTCAATACAGAGCAGCGGTGAAGGTACTGAGGTCTGACAATGGGACAGAGTATACCAACAAAGCACTTGAGGAATACCTGTCAGCCCAAGGGATACAGCATCAGACCACCTGTGCATACACAAAAGCACAGAATGGAGTGGCAGAAAGGAAGAACAGACACCTTCTGGAGATGGCAAGGAGCATGATGATCGCCATGAATGTCCCACAGAGTCTGTGGGGAGATGCAGTGTTGACAACAGCTCAACTGATCAACATGATGCCCTTGAAAGTACTGAGATGGAAGTCTCTATGTGAGATATTGCAAGAAAATAATAGTGGAATACTCCCGCTGAAGATGTTTGGCTGCGTATGTTTTGTGAAGGACAACATACCGTCTGTTGGAAAACTTGATCCTAGGACAGTCAAGTGTGTCTTCATGGGCTATTCGGCGACTCGGAAGGGGTACGTGTGCTGGAACCCAGTTGAGAAGATAAGGTTTGTGAGCATGGATGTACACTTCAGGGAGCTTGAGCCATACTACCGTCAGGAGGGAACCTCATTCATGGGCAACTCACCTGACACTGAGAGTATGAGGCAAGAGAGGAAGATTGGTGAGAGTTTGGTAACCGATTTAGGAGTATGGCATGGAGAAACGGTTAAGGAGGAGAGTGAAGAGGAACAGAGGGAGGAGATAAGAGGTGTTAGGCCCACGGCTCAGGGGAGTTACTTACCTACAGCAGGAAAGGGAAGCAAACTGTAGAACCAGTACCTATAGTGCCAGTGCCAAATCCCTTGCATGCGTCCGTCTCGACTCCTGAGATACCTACACCACCACCACCAGATTTTCCTTCAGGTGGTATCATTCTTCCTACCCCTCCCACACCATTATCAGTACAGAGGACCACTCGCAGTAATGCGGGAAATCCTCCTGATAGATATGGTTGGGATCTTGCTCAGTTTGTTTTATATGATAATATTCTCTTCTTCTCATGGAGCATTCATTGTGTCTTTAGATAGTATTACTGTACCTAACAATTAACAGGTTGCCAAGAACGATCCAAAGTGGAAAGTGGCGATGCACGAGGAGTTAGAGGCTCTTGAGAAGAACCACACTTGGGAACTGATAAAACTGCCAGAGGAAAAGAGGGCAGTCGGATGCAAGTGGGTCTTTACTGTGAAGCAGAACCCAAATGGACATGTTGAGCGCTACAAGGCTCGACTGGTGGTAAAATGCTACAGTCATGCGTACGACATTGACTACGACGAGACTTTTGCACCAGTGGCGAAGATAAGCACCGTCGGGACCCTGATTTCTTTGGCAGTGAATGGTGGATGGAAGCTACACCAACTGGATGTGGAGAATACGTTTTTTCATAGGGATCTAGTGGAGGAGGTGTACATGGAGATACCACCAGTATTCTGCACTGATAAAACAGTGGACAAGGTCTGCAGGTTGAAGAAGTCCCTCTATGGACTGAAGCAGTCTCCTCGAGCGTGGTTTTACAGATTCAAGAGAACGATGATTGGGATGGGATATCGGCAGATCAACGCTGATCACACTGTATTTTTTCGTCGGAGTAGAGGCCACATCACCATACTTGCGGTGTATGTGGACGATATAATTATCACAGGAGATGATGAGCAGGAGATTGCCCGACTCAAAGGGAAGCTTGGCAAGGAGTTCGAGATGAAGGACCTTGGCCTTCTTCGGTACTTCCTTGGGATTGAGATTGCTCGAGAAGCAGAGAGGATTGTTCTTTCTCAGAGAAAGTATGCGCTGGACCTTCTCACAGAGACAGGAATGTTGGGATGCAAACCTGCAGCGACGCCGATCAATCAGAGGTTCAAGCTGGGTGCTGCTGAGACTGGAGAACCAGTTGACCGGAATAGATACCAGAGACTGGTGGACAAGTTGATCTATTTGAGCCACACACGTCATGATATCTGCTTTGCAGTTAGTGTGGTGAGCCGCTACATGCATGACCCAAGGAATGGTCATATGGACGCAGTGTACCAGATTCTGAGATACTTGAAGGGTGCCCCCTGAAAGGAGCTGATATTCAGGAAGAATGATCACGTAAGCATCGAGGGCTACTGTGACTCTGACTAGGCTAGCTGTGCTGGTGACAGGAGGTCTACCTCAGGCTATTCCATATTTGTAGGAGGCAACTTGGTCTCTTGGAAGAGTAAGAAGCAGTCAGTGGTGGCTAGATCGATAGCTGAAGCGGAGTACAGAGCTATGGCCTTGCGAGTTGCAGAGTTGCTATGGCTGAAGAGTATGCTGGTAGAGCTAAAGCTGGATCAAGGAGCCAAGATGAAGCTGTGGTGTGACAACCAGTCAGCCATCAGTATCTCGAACAATCCAGTATAACATGACATAATCAAACACATCGAGATCGATAGGTTCTTCATCAAGGAGAAGTTGGACAGTGGACTACTGGAGCTAGGTCACGTTCCAACCAAGGATCAAGTAGCAGACAGTCTGACCAAAGGACTTAGCTCTGTAGATGTGATTAGAGGATTGACAAGATGGGCTTAGTGAATATCTTTCGCCCATCTTGAGGAGGAGTGTTGGTATATTATAATGTATTTGGAGATTTTATGTAAGATGGAGGGTTGTAAGGCTATATATATATATATATATATATATATATATATATATATAGCCAAGAGATTATTAATAAAAGATAGAACTCCAAAAATATTCTATAGTGTGCATGTCTAAGACCAGCGACAGGAGCAAATGATGGACTTTCTCAACATGTGTTCCCATCTCATCACCAAATAAACCCTAAACTGTTCCATGTCTCCCTGGTCTTTTAAACCATGTTCCTTTTTCAGAAGAGAATGCCATTTAAACATAGTAAATCCTATAACCATTCCACAAAAAGTAAAAAGCAACCGAGAAAGAATAAATGAGGCCAAAATAAAAGGAAGCTCCAGAAGTTTATAGATAATGAGTATAAAAGTAGAACATACTATGCCAGCTTTATACTGTTACTTGTTATATGAAAGATCATGTTATATTCAGCTTTTGTAGTAGATTCCTTTGGAGTTAATTGTTTTATAGCCTCTCATTTGCTAATATATGACATTTTATAGAGCTGTGTAACACAACTATGAGATTTTAATTAGGTACTTCATTCGGACAGGATTCCTTCTGATCTGACCATAACTATTAGAACTTAAGTCTTGACATTTTTTTCCTAAATTTACAACTATATAAATCCTATTCTCTTTTAGTTACACATTTTTTTATTATGTCAATACATCTGCTTGGTGTGGTCTATATGCTGCATTTTTTACATACTTGCTACTTATTATCTGAATTCTGTTTACAGGTCTTACATGTGGTATGTTCATGAGAAATGCTGTACAGATTGCATGTCCTGATAGTGGTGCAGGCCTTTATGTAAAATCACGCAACAATGATATTATCAAAGTAACATTCTCTTTCTTGATTCACTTGAAAGTAGAGCAAACGATGCTATTGTTTATCTTCATCTCATCTTATTTGATTATCTCATGCTAGTCTTGGTCGGAATGGATGCGCCAATTGTTGCTTTGAGCCTTTGAAGGGAAAGATCCCTTTTGGTTTTCACTTATGGATGCTCGACATATGGTTAATTATAAGAGATCAAAAGCTCAAAAACTAGTGAGGCCAAAATAGGAGAAATGCAGTAAATATTATGGGGCTGTGTAAAGCATAGGGTCTACCTAGAAAAGCAGCAATTGACCCCATAATCTGTGGTCCGTTACTAGTTTACATCATTGGTGATACTTTAATTGGTTATACTTTAGAGAGGGGTGACTGAGAGATGAAAGTTCCCAACAGTCTATAAATTACATACGAATAGTGTACCATAGGCTTTTGAGATAAAGTACATCTTAGTATTCTTGTAGTATTTTATTTGTATTCATGACTTCTCTACATGGTCTGTTTGAGGGATGTCAAGATAATCTAAGTTGGATTATGATAGCTCTTGGTGTCGATATAAGGCCTAACAATGTATAAATTACTATACTTTTGGGACAGAATAGTGGAGATTGTTATTCTCAATGAAAAAGAAAGTATTCAGCTCAGATGATGTATTGAAACTAGTTTGGCAAATATATCAATATGTTCCTCTTTCTCTAATAAAATCTATTTAATCATGGCTTCCTATTGCACGGTTTGCACCGTATAATTACCAGTAATTGTCAATTAGGCACAGCTAAACGGTTAAGCATTTAAGTAGATTGAGTGGCTATTCTCATAGTCCAAACAAGAACAAAATAATTTGTGCTCCATCGCATGTGTAATGCTTAATGTCCTATTACCATTGGTCCCAAGCCCGAATAAAGGTTTATGTTAGGTAGATCAACAACATTGTTGTATCACTATGAAATGAATCAAGAATTTGTGATCATCAAATATAAACAAATGATGAAGAGTCTTTACTTTCTTCATTAAGAATATTCTGCTTCTGGATGTGTCACTTTCATGGCCAATATGTAAGCTGCAGAAGATACCACCTGTAACTTTCATTTCATCTATGAAATATTGATTATTTTTCTTCTTAATCTTTCGATCATAGTTTTCTTAAAAATTTCAATATAATGAGTATTCTAAAATAAACCAACAGCTAGATCTGGTGTTATATGATAATTTCCTGTTTAAATTCCACATTTCATTTATGCTCTCAAGAAACTGACTGTAATGTAAGTTATTATGGGCTTCATTTAATGCATAGGTTGTCTTTGGAGAAGATGAATTGGCATTTCAAATCGGGGAAACAACTGAAATCCTTTCAGGAGGTCTTCTCTGTGCTACTCCCCACTGTGTTCAGGTTTGCTCGTAAGAGGAATTTGTTGAATTAAGAAAACAGATAATTATTATCAGAGGACAAGATCAATAAATTAGCATGAAATCAATTAGCCTTCATCTTCAAAACTGAGAAATTTTCTAATTGTATTCTTATTTTCAACTTGTATGCTTTTCATTTATATTTTCTTCACTCTTCCCTATCACTTGTTTTCTTATCCTTTTGTTTGTTCTTTTTTTACTCGTTCTTTGCATAATGCTTAGCTTCACATACATTGTTAGAATGCTACCTAACACTTTAAGCTTTTGGGTGAAGCGTTTAACTTGGTATTAGAGCAACCTTAGGCTCAAATCTTATTCCATGTACCATTTTAAGCAAAAAATAAAAATTATACATTTGTGCAAATCTACCTCTCAATTCATAAAATGGGCAGTCAACCTGTGGTCATTTTAGAATAATATAAATATATACACCTCAACCCTCATCACAAGTTTAGAGTTTTTGGTGCACTGGAAGGGACTTTAACACAGAAGACATGATTACTTAATCTTATTTAGCCTCTATACTACAGCCAGATTTGGCCATGTGTTTTAGTTTTAGATTGACATTTAGAAGTTTTTCATTATTTCTGCTATGCCTGGAGACTTGCTTGTTGCCATAAAGACTAGTTTTGTCAAATATTGGCAAATATGTTTTTTCATTTGAAAATTGACCTCCTTGGATCACTCATCTTTACAAAAGTCATAACATGGTTTAATTTACACAATAACTGAAGATGGATTTAAATAATAGATTGGTTTGTCGAGCTCCTAATATGCATGTCATACAAGGTAGAAGTTATTGTTCCAACAACTTATGTTGTTGATCTTTATCTCTAAAACTAAAATAAAATAGATCGAAGCAAAAAACTTAATTCATTTGTTGATATGGATCAATCCTTGTTCATTGGTGTCTTTTTCTTGTTGGTATTTCTTCTCTTCATAGATAAGATTCTCCAGTCCCTGGCAAACCTTCCCCAGCCTGGTCCGTTCAGCATGTCAACATTGTTTATACTACACTCGAGTCCTTGCTTATTTCCCACAAAAGAAAATGATCCTATGACTTGTTATATGAATGAAGTCCTTGTAGTACTATACTCTCCTTGCACATACTGAGTATCTGAATCAGAAACCGGTCCTTCCCTTCGCATGTGTCACCCCAATCCTTCTTTATTTGTCACTTCAAGGTTCTGCAATATGCTTTTGGTTTCCTGTTTATTCGCTATCTATTCTTTACCTTGCATTTTCGTGGACAACATGATCACTGAATTAGTACAATAGATGATATCTGCTTTATGTTCGCTGTTTAGTTCATGAGAACCTCTGGTGTAGTATATGCATCACTGACTATTATACATGTGAAAACTCTAAAATTCTGCTTGCAGTAAATCAGTCTCCCTCAGGTTCATGCTTATTATCTCCCACATATATCATTTCCAGTTCCTGAAACATGCATAGCAGCAGTATCCACTAGCGAGCTAGTGTCTTTGCATTAAGGATATCATATCCTTTTCCAAAGTACCGCATGCCCCAAAATTTTATTAAAGAAATAATATTAACGACCAAAGATTTGAAAAGTAAAAAAATTCTGAAATTCCTTTTGTTAGAGATAGTGGTGTGTTTGAGTGTGTGGGTGTATGTACTATGTAGTCTATGTATAGTCCCACATGGGATACACTGGTACGAGGAAGGTTCACCTCCTCTATATATATGTATGCAAAGCACTCAGATGAATACATATCATTATTCCCAATTTAGCCTCTTTCTACACATTTCCTTCCATATTCTCTGTACCAATGATGCCATAGAAATCTCCCATAAATCTTTACACTATGTTACTATACTTCTCTTCCACTACCTTAGTTCGGGGATTCATTACTATTCGATTGATCTAGAAAACACTGTCCAAATAAATCTTAAATACTCATATATGCAATAAACAAATGATAAGCAGTTTCCTTTTCTTCTTTTTTTACAAAAACACAACTGATTTATATTAATGATCTTTTTTTCTCAGATCAGTAGTATGCAATCTATTTTTTGAATACCACCGTATCAAAATTTAACTCTTGTAGGAACTTTTAGTTTCCAATTAATCTCATAGTAAACTTATACCTGTACTTGAGCATCTCATTTAGCTGCATCATAAGTATTAAACTTATGATAGCTTATGCATGTGTTCCATATACTCATTGACATAATTATTATCAATATTTCTTATAAGTTGGATTATTCCCAATTCTTCTCTCAATATGAATATGGTGATGAGATCTTATGGTTAACATTACGAACAATAGCCCTATGTAAAGATAAGAATTAGGATAAATGCAATAAATTCATTGTCTTATCAAATCCATTCTCAAGTTAAATACTGATTTTAACTCTCATCGGAAATAGTGAATCTTCTTCGTCTGTTGCTGACTTGTTGGTAGGCACCTAGAGGGGAAAATGCTGTTGGTGTGGAGCGTTCTACTTTTGCTCTATTCATGCAACCTGACTGGTATGTTTGGAAGAAATTGCTATATCATCTTTTATCTTAGCCAATACAACTTGGGGTCTGGGAGGGTCAAGCTATATGCAGCCTTTGGTAATAACGAGTCCCTGCTTAAGTATAAACTGTATAATAATGGATCCAAGATGCTTCATTGAGCTATATTCTTAAAGCTAAATTTATCAAATACTTCTCTCAATGGAAATCTCATACTTTTACATGGTCATTTAATATTGCCACTGTTCAAGTTTTGTTGAATTTTATAAAAGCTCCAACATTAATGGGTTTTCTAAATATATACCCTTTATATATGGACGAGAATAAAAGAGAAACCTAAATAGTAACTTTTATTCTCCTCCATATAAGAGGGTATATTTGGAAAACCCACTATTGGTATCCGAGCTTTTATAAAATTCAACATGGAGTCAGAACTCTTCCCTCTTTCTTCTTGTAGTTGTAGCTAAAGCAACATAGGTTTTATATGATTGCTTTGACTAAAATCCTATCAAAGACGGTTATTTGGAGAGAACCCAACATGTTCGAGTATTATTAGGAGCATACATGACATAATGCAGACACTCCAAAATGTAGCTGATGCAAGACATGACATACAAAACCAGTACCGTGCCTGTTGTTAAGTATTAGTAGTATTAGTAATATTGGGCTTTAGTCCCACATCGGATAAAACAATAGGAAGAGGGGTTAGCCTCTCCTATATATATGTAACCCTCTCCTTAATAATAGTTATCACATTATTTAACTTTACATGGTATCAGATCCATCTCTCTCCATCCACCTCTCTCTTCACAAAACCCTAACCCTAGTCCCCCCCCCCCTCGGCCGCCGCCCCCCTAACTCGCCTGCTGCCGCTGCTCTTCCCCTGCCTCCGCCTAAAGACCCCATGTCCTCCTGCACCCCCCCCTCCGCCTGCCCCCTGCACCTGTCGCCCCCGTCCCCGCCCACTATTGTCGCTGCTGCTGCCCTTCCTGCCCCGCTGCTGCCTCCCAACCCCCCGATCAGACCCCCTCCCCCCCCCACAGCCCCGCTGCTGCCAACGCGCATGGTCATTACTGTAAAGTTTCGTATCAAAGATGTGCTAACCCAGCCGCCTATCCCAAACCCTAGCCATCTTTCCACTTCAAAAAAAGAAAAAAAAAAAGAGGATTTGGGATCCTCAGAGGGTAAATAATAGTTTATTTGCTGGAACCTCTGACTCTCAATATCTGAAAGAAAAAAAATATTGGGATCATCAGAGGGTAAACAAATGGTTTGTTTGCTGGAACCTTTGACTCTCTAACATTGGCTTCAGGAATCTAACAAATAGCAGACAAGTGGTTTGTCTTGCGTGAATCTTTGTTTCTTTTCTTACTTGATCTTCACATCGGAATCTACTAGAGAGTAACCTGGGTTGTCTTTCTGTCCTGACTTGTGTGATCCATATTCAATCTCTGCTTCCTATGCGCGTGCCGGTTCTGGCCACGTTTCTAGTGCATCGGCAGAGTTGATATGATTATCAAGTTGGAAAGATCAAACCGACGGTCGAATATGAAAAACGAAGGATGACAGGCACTGAGGCAAATAGCAGTGCTACAAACACTAGTGTCGAAAACGAAATGTCTGGACCAACGGGCACTGGCGTGATGATTTCATCGATTCGACTTGTCGATCGACGGTTGGACGGACCAGAGGGCTACTCGACATGGCGAAAGAAGGTCGAGAAGACACTTCGGAGAATGTTGTTGTCCAAACATCTGACTGACAACCCTCCAGCAGAGACTGATCTCATATTTGAGCAGTGGAAGACAAATGACAGTCGATTGTTTACACAGTTGATGAATTTAATCGAACCATCGGTGGAAGACATGGTTCAAAATACGGATTCAGTGAAGGAATTATGGGATGTTCTGGCAGCGATATTTGATGGAAAACGTGATTTGTCTCGTATCTACGACTCGGTCGTTGGCGTATACTGAGGAAATCAAGGAGACAAATTTTATAAGGACCACTTCCGAGCCTTTAAGGCTATGATTGATGAGGTTGACCGCATATCAACTCTCACAACGGATATCAATGAAGCGATGGCTCAACGTGAGCAGCTTCATGTTATGGCATATCTTGCCTCTCTTTGTCCTGATGCGGACTCTGCTCGCTCTCAGATCATTGCTGGATCCGATGTTCCGTCTCTGATGGAAGCTCACTATCGTGTCCTACGAGCAGCTAAGGTCGTTGAGACCACTCCGTGTGATTCTCCTTCTGATTGATCTGCTCTTGGTGCTGCTCATGCTGGATTTTTTGGTGGACGACGTTGTGGCCGAAATGCAAGTCATGATGGTGGACGATGCAATGATTGGTGATGGAGGAAGACCACGCACATGCTTCAACTGTGGTCTGTAAGGCCATTTCCAGTGGCAGTGTTCTAAAGCTCCTGCCACCAATGTTACATCAGACGCTCCTGATGATGGTGATCGATCTGTCCAGATGACTGCAGAGTCATATATATATTTTCTTGAGTTCCAAGCTCAACGTCATGGTGAGGCATCCACATCTGTATCCACAGTCGAATACACCGCGGCATGTGTGGTTAGGTCGAAGCAGTGGGTGATTGACTCTGGTGTGTCTGCTCACATGACTGGCGACGCAGATATGATATGCAATTATATATCGGTGGGACGTGTTTTCGATATTACTGTTGTCAATGGTGGTTCACTAACAGTTCGTGGACGAGGAAGCGCCCGTCTTTTTTCCAGACTGTCACTCAATTTCGTATTACATATACCTGGCAACCTGTTCATTTTACTTTCCATTGGTCAGCTTACTTGTGACATGGATTGCTCGGTAATATTTTTTTCTTGATGGTTGTATTTTTCAGAACCTGAAGACTGGAAAGACTGTCAGTAAGGGACATGTGGTTGGAGGCTTGTACCTATTTGACGAACCTTTTTCTATTGCTTGTGTCGGTGTGCAACTCGATTCTTTCGAGTTACATTGTCGGTTAGGCCATCCATCAGTCCAAGCCCTCCAGAAAATGTACCCATCTTTAAATATTCCAGTTACTTTTCATCGTGAGTCGTGTCATTTGGCTAAGCATTACCGGATTCCCTATCCGGTGAGTCATAATAAAATTGCATCCGCTCCTTTCGAATTGGTGCATTCTGATGTGTGGGGACCTTATCCGGTTGAATCAATGATGAATTTCAAGTACTTTGTTACTTTTGTTGATGACTACTCACGTTCACTTTTGTCTACCTGATGAAAAATCGTTCCGAATTATTTGAAATTTGGTACAATTTTATGCAAAAATCAAAACACAATTGGTATTCCGATTTAATGCTTTCGAAGTGACAATGATCGTGAGTTTCATACTCATCTGTCCCGCAATGGCATCATCCACCAAACCTCCTGTCCTTACACACCACAACAGTATGGTGTGGCCGAACGCAAGAATCGTCATCTCTTGGAAATAACGCATGCTCTTATGTTTCAAGCACGTACTCCCAACAATTTTGGTTAGATGCGGTACTTACATCTTGTTATCTTATTAATCGCATGCCATCGTCGGTTTTCAGTGGTGCTACTCATTTTTTTTTATATCCCGAACGAGAGCCGTTTCCTCTACCCCTCAAAACTTTTGGTTGGTTGTGCTATGTTCGGAATACCCGACCGACCCTTTCTAAATTAGATCCTAAGGCAATCTAATGTGTTTTTCTTGGGTATCCTAAAGATTAGAAAAGATATCGGTATTTTTCTCCTACCTTGATTTTCTCTCGGGATGTTACCTTCGTTGAAACCGAGTTTCCTCCACTCCCACAAACTATCAGTCCAGTTCCCTAAGTTTACCTAGAAGAGAATTGCTTGTTGTTTCCTAAACAGCAGCCTCCTGTAAGGGTGTCCTTCCTTACGAGCCAGTCTCCCGGTCCGACGGTCCGCAAACACTAGTTCAGTCAGTACCGACATCGCCTGAACGAACATCGCCGATAGTGCCCACATTCACAGAGCCATCCTCCTCCTTTAGCTCTACTGATTCGCCTCTGCCTGTTCCACCAGCTCGACCTCGTCGTGCCTGTCGTGATCATCCCTTGTATGTTCACAACTACAAAGGGCTCGCGAGTCACACTCAGTCCTTGATAGCTACTATTGATGGGATTCAAATTTTCAATAATGCCGAGGAAGGTCTCAAGCATCCCTGTTGGTGTGCTGCTATAGAGGAGGAGATGAACGCACTTCGAAAAACCCATACTTGGGACTTGGTAGATTTGCCTACTGGTAAGCAAGCAATAGATTGCAAATGGGTGTTCACGATCAAGGTGAAACCGGATGTCACTCTTGATCGCCTAAAGGCTCGACTAGTGACTAAAGGATATTCTCAGACCTATGGTGAGGATTATTTTGAGACCTTCCCAGTTGTCAGGATGACATATGTGTGCATACTCTTGGACTTAGTTGTTCGCTATGACTGGCCTTTGCTTCAACTGGATATCAATAATGCATTTCTCCACGGGGATATTGAGGAAGAAGTGTATGTGGTACAATCTCCCGGATTCGTTGCAAGGGAGGGAAAGTGTGTCATCTGCAGAAGGTCCTCTACGGTCTCAAACAATCACCTCGTGCGTGGTTTGGTCGATTTACACATGGGTTACTCAGTTTGGCATGTGTCAATCAAAGAAGGATCATTCGGTATTCTACCGACAGACATCAGCTAGAAGGATACTACTTAGTGCCTATGTTGACGATATTGTGATCACGGGAGACAACAACCAGGATATTGCAGGACTAAAGAAGTTTCTGGAAGAACAATTTCAGACCAAGGATATGAGATCGTTGAACTACTTCTTGGGCATTGAAGTTACACGGGATAAGTGGGACATTGTAATGTCTCAGAGGAAGTATGTGCTGGACATACTAAATGATGCAGGACTGATGCAAGCCAAGGGAGTAACCTAACCATGGATCCAGGGGCAAAGTTACTTCCAGACGAGGGGTCCTGAAGACCAATCCGGATTAGTATCGCGAGAGGTTGGAAAACTCAACTACTTGGCGGTCATGACTCGTCCGGACATTTCCTTCGCCGTAAGTGTCGCATGTAGATTTATGGCTTCTTCACGAGTTCCACACTGGCAGGCAGTTCTCAGAATTCTGCGTTATCTAGTCCAGAATTCAGGCAAAGAAATTCGGAAGGAGAATCATGGACATACTCGTGTTGAGTGCTTTACCGATGCTAATTGTGGTGCAAGCTTGACGGATAGACGGTCTACATCTGGCTACTCGGTATTTATTGGCGGAAACTTGGTATCATGGAAGAGCAAAAAGCAAAATGTGATAGCACAGTCAAGTTCAGAATCAGAATATCGAACCATTGCTCATGGCACGACAGAGATGTTATATCTGCAGCATCTTCTACATGAGCTGGAAGAAGAAACATAAGCAGCATATATGTGGTGTGATAACCAATCTACTATCCATATTACTACAAATCATGTATTTCATGTATTACTACCAATCATGTATTTCATGAAAGGACGAAGCACATTGAAATCGACATCCACTTTGTCCGTGATGAGTTTAAAAATGGATGATAAAATTTTACCACGTCAGGACCGATGATCAGATAGTCGATATATTCACAAAGTCTCTTTTAAGTCATCGGGTTCAATTTCTGTGTAACAAGCTGGACATGATTGACATCTATGCTCCAGCTTGAGGGAGGGTGTTAAGTATTAGTAATATTGGGCTTTAGTACCACATCGGATAGAACAATAGAAATAAGGGTTAGCCCTCTCCTATATATATATATATATAGGTAAATGGGATATGAGTGATATGCTCATATTCCTATATGAGCCAGGCACATGTGGACCAATAGAAATGGATTCCTACATTCCATGTGCACCCATGTGCACTAGTACACTTCATTCCTATTGGTCCACATGTGCATTGGCTCATGTAAGAATATGAACATATGGCTCATATCCCTTTATATATATATATATAACTCTCTCCTCAATAATAGTTATCCCATTATTTAACTTTACACCTGTTATTGTATCCATTTTGCAACGTGCCATATTTTCATAAGTGCAACATAGTGTATTATTGACATTTGACATAAAAAAGAACATCGACCATCTCAAAAATGTCTTAAGAACCACTGCCTTTTTACAGGGACGAGAATCTAAGGTTTCCTTCTGAGATACATCACCATCAAGAGGTATGTATTCGAAGGATTTTTCTTGTTTCTTTCTTTTCTGCTGCTAGGAATAACTGATCAAGTTTAAGAAAGAGAATTTTACGGGCTTTCACTCCAAGTTGTCTTGTTTTGGTGCCAGCTGATATCACCAAATGGAACTCTTACTTTCGGGGAATACTCAGAGAGACTCCTCAACAAATATTATCAGCAAAACTTCTGAGTGTTTAAAATTTCCAATTTTCTGTTGATAAAGAATAAGTGTCCAATCATTGTTCACAAGTGTGAATTGAGCAATGTTTTATATTGGTTCTCTCGAGGCATTGATGCTATTCTTGCCCATTGCCTGCAACTATATGTATATATAAGGAAGCTTCAATCTGCTTCCAACGAAATCATTGAAGAACCCCCAAAGGGATGAAATAAAATTGTGAAATTTAACTCCAAATAAGGGGTTCTTTTTCATGTTTAGGACTACGAGGATTATGTACAATTGTGACTGTTCTTGAACCAAGTCTCTTAAAGGTGGCCATATTTATGGCCAGGAACAAAGAATTTGTGATTGATGAACGAGTCCTTAATGAGACAATACATGCATACAACTTCGTGCAGATACAAAAGGTACACAGCACTCTGATAAAATGGAGAAGGACTTTTGACTTGAACACAGAATGCTCTTAGATGCGAAACTCCATGGCCTTTGCTGGAAATGACTCTTGTGCTGTCTGGCTCCAGATTTGGTACCACAACAGGGTTGTTTTGGTCAACTTCCATTCTGCTTCTGTTGCCTTTCATACTTGTAAAACTTTGCCAATAGGTCAAAAGCCCTTACATTCAGGCACTTTTGTGGAAGAAACAAGTTTGGATGTTTTGGCACTTTTGCGGCAAGAAATCACATTTCTGAGCGTAATTGATGGTTGTCATAAAAAGAAAGTCAAATGTAACATCATGCATGCCTACTTGATTGCAAGAAGGCGGGGAAGCTTCTGTTTGGTTCGGCAAAATGGAGTAAAAAATTTAAAAATTAACATTTTGCGGACGTATTATGGTGAAGTGGAGCGAAGTAAAAAAAAAAAAAAAAAAATTGTTTGGGATTTGAAGAAGTGGAGGTTAGAAGTAGAAAATTTTAAATTTTGATGTTTGGTTCGTTATTGGAGTAAGAAAGTGTAACTTTTTGTTGACGTGACATGAAGAATGATTTTTTTTTTTTTTTTTTAAAGTAGAGAGGATGTTGTCCTCCAACCAAAAACGAGAAGTGAAAATGAGAATTTTTCACTTTTGCGCTCCACTTCGAAGAAAAAAATTTCAATGTCAAAATTCTACTTTCGTGGAAGACAAGATTTATTGTTCATGTCAAATAACAGTAAATCTTGTTTATAAATTCTCCAACCAAACACGTAAAATGGTCAAAAATTTAAATTTTAGTCACTTCAGCGTTCCAAATTTGCGAACCAAATGTCACATCCGATTCCAGATTTGATATTTTTTGAATTTTTAGAATTTAATTTTTCCTGATAATGTATTCCTGTTGTATTTTTCTTGTTGTTGGTTTCTGTCTTTTTATTTATTGTTGTTGAGAAAGACAACCCGAGACCAGTAGAATACATATTGGCATTGCCATAGACCCGGTTTAGGATCTGCATGTAGAATGGACACCTGGTTTGTCACACCCGATTCCAGATTTGATATTTCTTGAATTTTTAGAATTTAATTTTTTCTCATAATGTATTTCTATTGTATTTTCCTTGTTGTTGATTCCTATCTTTTTATTTATTGTTATTTTTTGTTGTTGAGAGAGACTATTCGAGACCAGTACCTATTGGAATTGCCATAGATCTGGTTTATGATCTGCATGTAGAATGGACACCTGGTTCGGTTCATTTGACTGAACCCGTGACTAAACCATTTTTCTCCCCTCTTAGTATATATATGAGCTTTTCTCTCTCTTAACTCTTTCTTCTTCTTCATTTTCATTTCCTTCTTCCTTGCTCCCTTCTCCCTCACTCCCGTGCACCTCCCCTTGTCGAACCCTAGCACTGGACCTAGCTAGGAAGATGTCGTTGGACTCTTAGACAAGTACATCTTGCTCCATGATAAATCTTGATTTTTGGATTTTTCATATATATGTTGTTTTTAAAATGCATTTGATGGAAAATGTTCTCCCATGAGTTGCTGATCATATTTAGTTCTTGGAGTTTTGGATTTTTATGTATAAATTTTTGTAGAACTGAATTTTAAGTTTAGAATTTATATGGATTCTATGGGTTTTTCTTGGTTTTGATCTATTAAAACTTAGTGTTTTCGAAAACTAGTTGTTCTTTATGTTAGAGCATTTTATTTCGTGCAATTTGGCTTTTGTTTCACTTGATTTGGAGTTAAAATAAAGTTTTATGAAGAAAATTAATTTTTGGTTTTTGGAGCTTTCAGTCATGACTAAACCTGTTGTTGGAAGACGAAGTCTTCATGCGGCCATTGACCTATGCGGCAGAGAGCGCTATACATCCCGAGAGGGTTATGCGGCTTGAACTCCTTGCCGCATACTGACAGCATGCGTTCATCTTGTTGGATGCATGACTCTTCATTACACAAAGTGTTCTGGAACTAAGTCCTTGAACTTCTTGTGTATTCACTTGCTAAACGAATGAAAAATTCGCTAAGTCCAAGAAATGCATCTATGCGGCAATTTGAGCATGCGGTAAGCGGACTTATGCGGCATTGGTACTATGCGCTTCTTCTCTCTTTTGACGCATAACTCTACTTTCTTGCACATCTTTTTATGGTTTTGTCTTTTCTTTCTGACACACTTTATGGCATGTCATATCAATCACTTTTTGTCACTTCATTATTGATCCATCCCTCAACACTTGTCCTAAGGAGTAGACTTTAACCTTGAGCATGCGGCAAGTGAGTCTATGCGGCTAGTGGGCGCATGCGGCCAAAAAATTCTTGTGTGCATTTTTTGTTTCTTTTAATTATGTCCATATAATAATTTCTTTAGTGATTATTGTTGTGTGCTTCCTTTTGTTGATACAAGTTTATATTACTAGACAAGTTTTGCATGTAAGTTCACGAGACAAGTTTATGTACAAGTTCATAATTCTCACGACACTGTGAAAATGTTTGTGTATGAAATACATTGCATTTGGCATCGGGCAATCGAATGTGAGTATTGTCCAATATATCGCATGTCGCGAATACGCTAACTCGTGAAAAGCTCGTACACGCGACTCATCATTTTAGGAAGTTCTCAAGTGTCCACGACTCGAGAACTCGAAATAATTTAATAATGATTAAAAAAGATAAGAATTACCTAGATCATTGGGATGTAAGAATATTGCGCTACCGGCTACCCCGATCTCTAAGGGCCCCATGCAGCATGGACCAACCTTGCTAGGCAAAGGCTCCATGACTGACCAAGTTTACGCGTGCTACGGCACTACAAGACAAGTTTATATACAAGTTTATGTTTATAAAGCAAGTTTATGATCACAAGTTTAAATTTATGCTTATAAGTTCAATTTCTGTTTATGACAAGTAATAAGTTATGTTATTATATGGTTGAAAACATTCTTAGTTTACTAGACAAGCGTACCCTTGGCCATCCGGGTTGACTGCAGTGTCGGTGGTAGCAATATTCTTAAAACATGCATTTAGTAATTAATGTTTGTGACAACCTAACTAGTTAATCGTAGCAAACCGTAAAGTTGTTTGACTGTACGATGAATGATGTTACTTTCATTATAGCTCGCTCTTCTAGTTTCATTTTCTTCCGGCGCGTGGTTAGGGTGAAGTTCTGCTCGGGTGAAGGTCTGCAACCCCGGTCCTTGTTTGGTTTAAGGGTTTTGGTCCCAATCCAGAGTAGTTTCTATGCTCTCTTGCCGCTCGTCGCCTTACTTTTATTTTTTGCACTTGTTATCAGTTCTTCCAGTATTATTCTTGAGACAAGTACATTAGTATCGTACAAATCTCGATCATCATTTATTTCTTCTCTGTCTTTTTCTGCTTATGTTGTGATGTGTTTGGTCTATCACCTTGAGCTCCTTTGTGGTACTAGTTGCTTGGGGTTCTAACCCCACTGGCTTTGCATGACCAGGTTACCCCTAAGAGAATCAGGATCCACCGCACTTCCAGCAAGATGGCTCGCACTTGTAGGACTGCGGCCGAAGCTCGCGAGTGGATTTCCTTCTTTCACCCCTCGTCTTGATTACTTTATTTTGTGGTGTTTAGCAAGGGGCAGAGTTAGCTCCTTATATTTTGAGACTACGGTCAACATGATGTATATATTAGACCATGACTGGTATATTTGATCATGTATAATTATACTCTGCTAGTGCAGCATTTTGTATTCACTAGCTTCATGATCATATGTGGTATGTAATTTGGGACACATTTTTACTTTCATATATGATATACTCTTGTACTTGTGTTACTGGATTGAGATACTAGGATTTGTCAGCCTTAGGACTGATGTCATAGCATGCTGGAGTCCACCCATCTGTCTTCTAGACAACCTTAACACATTGCGGCTTACTTCGGTATTCTGCAATGTGCGGTTAGCCATGTCAGTCCCTGTATTTATCCAGTATTCTGGGAGCGGGAAGTGACACCAAACAACCTCTTAGATCTCCAACCCTATTGTCTTGCTTTGTGTTATGATTCCTATGTGGCATGAGGCACAAGACAATGTATTTCCTATGTGACAAGATTATATTCACATAAGACAATAAGATAGAAAAGTGTTCTCCAATGCAAAAGTATTGAAAAGACAATAAAAACTATTTTTTCAACTTCCAAGACTAACTTTTCTACTTCTTCATTTTTTATAAATATTTTATTTTTAATTGATGAAGTAAAGTATTGTGAAGTCCATTGTCTAGATCTAAACAACCAGCTTCACATTGTCTTTGATATGTAATTGACATGTCAACTTCACAATTTATTTCACATTTGCATTGGAGAAGAAATTTTGAAATAAGAAGTGATTCCTATGTGGTAACCATTTAAGAGCATCTCCAACCCTATTGTCTTGTTTTGTGTTGTGATTCCTATGTGGCTTGAGACACAAGACAATGGCTTTCCTATGTGACAATATTATATTCACACAAGAGAATGAGATAGAAAAGTGTTCTCCACCAATGCACAAGTATTGAGAAGACAATAAAAACTACTTTTTACAACTTTCAAAACAACATTTCCACTTCTTCCTTTTTTTAGAGCATCTCCAACCCTATTGTCTTATTTTGTGTTGTGATTCCTATGTGGCATAAGACACAAGACAATATTTTTCCTATGTGACAAGATTATATTCACACAAGACAATGAGATAGAAAAGTATTCTCCAATGCAAATGTATTGAGAAGACAATAAAATATACTTTTTTTCAACTTCCAAGATAACTTTTCCACTTCTTCCTTTTTTTATAAATATTTTTATTCATAATTGATAATGTGGAATAAAGTCATTGTGAAGTCCATTGTCTAGTTCTAGACAACCAATTTCACATTGTCCTTGTCATATTATTGCCATGTCAACTTCACAACCAACTTCATATTTTCATTGGAGACGGATTTTTAAAATAAGAAGTTGTTGATTGCTATGTGACAACCATTTTTTTCAAACTCACAACAAGGTTGGAGATGCTCTTATAAATTCTTTTATTCATAATTGATGATGTAAAAGTAAAGTATTGTGAAGCCCACTGTTCTAGATCTAAACAACTAACTTCATTTTATTTTTAACAAGTCATTATCATGTCAATTTTATAATTTATTTTACATTTGTATTAAAAAAAAATTGAAATAAAAAATTGTGATTTCTAAGTGGCTAATCATTTTTTTCAAACTCACAACAAGGTTCGAGATGCTCCAAAGTTCTTTAGAGGGAGAACACATCCCATTGGAATGCAAGAGGACAAAGAATTTATATCCAAAGCATGAGTAAACACACTTCAGTAAAAAAAAAAAAAAAAAAAAAAAAAACTGGATGCTTACCCTGAGAAAAATAAATCATAAAAAACAAAATTAATATGCCTTCGCGAGGGGAGGATAAAAAAAACTCCAGGAAGCTAAAAAAAAAAAAAAAAAAAACTTGATGCTTGCTCCTGAGAAAAATCAATCATAAAGAACAAAATTAATATGCCTTCGTGAGGAGAGGATAAAAATCTCCAGTAAGCTAAACAGTACATAGAGTATGAAACGATAATAGGCTAAATTACAACTTGATATCCTCCACTATTAAATTTTTTTAACTTAATATCCTAAACTTTGTGATGTAATAACTTGATACTCTAAAATTTTGAAAGGACGACATTACCCTCACCCCTCCCACCGATTGCACCATCTCCCCTCCCTCACCCCCCATATCTCTCTCTCTCTCTCTCTCTCCGGCTCAAAGTTTAGGATATCAAATTAAAAAAAATTAAGGATGCGCTTGATTGCAAGTTAAAAAATATGTAAAAAAATATAATAATTCCACAAAATTAATTATCTAGAAAAAAAATTCATGGAATTTTAAAATTTTCTCAAGGAAAACTAAATTTACTGTTTGATTCTCATTATTTTCCTATAGGTTGGACAAAATTTCATTTTCCACCATTTAAAAAAAATATATAGAAAATGATTATCAAACACAGCCTAAATAGTTGAGGGTATGAAATTGTAATTTAGCCAAGATAATAATTGACATCTCAATTATGATAGCTTTCCCTAGCCTAGAGACCACAGCAGAGTAGAAACCTGTAACAACAATGAATTGCTAGTGCAGTCTCAATTTTTATTTGTGCAGTCTCCATTGACATCTCAATTTTGTGACAACAAGATCTCAATTGACATCTCAATTTTGTTAGTGACAAAAAGCTCAGAATCCACACCCACCACAAAAAAAAAAAAAAAAAAAAAAACCCCAGAAAATATGATAATTGCAGCGGCAGCATCATGTAATAAGAAAAGAAACTAAAGTTTGTGACAACAATTGACGCTCAAATTTATGCCAGAAAACACCGCTGCATGGATTTTTTTTTTAAGCTTTTTTTTTTCCATGACTTCCTGATGATCTTACAACTTCAAAGCAGTCATTAGAACACACTAATAAACAACGCAAGTCACAAAATCTATCTAGAGAAATTAATGTAACAAAGGTCATCAAGGCGACAGCACATTTGGTCTTATTGCACATTTTAACAAATGAACTCACTTGAAGATGCAACAACACTGGCCACCCACGAAACGCTTCGAGTCCGCAGTTGTATTACACCATTAGCGAACAGGCTGTTGGTTGTAGTGAATCTTCTCTTTCTTCTTTGCGGCAGCCAACTTGGCACGTCTAGCAGATACCTCAACTTGGGCAGCTTTAGCAGCTGTATCCATCTCTTTGCTTGATTTCTTCTTCTTTGAAGCCACCTTCTTTAGCCGCTCTTTAACATCGGGTGCAGATTGATCCTCTTCAGCAGGGCCATTGACATCCGAGACATTGAGCGGCTCCTGGGAATCTTTGACTTCTTTTGAGGCTCTCTCTTTCTTTGCCTTCTTCCTTTTTGAAGCTTTGCTCTCTGTTGGACCAGCAGCATTCTCCTTCCTTTCACCAACCACAATCTGTTCCTCCAATTTCTTCTCTCTACTGGCATCTACAAAAACATACCATGCAAATGAGATTAGAAGTACTTTTCTTTGTTTTTGTTTTTGTTTTTTTTTACTTATAATCTGATTTCACCCAATGATACAAGTATGAAAAATGAAGCTGATTTCACCAAATGGAACATGTAGAAATACAATTCTTTTAACAAGGCATCACAGTTTTAGAACACTCATAAAGCTTCACCTTGGGAACCCAACACGTAGATTCATTTGTGAAGATCATCGAGTTCAATGCCCAAGTATATGGTGCCCAAGAGGAAGATTTCCTTGGCATATCCAATATAGTTGTTTCCATTTTAAACAAAGTATGTGGTCGCAATCCAACCATTCCAATGGATGGTAATCAATTACATTGAACTTGATGTAACACAAATATACAACAAAACATACAAAACGTGAACAATTGTATTCTGTATCTTCTAAACCAAACATAGTGTGGTTCCAAATCCAATTTGCTTTTTTCTGTTGAGAGTCGGAATGTTTCAAGATTATATTATTCTATCTTCGGTAATATATAGAAAGTAAATTGATAAATATAATCAGCAATATTGGCTGATACCAGATATTGTACAAATCGGTATTTTTGGAGAAGTCGGCTAATCTTCAGTTACCATAACAGTTCAACAACGCTATAATATGGATTATGTTAACCTGTTAAACATGTATGAAATCGCCAAGCAACACATCATTTATCATTTTGATGTCAGCCAAAATATCGGTCTTGGACCGCAATATATCCAATATTGTGAAAAAATTGGCAATTTTTGAAAGTCGGCTAATGGGCTTCAGTAAGGATAAAAGGTCAACACCGATATAACATGCACCATGTTAACTCGTTATATAAGACCTAAATTTCCAAATCATAAAAGAAGAAGCCTCTTGATCTCTCCTCCCTTCTACTCATCTCCAGAAAGCAACCATTGCGATAGCAACAGTCGTCGATGTCTCTAGCAGCCACCAACAAGACCATCTTCTAACATGTCTCATCTTCTCTGGCAAGAACATTGTCTTCTCCTCCGCACTCTTCCATTTTCTCTCTTTATTTCATAACGTCCATTACATTAACCACCACTGAAAAGGGCAATAGTCCCATCGAAATCTCTAGTGGCCACGATGCCAGCAGCAGCTGGCTTCAGTGTTGCCATACCTTTTTAGTACCTTTTCTTTGTTTTTTCACTTCTCTTTTTAGTAGATATCTGGGTAACTTTATATAATTTACTTACTATTTTAGTAATAAACATAGTATATCCTCTTCTTCTTAGTTATTATTATAATCCCAATGCCTTCATACAATAAATTTGTCTGATAAAATTCATTGACAGTTATATACATTTTACTATTTAGGTTATCGAGATAATACACAATATATTAATTTATAAATACTTATACATAGGGTATATATGGGAGGCACTTAGAGAGGGGGCCAGAACGTATCATGCCTCCCATCCCCCTCCTCATGTTTTGTACAATGTTGCCGTGTAGTCCACCTAGCCCACCCCCATATTTGTAAAGTCAAAGTATTGTTTGCTATACAGTTGTGGTAAAGTTATCATTTATTATTAAATGGGCCATACCAGTCACTCACAATATAATGTTCTGCAGTGGGCGCCTTCTAAGTTCTAAGGCCAATATTTTAGGTAGAAAAGTCTCATTCTTGTTCGCAACTTTCTAGTTTCATCCTATTCTTTAGTGTTCCTCATCTCTTAGTTGTTTTTGAGTTCTCTCCTTGTGCTTCCTCATTAGTTTGTTGAACTCTGATTTCTCCTCTCTCGACCCCATCCTCCACGGGCATCCCCTCCTTGTTTTTAACTTCTAACATATTTTCAGATTATAACTTGCACATATTTTAACAAGATAACTTGCACATGAACTCTACAATTTTGTTGTCATATTTGATAAATTGATAGTTTGATGATTGTTAAATATAATTGATAAGAACCATACTAGAACTCTATTTTCTAAAAATTAGCCACCACAACAAAAGAACCTGGCTTTGCCACTAGGTAATATGTTTAAAGGGTTTGATATGGATGTCTGCTATTTTAATTCATCCCAAAGTGTCCGATGATATCCGATATCTGACATAGGTGACAAACCCCAACCCGGCAATATCACGATATCCAATTTTTAATACCATGGGAACAGAAAAATAATTCTACACCTAGACTTTGCTTTACACGATTCGGGATCTCCCAAAAGTAGTTAGATTTATGCCATAAATCTATTGAGTATTTTGATTACGGTTAATCGATCAAGTTTCTTAATCACTATGGCACATTCTCATCATCCACATTTATATTCACGAGATCTCTATTAGTGTCGGATATGATACATATACTTGTTTGCTATTATGTATATTGCTTTGTATGCCTAACTTTATTTTATAATAAAGCAATTTGAAACAAGAATAGTCATGGAGGTGTGCCGATGAAAGGAAGATGAAAGGAAGAAATGATATTGGGCCAAGATACAAGAACTCAATCCAAAGATACATAAACTCTAGTCAAATCAAAGTGAAGATTGTTTAAAGACTTTAATTCATGTAACTTGCTCGTCTTTGGTGAGGATATCGATGTAACACTTAGAGAATGAGGTACACCAAACCTTATATAAGACATAGAACATATAGGTCTTCCATACATGCCAGTTAGTTCAGAAGTTAGGTGTTGGACCATATTTTCAAATATCAAATTACTCCTCATTTGCATTTACATTTAGCCCAATACCACTTCATTGTTTTAATCATATCTAGAGCTACAAACATCATTTTGACTTGAAACTTTAGTTTTTCGGAAACTAGACTTCCATACCAAAAAGTCATATGTTTACAAGTTTTCCAAAATATGTTTCTAACATCGTCAAAATTAAGACGAGAGACTGCGCATGTCTGCAAAATACTCTCTGCAGTCCAGTCTGACACACCTTCATTTTTTGGGGCCATATCTGGAGCTCAAAACATTATTTTGATTTGAAATTTTATTTTTTTGGAAACTAGACTTCAAGACCTTACTATCATATAAATTAAAGACACTTTGGGCCAATTCAAACTGGAACGTTAAAAATCATGCAGTTTTTGTGTGAGAAAAAAGCATATTAGCGATACACAGTCGTATACTGATAGTATACTTCCGGTACGCTGCCTAAAGAGTCATTTCATTCCAACAACCTTTTGTGTTCCTAAATTGCCTGCCAGTATACTGCCCATGTCACAAATTCAATCCAGCAAAATTTTGGCTCCAAACTTTGTTCGATACTGCCAGTGTTGTCAGTATTCTGCTCCCCTTCGTAAATTCCTGCCAGTTTCCTATAACAACTAGTTTCCAATCGCTATAATTCTAGTCGTTATTGTGCAGCAGTATACCGACAATATACTGCTGCTATAGTAACGACTCTATTTTAAGCAGTCTTTTTTGTTGGTTATAAAAGGAATTGAATGCCCTAATTTACGCCTACTTTTTGAGTTAAAACTTGCATCTCATTTAAGCATTCCATCTTGCATATTATCGAGAGACAACTCTCGAAATACCTAAGAGCTTCCACTTGTCCAAAAGTTATCCAAGTTATAGTGATCTTGAGAGCTTCATTGGATCTTCAGCTTGTGATCAAGAAGATGAACCTTTCTCTTTTGTAAGAGGTTGAAGTCGACAAGCCTTCGTATAAAAGCTCATGATTGAAGTTTGCAAGCCTTCGGGTCAAAACTTGCGTGAAGTTGGCGAATTCTTCGGATCAAAACTCGTGTTGTAACTATTCATTCAAATAGTGGATTAAAGCTGGAGAGAGTTTCGGAACTCGAGTGTCTCGCAGAGGATACCAGTATACATCGAGTGTTTGCAACCTTATCTTATTTTCTTGCACTAGTGTTTGACAAAATTATCCAAATATGCATATGATTATAGTATTTTCCACTTGTGGAAAATGTAATCTTGTGATACACAATACAAACCAGTGTTATATCAACAAGATACACGATCTCAAATTTTCGATTTGGCAATCTAGTTGATGTTATTTATTAACTCATTGCTTCAAAATGATTAGTCATGGAAATAGTTATTAGTGACCAAATTGATTATAAATTGCGAACGAGTTTGGTGGGGGTGTGTGGGGGGGTGTGGGGGGGGGGGGGGGTGGTGGCGGAGTGCTAGTAATGAGCAAAAAAATTGCTTCCTTACCCCACAACTTTTGATCTTAAGCGATCCTATTCCTATTTCACGTCAATTTTTTTACACTGAAACAAATAATAAATTTACGACTTAAATATAAATTCCTTATTTACATAAACTAATGCAATTTCTATCTAAGATGCATCCATTTCATGGTTGTTCAAGAGATAGTAAACATGTTAAAATTATGTGTCCATAAGTTTCTAGGTACTTTACATGTTATAAATGGCATGGGTTTTAATTTAAGTAATCACGGTACACCTAGCAATTCTTCCTGTCCTCCAGCCTACTTTTCTTATTATCAGGCTACCGATGAGAAGAGAGAGCATCAACCTTGTGAATTGATGATTCTTGGAGGCTCCATTTCACATTAAATTGTAGACCAGTCCAAGAGAATGGTCAACTTGGTAATAGAATTGGATTGCCTTATTTACCTACCTAAAGGGAAATGTTTCTACTAGGAAGCACAGTCAGTCCTTAGGTTAGTGCTGTATCCATGTCATTTCAAACGCATATTCGACACGATGTAGACACTCCAAAATAACCTAGAACACCAAAATGTGTCCCATGCCCATGTTATTAGTGTCGTATTCGTGTCTATGCAGCACGAACTTGACACGTTCAATTAACTATTGTTTAATGAATTTAATCATGCCCTCAATCCTGCAGAAAGGAGTTTAAGTGCAAACTTTCCACTATATCCTAGGATGAAAGATTATAATTTTTAGCCCTTGGTATGTGGCATAAAAGTTGTGCAGCAAATCAAAAATATAACGACTTTCTAGCCTGACACATGATTAGATATAGGAGAGCACAAATTTAACAAGTATATGACCCTGGAGCGTGCTTATATGCAGAATAGATACAAAATGTGTATTCATGAAATAGTAGTTACCGAAAAGGTATTACCATATGTTTCCTCCTGCCCATCAATTCCATTGGTGTTATCTTTTCCAGATAACCCCAGCTCAACCAAAACAGCTTCTAGCTCTGCAAGTTCCTTTTTCTTCAGTTCCTTTTTTGATAGTTGCCTATCAGTATCTTTAGGTGCCACTGGAGCAGGGGCAGGTTTCTCCAAGACTGGCTCAGCTGGTACAGGAAGCTCAGGTTCATGATCGTCACTATCCTCAATGTCATCATCCCCACTCTCACTTTCCTATATCATATATATGGCACGTCATTCCAGTTAGCACACACTAGTAGAAGCTACAAGTCCACAAGGAAACAGTTCAGACAGTTCTGTGCAACATTGGAAAAAAGAAAGCAAGCTAGAAATTACTAGTCCCATCATGAATCTGCTCAATATCACTTCGCAACCATCTCAACAATCATTTGTCATATAAGATAATATTTGAAAATCAGAAATGTAAGTCTAGTTAATTATGCTAGTAAATATATTAAACAAGCACCATTGCGCTGATATGCTAAACTTTAATCAATAATAAGTGACAGCGAAAAGCTAAGGAAGATCATGGTTACCTGGAACGCGGAACATTCCAGAACGCAAACAAAAACTGAAAGTCGGTATACAGGGGTCAGGGTACACGGTATGCCAGAAGTACGCTTTTCTCCAAAGCTTACTTGGAATGCAATATGTTTATCAGGAACGTAACGTTTTTAAGGAACAAATATGAAATTAAAAAATAATTGAGATACAAATTTAATCAAGTACCATAATATAGCATCTCCAAAAATTCAACACTAAAAAAAGACTCATAAGCTCCAAACAATCCTAGCAATAATGTCTTGTAAAAAAGAACTAAAGCAATTCTTGAACTCTAAAAACTTTTAATGAACAATACTAAAAAACCTGCATCTTACCTTTAAAAGCTTGGTTGGTTCCCTTTAAAAGATTGGTCTATATAGTGTGTTTGCTTGTTGGCACGTGTTAGTTGATAGCAGAACACTACCTATATGATGAATTCAGGTAACCATGGAAGCATATTCAACTTTATTCCACATTTTAACGTCAATAATGCTATAAATCCACGTTAAATTGAAACATTGTCATATTCAACATAGAGAAATGTTCTATAAGAGGTGCTATACGTGAGAAAAGCATCTCACTTCCATGTAGAAGGTTTCAAAATTGAAACATTGTCATATGCACTTAGTTTCATCCTATTCTTATTAAAGAAACATACAAGCTAATGCATTTTAAAATGGTAGTCACCATAGTAGCTGAGTTTGAGCATATATTAACGTTCACATTCATCTCAAAATGTTATACATAAAAGAAAGCTCTCTTTGTATATACTTTATTTTATCTTTATTAACCTTAGTTCATCCCACATCAGGAAACTTCTAAAGAGGGAGGCATATTAATGTTTGTTATTCTGATACTTTGAAGTTTGTAGTAGCTTTGTTTCTTGATAAGCAACTAGTTTGTACTTATGTAATTCTCGGAATATTTAGTCTTGACTCTGACTCTTGATCAATGGTCTACAATCTATTTGATAATTGCCCTCTATAAAATAAAAATTGGATCATATTCATAGCTTATGTTTAATTATTGATCAATTTCACTTATTTTTTAGTATTTTTAAATGTATTATGATCTTTTAGATATAAAATAATGTTAACACCCAAACAATTTATGCCCCACGTCGTGGGACTTACGCCTCACCCTAGAGGAGCCTAAATGACTCGCCTTGAAACTTCGCCTTTTAAAAAATTTGACTCACTCTTTTCCAAATAAAGTAAGCCCATTATGATGAGTCAACTTCTCAATGTGGTATTTGAGCAATATGCGTCTCGGCCTTTGAGCTTTACCCTTTTTTTGGTATACAAAAAACTAATCACGAATAAAATCTAAGGACACCAGAATCCCAAAAATAATAATTAATTATACAATAAATTGTTACAAATATCTGATGGACGAAGGACTCCGGCTTTGATTTTAGGCCAAATACAACAATTAGCTGGGGCAAAATCGAGATAATGGTGAGAGGAGAGATCATGAACCAAAGACAATTGAATCCTTCCAAACAGAGTACATCGTCATAAAGAGGGATAAAAAAAGATCCCTCAGGGTATTCATGACTACCATGAAAGCCTAGCGAACAAAGAAAGAACACCTCAAGGTGCATGGAGGAGATTAGGGCATAGAAAGGAGAGGATAGAGATCGAGAGAATGAGAGAGGTTTTCAGTCGGGTTAAGTTGGGTTTATTTTTGAAAACAAAACCTAATTCCATTTAAACTTTTTGTGCTCTTTAAAATCTTTCTTGTTGGTCGATATGTGGGTTAGACCTTAGAAGCCAGAAACTCATAGGAGGCCAACGAATCTTAGTAAGAATCTCGGTTCAACGGTTCTTAGTTGGGAGCTCGTTTCCCTGGCAACCTATGTTGTATTGGACGCGAGGTGAGGCGATAACCTACCCGCCTCGCCTAGGCGCGCCTAGACGTAGCCTAGGTGTAGCCTAGGTGCACGTCCAAGTCACAGTCAAGAAAAAAAAACAGTAGAGCAACAGAAGCAGCAACAGCAGTACCAGCAGCTTAAGCAGCAGTACCAGCAGAAGCAGCAGTATCAGTAGCTTAAGCAGCAGCAACAACTTTTTTTTTCTTTTTTGGAGCGGTAACTGCAGCAATAGGCTAGGCGTCCATTTCCAGATACGGGAAATATTTCCCCATGTTGAGGCGCCCTCCCCTCAACTTGGACGTCTAGGCCACCTAGGCGCGCCTAGGCGTCGCTTATAACAACATAGCTGGGAACAAGAGCGCGTTTTTCCGATGACATGAACGCTTTCTATAACATGACCAGAATTTAAAAAAGAACAAAAAATTTGGAAAGCTGGAGAATTTTTAATACATATTCATCAAAGTAACAATCAACTAAGAATTACTTATATTGGCATCATAAAAATCACCATGCGAATGATCTCTCTGTAACTTTGAACTAAACTTTATAAATTTTAATAAATATTAAGATATCTATAAATTTTAATAATAATAATTAATAAACATAAAAACTTATTAGCAGCACACGTTCCCATTACGCTCCAAACTTTAGACACTTCTAAGTAGTCGCGCTCTTCCTCTTCCGCTCCTGTCTCCGCTTCTGGCTTCTAAGGGTTGGACCAACTACGACAATCGACATTTGTCTAAAAAAACATAAAAGATCGTGTATATATAATCATGTTGTTAGTCATGAAAATTATATATCGCCAATTGCAAAGTAAGGTGGCATTCCGAAACTGAAACTATAAGCTTGGTTAATATGCTTTCGCTTAGATTTGCCAAATAAAGTAGCAAAAAGAGGCCTAATTATTTTGGATCACTGATTTACAAACTTATTGCAGAAATCACATAAACTATACTTATTTATGCATGTTGGTTAAAATAGTAATACTAGAAAAAAAAACAGATGTGGCAAGCAACAAAGTGGACTCTTGCAATCAAGTTCATAGCACATCAAATAATTCTCTCTATCCTTCATTATACCATGTGCAACAGTATCTATAGAAAACTAAGAACAATTGAGAGTAGTGTTCCTCAAAACTACAAAAAATTAATTTCATTTGAAAATATGATTAATGTATAAAATTGAAAATTCATTACGAAGTATTCGTAATGGGTACACTACTAGTTAGGAAATGTAGGATCATAGTTGAAAGTGTTATAAACCCCAACTATTATAACGACAAGGGCTTCCCCGTAGAAGATGGATTGAGGAAAGAAAAGCAAACTTTTGTTCGTAATTCAGTGATGAGCAATGCCAAAGCTGCCAACGTACTTTATTAATACTGGTAGGCGTTACCACTGAGAAGTTCCACATGAAAAATTTCATTAGACGGGTTAAACAAATAACCAATTGTAAAAACTGGTGTAAAGGGAAATCAAAGAACTAATATGTTATATGATATAACAAGGTTTTTTCTATAGGCACTACAGATTTTGCTTAGGACAGTCCATTACTTCAGGACAACCGAAATTTTTATAATTTTTACTCAGGACAGCCCAAAATTTACTCAGGACAGCACAATCCCCCCTTCCCAAACCCAAACCCTATCCCTAACCCTAATGTCGTCGGAGGAGGAGGCAGCGGGAGAAGGAGGGAGGAGGAGGAGGGAGGAGAATGGAGGAGGAGGAGGAGGAGGAAGGAGGAGAATGGAGAATGGAGGAGGGAGGAGGAGGAGGAGGAAGAGAATGGAGGAGGGAGGAGGCGACAACAGCAGCGGTAGCGGTAGCCGTCGCCGCCGAAGGCCAGTAGCTACAGCCCGTCCCCCGGAGGCCACGCAGCCCTCCCCGATGCGCTGCGCCTCGCCACGAGCGACTCACCCCTCCGCCCCCACCCCACCCCACCCCACCCCCTCCGCCCCCGCGCGCTGCGCCTCGCCACGCGCTACTCACCCCGGCCCGAGTTCGCACCCTCGCCGCCCGCCCCCTCGTCGTCGCCACTTCTTCTTCTCCTTCTTTTAGGACTGTCACAATGTGTCCTTCCACTGGAAGGACTGTCAACAGTCCTGGAAAAAAAATTGGACTAGCCTGGAGCAACTTTTTCCAATGGCAAACTTGTAAATAATTCAAAAAAATGGACTAGCCTAAGCAAAAAATGTAGTGCCTATAGAAAAAGCCTATAACAATAACAGTGATCTAGTTATCTATTTTGTCCACATCACCACAGAGATGTCATACATAATGAACTGAACGTTTGCAAAAGTACATATAAATATGGATTATTCCAAGTCTAATAATTTGAACACTAAAATTTGATTCTTGCATATTTGGATACCTGTGCCTATTCAGATTTGTATCATATATATGTAATATCCTCTTTCCTCCTAGACAAGTGTGCAGATGTATTCGTCTGTGAATCTTGTGGTGAGAGTAGTGTTCCTCAAAACTACAGAAAATTAATTTCATTTGAAAATATGATTAATGTATATAAATAAATTAATTTCATTTGAAAATATGACTAATGTATATAAATGAAAATTCATCATGAAGTGTTCATTCTTTAATGGGTATACTAGTTAGGAAATGTAGGATCATAGTTGAAGGTGTTAATCCTAGCTGTTAAAATGGCAAGGGCTTCACAGTTCACAGTAGAAGATGGATTGAGGAAAGAAAAGCAAACTTTTGTTGGTAATTCAGTAGCGAAGAATGTCATTGCTGCCAACATAATATATTAATACTGGTAGGTATTACCACTGAGAAGTACCACATGAAGAATTTCGTTACGACAGGTTATACAAAATAACCGATTATAAAAACTGGTGTAATGGGGAATCAAAGTACTAATATGATATAACAATAACAGTGATCTGGTTATCTATTTTGTCCAGGTCACCACAGAGAAGTCATAGATAATGAAGTGATTGTTTGCAAAAGTACATAAATAAGGAGTATTCCTAGTCCAGTAGTTTGATCATTAAAATATGATTGTTGCATATTTGGATACCTGTCTATTCAGATTTGAATCATGTATATGTGAGATCCTCTTTCCTCCTAGATGTGTATGCACGTGTATTCGTCAGTATTCTAAATGGCGGTCGAGGCGGCCGCTCAGCACCACTTCTGCCGTAGGTGGTGGAGTAGGCGGTCGACGGCTATTTGACAATGTAGGTGAGGTGGGGTAGGTGAGGTGGCGTAGGCGGGCACCTATCTCGGAAAAAGGCGGCATATTTTATATATATAAAAACTAAATGAAGCAAGAACGTCACAGTTTCTGGACTCTAGACGCTTTTTATTCTAATTTATAACTTATGTATTTATAACTAATGTCAGCTGGAGGAACCCGACTCCATATTCTGCACCAAAAACATTGTAAGACTCAATAAACACTGTTAGGCTCTGTCCATTTAGATAAAGAACCATATAGTGCTGCTTGTAAATTAGCTAAACAACCAGCTCTTCCTTTTAGTAATAATATAACTTCTTCTTCATCACCGTTTGATATTGTGCATTCTGATGTTTGGAAATAAGCTCTAATAAAGTCCATGGGAGGTGTCCAATATTAAGTACTTTTTGTTGATGACTATTCTCGCTATACATGGACATATTTATTACATTCACGTTCAGATTTTCTTAAAGTATATATTGAATTTTGCACAATGATCAAAACACAGTTTTCAAAAACTATTAAAAAATTAGGTCGGACTCTGGAGGCGAATACATATCCACACATTTTCTTGATTTTTTGAAATCTCAAGGGACCCTTCCTCAATTATCATGCACTAAGATACTTGAACAAAACGGTGTAGCGGAACACAAACACCGAAATATTGTGAAAACTGCTCGTACTTTACTTCTCTCATCTTCAGTCTCTCGTACTTTTTGGGGAGAATCTGTTCACACTTCTACTTATATCATGAATCGTATCCCTTCTTTAGTCACTAACGGGATATCCCCCTTTGAACGCCTTTCCAAGACCCCTCCTGATTACTCAGAACTTCGAGTTTTTGGCTCCACCTGCTTTGTCCTTCTTCCCAAAAGAGAACAAGATAAACTCAGCAAGAAAACGACCATGGGTGTTATTATAGGCTACGGTGTTTAACAAAAAGGTTACAGATGTTATGATCCCTCTTCTCAAAAACTGTCTCTCGACATTTTACATTTTGGGAGAATACTCTTTTACTCACTCCCAAAAAATCAAACATGTGTCTCTGATTCATCTTTATTGATCCATCACTTGAAAATTATGAACAAATACCACCACAAAATCATCCTACAAAATATACTAAACCTGCCATAGCACCACCACCAGACCATCCTGTGCAATGTTCTGACATTCTCTCCAGGGAATAATCCAGCAATTATTGAGCTAGCCTCTCCAGAAACTAATCAAGTCCCCTCAATTTCAACTCAGCATATTCGTGATAAACACCAACCTGCTTATCTGACAGATTATCACTGTTATATGTCTGCTCTTTTACCCCCTTCATGAACCAACAACCTATCGTGAGGCCTCTTCTGACCCACTTTGGCAACAAGCCATGACATACGAGCTAGTTGCTCTACAAGATACTAATACATGGGATCTTGTGGATCTTCCTCCTGATAAAGCTGTTGTTCGATGTAAATGTATTTACAAGATAAAAACAAAATATGATGGATCTATTAACCGATACAAGGCTCGTCTAGTTGCAAAATGTTTCACCCAAGAATATGATATTGATTATGAAGAAACTTTTGCCCTAGTTGCTCGTATGACGACTATACGAACCTTGATTGCAGTTGCTTCTATTCGTCAATGAAAATTATGTCAAATGGATGTCAAAAATGCATTTCTTCATAGAGACCTACACGAGGAAGTTTATATGAAACCACCCCCGGACTCCCACTCTCTCCTCATCAGGTTTGTAAACTTCGTCGTGCTTTATACGGTCTCAAGCAAGCCCCTCGAGCTTGGTTTGGAAAGTTTTGCACTGCTATTATTACTTATGGTTTCACCCAGAGAACACATGATTTTGCTATGTTCTTTCGCTCTTCTAACAAATGTATTGTTATTCTTGTCATATACGTAGATGATATGGTCATTACAGGTAATGATTTACAAGGTATTAATCTTTAAAGTTACACTTAAGCACATGTTTTGAGATGAAAGATCTGGATACTCTTCGTTACTTTCTTGGGATAGAGGTTGATCACACCTCTGATGGTTATTTTCTTTCTCAAGTAAAGTATGCATCTGAAATTCTTTTTCGAGCTTGTTTAACTGATACTAAGATTGCAGATACCCCTCTTGAATTGAATGTCAAGCTTCATGCATCTGACGGCATCTTACTCTCTGATCCTATAATGTACCGCCAGGTTGTAGACAGTCTTAATTATCTTACTATCATTAGACCTGATATTAGTCATACATTTCATATAATAAGTCAATTCATGTCTTCACCTCGCTCTGTTCATTATGCAGTTGTTCTTCGCATCTTGCGCTACTTGAAGGGCACTTTATATCAAGGACTTTATCTTCTACTTCCACGCTTACTTTTCGTGCTTATTCTGATTCTGATTGGGCGGAAGATGTTACAGATCGTCGCTCTACTACTGATTTTTTGCATATTTTTTGTTGATTCTCTTATTTCTTGAAAAAGCAAGAAGCAAAGAGCAGTTGTCCGCTCAAGTGCTGAAGCTGAATAAAGAGCTCTCGCCCACACTACATCCGAGATTATTTGGTTAAGTTGGCTTCTTCAAGACATGGACGTTGACCTTTCATCATCTACTCCTCTTTTTTGTGACAGCAAGAGTGCCATTCAAATAGTTCATAATGATGCCTTCCACGAGCGCACCAAACACATTGAAGTTGACTGTCATTTTGTCCAGGATCGTTTTACAAAAAAAATAATCCACCTTCCCTACATTTCTTCAGAAGCCGTCCAAATTGCAGATTTCTTTACAAAGTCGCACCCTTTAGCTCGGTTCAATTTTCTAGTATCCAAACTCCATATGTTTTCTAAACCATCTTGAGTTTGGGTGTGTGTGTGTGTTAAAGAAAGGATCAGACACCTACACACAGCTGTGTCTAGCCGTTGAAGGCTTTCCATCCTAGGAGTATTTTCCTTCTCTCTATAATCCTACCGTTGTACACCTACCAAATTTTCTATTGATTGTAAACTGTATAAATGAGGCTTACATATACTGAATAACATACCTAAATTATTCCAATCTCCTTCTCTTTTGTTGACATCATACACAGCAGAGGTACCAAAATACACTAGGACACACCAATATTTGAATTGTATCCAAGCTGCAACCCAAAAATACAATCAATTTAACTAAGAGATCGTTTCATCAAAATCAATCAAACTTCGCAAAATCCTAAACTTTGAGTAAATTCTAACAATTGATCATCAAATGAAACAAATTTATAGAACCAAAAGAAGAGAACAACCTCCTCCTCCTCCTCCTCCTCCAACAAATGAGCCGGGACCTCCTTCTCCTCCTTCGTCGCCAGCAGCTTCTCCAGAGGCTTCGTGGTGGCGAAGTAGTCGTCGTCGTCGTCGACGTCTGCCCATGACATGGACTTGATCGGGGTCGGCGCCCAGAAGACCTCCGCCGGCTCCGGCTCGGCCCTGGACTGGCCAGCCGAGGCCTTGCTCTTCTTCTTCTTCTTCAGCGAATCAAGAGCAGCGAAGACGTTGGTGCTTCGTATGCTGCCTCCTCCTCCCGCCATTGTTGATCCAACGAGCTAGGGTAAGGGTTGGCGTTTTAGGAAGGGAATAGAATTAGGGATTTTTACGGGGGGGATTAGTGTTTTAAACGGTTTCTCTGGGAGTATGTTTTGCACGTGAACTGTTCCTCACTCTAGAGGGATACATGGACCTTTCAAGCATTTACTCTTGATAAGGACACTACAAAATTCACTCGGGCAGTCCAAACATTTACCATTGATAATTACAAGTTTATCACTTCCAAAATTTACTCGAAATTGTCCACTATTGATTTTTTTTTTTATAATCAGGACTGTCAAAATTTTGACAGTCCTACCAATTGTTAGGACTGTCAAAATTTTGACAGTCCTAAAAATATGTTGATTTTTTAGGATTGTCAAAACTTTGACAGTCCTTCCAATTGGTAGGACTGTCAAAAGTTTGACAGTCCTAAAAATATATGTTGAATTTTTAGGACTGTCAAAATTTTGACAGTCCTTCCAATTTGGTAGGACTGTCAAAAATTTGACAGTCCTAAAAAATTAACATATCTTTTTAGGATTGTCAAATTTTGACAGTCCTTCCATTTTTTCTTCTTCTTTTTTGGTTTCATGTGTGCTATTATTCATGTCATCTGACCAATGTCTATGTAACTATACAGTATTCAGTTAGTAAAAGGATCAGATATGGTTTGTTGAAAATAACTTATTTGTTACTGGTTTTAGGTTGCATTTAAATACATTTTACTAGCTGTCTAATTATCCTTCCACATTAGGTTGGAAGGATACTGGAGAGTGGACAAAGGATGATCGCCACACCTCCTGGTTTATTCTTTCGGCATGTTGGGCATAGGCAAGTTTTATGCATACTATATCCACACGTTCATTTACTATTCAGGTGAATTGGATACTTTCAAAGATCACCTATAGTTCAAAATGCTACAGATGACATTGGTCTGATCCTTTTACTACCAATTGGAAGGACTGTCAAAATTTTGACAGTCCTCCACGACGCTGGAGTGGAGGACCTGGTGGTAGCGGCGGAGGAAGGAGGGGAGGGAGGAGCGGCGGACGCCGAGGGTGCCGAGGTAGTCGAGCTCGAGCTGGACGAGGGTGGGACGGAGGTAGAGGGAGGTGGGGGTGGGTTCGGGTGGTGGATCCTGCGCGGAGGCCGAAAGGGGGTACGAGGCGGAGGAGCGAGAGGGGAAGGAGGCGGCGGGAGGCGGGGGAGGAGGTGGAGGCGGCGACGGGAGGCGTCGGTGGAGGACGGGGGAGGAGGCGGAGGCTGAGCGCTCACGCGGTGGAGGACGAGGCCGCTGCTGCGCGCGGGGACGGCGGTGGAGCACGGAGGGAGCAAGAGGAGGGAGGTGAAGAGTTTGGGCTAGCCTGAGTAAAATTTGGACTGGCCTGAGTAAAATTTCTTCATAACTGGACTAGCCCCAATACTGGGCTAGCCTTGAGTGTACTTTGTAGTCCCCTTATCAACAGCCTTACTTTAGTAAAGGAACAAAATTTAATTTTGGAATTTTGAAAATATCTTTTACATGTCAAAGGATGGTTTTTCCAGGATTTTTAAAATAGATTATCAAAATTATTTTCAATTTATTACCATTTTAAAAAATAAAAATTATAACTTTTTTAAATTATGGATAATTTTGATAACTCACTTTAAAAAATCGTGTACATTGTAAAAGCTTTTTTGACAATTATATTTACCTATCTTTAATTAAAAATGGTGATCTAAATTTGAATTCTATCACCTTTAGTACTCAAAATTGTGTTTATCCATAATCCAAAGATAATACAATACCTTGCTCTTTATTATTCTCTAAATAATCGCATACCTAGTTAAGACATGATTTCTTGTATGGTTCTTCTTTTCAAAAAAAAAAAAAGCATAACAACTTGTCCCTCATTACTTTTTTAAGTTATCCAAAAGAAAAAAAAATAGAAGTTTGACTTTATAAACAAATTTATTATTTTTTTAATATTCGAAATATGGAGACTTAGGATGGGGGGATGTAATTCGGCCAGTTACGCACTATGAAGTACTCTAATAATCCGAAGTACGGTCATGGATATACAAGACAAAAGGGCTTAGCGACAAATTATCAGTCTTCTCCCTCCTTGTTCTAGTGTTTCATATTTTTACGAATATTTTATTCTGTAGCTTGTATTTTTATATTTTATGTATCTAGTACTAATATGGTATCAAGTGCTTGTGCTAGATATACCTATATCCTATACTAGGCCCATGTATCTTGGTACTAATTTTCTATTAGTGTCTCAAGAGTCATACAGATTGTGTCACGTCCCAGTCCCAAAATATCAAGGGACTAGTCACGTAGCAATGGCCAGCAACATAACTCCAATGGGCAACCCAATTTAATGGACCCGTTAGAGTGCACTTAAACTGTAAATAATATAAATGCAAGTCTAAACCATCTATATCAGTATAATTCTAATCTCATCCACAGAAAATAAACACAATACAATATGGTAGACCAGTCAAGATAATAGATAATAAAATATAGTCCATCATCAAGTCCAAATAAGTAGTGTCTCGGAGAACAACCCTTGATAATAAAGAAAAGAGAATAACACCAAATACATGTCCACAAGTCCAAGTTCAAATATGAAATAACACTAAGCATAAATAACTAAGTAAGTAACTGAGTACTCAGGAGAAATCATCTGGCACAACATCGTCCTCTGGTGCAGTACCGCTCCAACGTCAGCTCATGTCCCGTAAACCTTGGGGTAATCCTCTTCTACTATACCTGGGGACATAATCAGAATCCAGGTCTTTAGGGGACATAGCATGGTACAAAAATAATTCAAGCCAAAGTACAGTAAATAAAATAAGTGTGCTCAGGGTATCTAACATAATCCATATAAGTAAAATACAAATAAGAACGTACTCGTCCGCTAAACTACCGGATTTCATACATATACTAGGGGTACTAGTGATAGTAGTAATAATAGTAGTAGATACGTACAAGCCCCATCAAGGTACCTGCAGTACTATAATACTAGTAGAGTTTGGTAGTCCAGTGGTACGGTAAGTTCTTTCCAACCCTATATATCCTACGGCTCATGTCACGAAACGCAAGACAATCACTATCTATGTCTTAAGTCCAGGTGTAAATAACATCATGTCAACTAGCACATGTCTCAAGTCCTGTCCTAAAATAGAAGCCGAAATCATCGAATATCTCAAGTGAGGCTTCTTTACATGAAAGTCGTGTATAGTGTCCTAAGGTAATTAGTGCAAGTGTTGCACTTATACGGTATACGATGATAATGCAATCTAACGATACCCGACTCCGCGCACGGAAGTCGGTACCCGAATATGATTCAGACGCAAAGTATCATCACGGTCCTAGGGTCACAATTGAGTACATGTATTAAAATATAAACTATAAACTGTATTTAAAATTAAGCACAATTTACTGAGACTAAGGCAAGGTACACTTGTCTGCTGCCTGATACTGCATTATAGCAGATCCAAAGTTCACGTCCGATGGTGCTGCGACACCCACGTGCCCCGCCACCATTACTTAAATTAATTCTAATTCTACCATTATCTACTTTATGTAAAATTATAGTAGATATACACACATCAACATAGTAGCAACGTTCGTACCAATAATTCCAACAGTCGCACAGTTTTAGTTAACGTGCCAACAACCACGTACCATACTATTATTTAAAATATTGTAAGGGACTCGTACATTGATATACCATGCGTATGTATAGTCCTTTACGTGTGATTAAATAACGTATTCATGCACGTACGTAGGTAGTGTTCAATATCGCAAAATGCTATACAGCGCTAACCGGCTAATTAAGCATGCATGGAATCATTTTATTTCACTAATTAACATCTTAAAATAAGAAAATAAATAGGATTAATATTCTGAAATTTATTTTATTTTTTATATAAATTCAAGCTTATGTGCATGTAATAAACTATTCATAGTCAACATTACCATGCATGCACTCTACGCTTATTTAGTTCATCAACTAAGTCTCCAAATATATATTTTAATACATATATAATTCTGATTTTTAATAATAATATTCTGAAATTAATTTAAATATAATGAACAATGCATTTTTATAGTACAATAACATAACATGTATACTAGTTTATCAATATTATCCATACAATCTGCCTATCAATTATTCATACTTTAAAAATACTAAAATACATATTTTGATACATATAATATTCTGATTTAATACACATATAATTCTGAAATTTATTTTATAATGGTAAAAAAACTTATTTTTAATATTATAAAATTAATACAACATTCCTACAATTACACTATTACTATCCATGCAACTTTCATCCATTCTCTATACTTTTAACCGACAAAATACATATTTTAATATGTATATATTCTAAAATTTATGAATATAATTCTGAAATAATTAACCATAAAATTCTGAAATTTAAAAATACTATAGTGCAGCTACTCATTAAAAAATATGCATAAACTAGTTAACAAGTAGTATATTTTATCAAAGCATGGAGATAAGTACCTTAGTCTAATGAAATAACTTAAAATAAATCAAGAATGGATGTAGGAGGAATAGGGTGATACCTATGAATTTAGTTGAGGTTGTATGGAATTCGGTGGAACTCCGGCGATATTTTTGACTTCAAGGAGGGGTTTGCACAACCACTAGACCAATCTTGCTCCAAGGAGGTGGAAGAGGAGTGAACCGTGAGGTAGAGAGAAAGAGAAGAGGGAGAGGAAAGAGGAATTTAGTTTGGAGAGGGTGTGTGGCCGAATGGTTTGGCTTGGGGGAGTTACACTCCAATGTGATTACTTCATAAAGTAATGGATGGGAGGTGAAAGGTGAAAGGTTGGGGGTTACTTGCTAAGACCAAAGGTCACTAGGATATGCTATATAAAGACTTTACCCCATGTATTGGCTGCGGGTTGGTTCCCCTCCCCCTCCATATATGCACATATGGTTCAATTTAACTTAACATAGTCCAAAGTTCATGCTATTTTGGGTAAAAGCTGAATTTAAATTTAAGTGAGGTAAAAATATGACTTGGTGTGTAAAAAAAATTGTGTTTGGTATGTAGGAAGGTGGGGGGTGGGTGTGTGGTATTGTGTATGAGTTAGTTAAGTTAGTTTGAGGGTTCAAGTTGGGAATTCGGGCTCGGTCAGGTGTAATTAATTAAAAATGGTCATTTTTGACTAATGAAAATGCATGGTGTTTCTATATTATTTTTGGAGCCTACAGGGACTCAAATAAATATGACACAAATCTCATGTGCATAGTTGGTCGTGTTAGGCTAGGGGTTATAAAAGTCAGTGTCAAAATTTGGGTTCATGTTGCTCGTCTAAATTGACCGCAACGGAAAAGTGTCCAAGTGTTCTATTTTGAGTCAAAAAGCGTCATGGTTGTTGTGTGACCAAAACAAAGTATAGGTTTATAAAATTATGAGTGACATACATGTCATGGGCCTAATTTGGCTTGGCTAAACCTATATGCAAAGTTGGTTAGAAAAAAAAAGCTAGTGTTGTAATCTTGGCATTAAGACTACACAAAAGGGTTTCTAAATTCTAAAAATTATTTTAATAATTTATAATTAAAACAAAATTACAAAATATCCTTATCAAAATTTTAGGGGGTTTACAATCTACCCTCCTTAAAAGAATTGTCTCCTCGCAATTAAGAATTAAACTACTAAAGAATTTATAAAGACATGATAATCTAAGGGTAGTTCTTAGTTCATACATGCATCATCGAACAAGTGAGGATAATGCTGGCTTATTACATCCTCTCGCTACCAAGTAAATTCGCCTGGGGAGTGATATTTCTAAGCTACCCGAACCAGTCTGATCGTCTGACCCCGTAATATCTTCTTACTAATGTCAAGTATCTCAACTGGCTGCTCCTCATACCTCAAGCTCGGTCCTACTGCAATCTCAGAATGATCGACTACATGACTTGGGTCATTCATGTACCTCCTCAGCTGTGAGACATAGAATACATCATGCACTCCCTCTAGATATGGGGGTAATGCAAGACGGTGCGCCACCTCACCAATACACTCCAAAATATCAAACGGCCCAATGTACCTTGGAATCAGCTTGCCTCTTCTCCCGAATCGAATAGTACCTCGAGTAGGTGAGATCCTCAAGAACACATGTTCACCTTCCTTGAACTCCAAAGGTCGATGGTGTGTGTCAGCCCAATGATTTTGTCTGTCCTGAGCTGCACGAAGATGACTCTGAATTTGCTTCACCTTCTCAACTGTCTGTATTATTAACTCCGGACTGAGTATCTGATGCTCGCCAATGTTATTCCAATATATCGGTAACTTGCACTTCCTGCCGTACAACGCCTCAAAATATGTCATCTGGATGCTCGCTTGGTAGTTGTTATTGTAAGAGAAATCCACAAAGTGCAAATGATCTTTCCAAGCCCCTCCGAAGTCTAACATATATGACCTCAGCATATCCTCTAGGATCTGAATTGTGTGCTCCGACTGACCATCTGTCTATGGATGGTAAGCAGTGCTGAACTTGAGTCGGGTGCCAAGACTCTCCTGCATTCTCCACCAAAAATAGAATATGAATCTTGAGTCACTATCCGACATAATACTAATATGTACTCTATGTAACCTTACGATCTGTCGTATATACATATCGGCTAGAATCTATGTGGATTGTCCAACTCTGAACGACAAGAAATGTGCCGATTTGGTGAGTCGGTCCACAATAACCCAAACTGCATCCTTCCCATGGGAGCTTCTTGGAAATCCTGTAATAAAATCTCTAGTGATATGTTCCCACTTCTATTCGGATATGGAAAGTGGCTATAACATACCAACGGTCCTCTGATGCTCGGCCTTAACCAGCTGATAGACTAAATATTTTACCACAAATTACATAATTTCTCTCTTTATCTCATGCCACCAATAGTACTGCCTCAAATCTCGGTACATCTTCGTACCTCCCGGATGAATAAAGTACATAGAGCTATGTGCTTCAGACATCAACTCGTGTCTCAACTCCCCATTCAAAACATATAGGCGATTTTCGCACCTTAACGTCTCGTCCTCATGGATCCAAAGTCCCGTCTGCATGCCAACTTCTGTCTTCTCTTTAAGTCTCCAGAACCTAGCATATGTAGGCAATATCGCCTTAATCCTCTCCACTAGTGATGACTTAACCTCAAGATTAGCCAACTGCCCACTCTGTCCTGGCAAAATAATCTCTATCCCAAGCTCCTGTAGGTCCTCTAATAACTGGGGCTACATCGTCAAAAAATAAGTTGTGGACTTTCTGCTGAGTACGTCTGCTACGACGTTCGCCTTGCCCGGATGGTACGACAAATCTATATCAAAATCGACCATCAACTCTAACCAGCGCCTTTACCTTATGTTGAGCTTTCTGAGTATAAACATACTTTAGACTCTTGTGATCGGTAAAAATTTCTACCCTCTCTCCGTAAAGATAGTGCCTCCATATCTTTAATGCAAATACTACTGCTGCTAGCTCGAGATCATGCGTCGGATAGTTCTTCCCATGGACTTTCAGCTACCTCGATGCATAAGTGATAACTTTGCCATGCTGCATCAAAACACATCCCAGTCCACTATCTGACACATCATTATAAACTACGTATTCTCCCAATCCTAAAGGAAGAGTCAAGACCGGTGCTATCGTTAATCGTCTCTTCAACTCCTTAAAGGCCGTCTGGCAATCCTTCGTCCATGCAAACTTCTTGTGCATCAACCACGTTATAGGCTCTGCAATCCTTGAAAAGTTCTCCATGAACCTCCGATAATATCCAGCAAGTCCGATAAAACTTCTCACCTCCGCAACTAATGTAGGTATGGGCCAAGTTTTTATTTGCAGCAACCTTCTCTGGATCAACTTAAAGTCCTTCTTCCGAGATAATATATCCCAGGAAAGGTACCTTATCCAGACAAAACTCACATTTGTTGAGCTTGGCGATAGCCTCTCCTGTCTTAGCGTCTCCAGCACGATTTTGAGATGCTCCTCGTACTCTTCGTGGCTCTTGGAGTATACTAAGATGTCATCAATAAACACAACCACGAACTTGTCCAAGTACTGATGGAAGACTCTGTTTATCAGACTCATAAACATAGCTGGCATGTTGGTTAAACTAAATGGCATAACTAGGAACTCATAGTGTTCGTACTTGGTCCTGAAGGCTGTCTTTGGTATATCCTCTTTCCGCACTCTAATATGATGATTACCGGATCTGAGATCGATCTTTGAGAATACATGAGCACCACTAATCTGATCGAACAGATTGTTAATTCTCGGCAGGGGATACCTGTTCTTGATGGTTACGGTATTCAGTGCCCTGTAGTCAATACACAGGCGGACCGTTCCATCCTTCTTCGGCACAAATAGTATAGGTGCTCCCCATGGTGAAACATTGGATTAAATAAAACCCTTCTCCAGAAGATCATCAACTTGCTTCTTCAATTCCACCAATTTCTTAGGTGCTAGCCGGTACACTGATGAAGTGATAGGCTCTGCTCCTGGAGTGAAGTCTATTATGATTTATATTTTTTGTTTAGGTAGTAAGCCTGGAAGATCATCGAAAATATATCCACAAACTCTGATACAATCTTTGGGTACTTGGGCTCCCCTTCTGCAGAGAGTGCCTTAAGTGTAGGCTGAACACCTTGCTCTTTGGCTCCCTGAAGAAACTCAAACTCTGGATGACCAGGTGGTCTAAATATAACCTGTCTATGCCAGCAATCTAGAGTCGTATGGTACTATCTCATCCAGTCCATACCAAGTAAAATATTATAATCTAGCATAAAAAAGATCAAAAATTAAGCTCACATCTCTCTTTCACAGACTACTACCGAACAAGATCTACAAATATCACTAATTGGGATAATTCTGCCTCCCATAAGAATTCTCATAGTCTTTGAAAGGGGTGCGGTAGCTACTCTATGCGTGGCTATGAAGCTAGCAACTATGAATAAATGCGATACTCCAGAATCGAATAAAGCTATAGCAGGTAATGAAGCTAATAATATTGTACCTCCGATGTCCTCTCCTGCAGTAGCTGCCTCCTCAATAGTCATGGTGAAAGCCTATCCTCGCCCCTGAGTTGGTCTTCTCTACTGTCGAGCCTGCTGGAATAGTACTGCTTATGGTGCCAAATGTGGCCTTGGTTGATACCCTCCTGGAGCTTGTGGTCTGACTCCTCCAGCTCCCGTCTGTGGTGCTTCCAGTACTGGATAATCTAGCCAAAGTGGCCGCTGGCGGGTCTTGGTGCTGGTAAGGCTGGTCGGTGAATCATAGGTGCCCTCGTACAGTCACGTGCTGAGTGCCGTCATGATCCGCAAACCAAGCATAGTCCCAACTTGTGTCTGCACTCGCTCTCAATATGACCTCGCTTGCCATAATATTAATATATTGGCAATGCCTGCAAGGCTGCACTAGGTGGCTGGTGCATGTGAGATCTTTTTGTAGCTCCTCTCTGGGGTACTCTGGCTGGTTCTAGTGGGCACGATCTTTTCTGGCTTGACTCTCTTCGTTTGACGTGCTCCATACTTCGCACTGCAGCAAGGACCTCGGTGTATGAAGTAGGTGCAACGGAGCCGATCAATCTCTGCAGCTCAAAACTAAATTTGCCAAAGAACTTCTTCGCCTTCTCCTCTTCTGTCAAAATCAGAGTAGGGACGAAGCGACTTAAACTGATGAACTTCGTATTATACTCTTCCACTGTCATATTGCCCTGAGTGAGGCGGTTGAACTTATCCCTAAGTTTCGCTCTGGCAATGGCTGGAATATACATCTCCTGGAAGAGTCTATAGAACTCCTCCCATGTGACTCGGTCTGAGCCTAGCCGACTCTCCTTGAATAGCCACCAATAATGTGCATTGCCTATCAATTGTATCTTGACAACAATCATCCAACGCTCTCTAGGAAGCTTAGCTGCTTCCAATTAAAGTTGAGTATTTATGAGCCACTCATAAACTTCAGTGGGCTCCTCATTGCCTGAAAAGGTACGTGGCTTCAACTGACGGAAATCCGAGATGAATCCCGTCGATAGTTGCCTGACTGGTAAGGTCAAATGCTTCAGTGCTGTCACTATATCGTTCCTCAAGTTCTCCGCCTGGCATTGCTATGCCTCTTGATGAACCTGTTGTTATGCTTGAATCATTGCGTAGAATATTTGGAACATCTGTTGTCTGTCCATAGGCTGTCTTGGTAGAAAAATTAGCATTGGTGGAGTAAACTTCGGCGGTGGTGGAATATCGTCTCGCCAGAAGGCGCCCTGATCTGCTTGATTGCTTGTTGAGTGGAGGAATCTCCACTCAGTGGCGTCACCCCATCATCGTAGGTAACCACAACACCTTGTGGTATACTCGCGGGAGTCTCATTGCCGGCTCATGGATCTATTACTCTGCACACAAGTAAACTATGAGGATCGCACAATGACTCAAAGCATGATGCAAGTCAAAGAATTATTTCAAATTTGGTATAGAGGTCAAGAAAGTGTCAATTTTTTGATGAGATCCTATAATTTTATTATTATCCTAATCTGCAGGCTTGCTTGGTTCTGTATTTGGAATCCGAAGCAATATACGGTGACCTGCACGGGCCACCACAAAAACCATGTCATGCCCTAGTCCCAAAATACCAAGGGACTAGCTACGTGGCAATGGCCAGCAGCACAACTCCAATGGACAACCCAATTTAATAGACCCGTTATAGTTTACTTAAGTTGTAAATAATATAAATGCAAGTCTACACCATCTATCTCAGTATAATTCTAATCTCATCCACAGAAAGTAAACATAATACAATATGATAGACCAGTCAAGATAATAGATAATAAAATATAGTCAATCATCAAGTCCAAATAAGTAGTGTCTTAGGGAACAACCCATCACAATAAAGAAAAGAGAATAACACCAAATACATATGTCCATAAGTCCAAGTCCAAATATGAAGAAACACTAAGCATAAATAACTAAGTAAGTAACTGAGTACTCAGGAGAAATCCTCTGGCATAACCTCGTCCTCTGGTGCTAGTACCGCTCTAACGTCAGCTCCTGTCCCGTAAACCTCGGGATAATCCTCCTCTGCTATAACTGGAGACATAATCCGGATCCAGTTCCTCAGGGGACATAGCAAGGTACAAGAATAATTCAAGCCAAAGTACAGTAAATAAAATAAGTGTGCTCAGGTTATCTAACATTTTCCATATAAGTGAAATACAAATAAGAACATACTCGTCCGCTAAACGATCAGGTTTTATACATATACTAGGGGTACTAGTGATAGTAGTAATAATAGTAGTAGATACGTATATGCACCGTCAAGGTACCTGCAGTACTATAATACTAGTAGAGTTTGGTAGCACAGCGGTACGTTAAGTTCTCCCCAACCCCATGTATCTCACGTCTCATATCACAAAACGAAGACAATCACTATCTATGTCTCAAGTCCAGGTGTAAATAACATTATGTCAACTAGCACAAGTCTCAAGTTCTGTCCTAAAATAGAAGCCGAAATCCTCAAATATCTCAAGTGAGGCTTCTTTACATGAAAGTCGTGTATAGTGTCATAAGGTAATTAGTGCAAGTGTTGCACTTATACGGTATACGATGATAATGCAATCTAATGATACCCAACTCCGTGCACGGAAGTCGACACCCGAATATGATTCAGATGCAAAGTATCGTCATGATCATGAGTCATAATTGAGTACATATAATATAAACTATAAACTACATTTAAAATTAAGCATAATTTACTGAGACTAAGGCAACGTACACTTGCTTGCTGCCTGATGCTACGTTGTATCAGATCCAAAGTTCACGTCCGATAGTGCTGCGACACCCACATGCCCTTCCACCATTACTTATATTAATTCCAATTCTACCATTATCTACTTTATGTAAAATTATAGAGTCGATATACACACATCAATATAGTAGCAACGTTCGTGCCAATAATTTTAACAGTCGCACAACTTTAGTTAATGTGCCAACAACCACGTGCCATACTATTGTTTAAAATGTTATAAGGGCCTCATACATTGATATATCACGCGTACGTATAGGCCTTTACGTGTGATTAAACAACGTATTCCTACACGTACGTAGGTAGTGTTCAATATCGCAAAACGCTATACAACGCTAACCAGCTAATTAAGCATGCATGAAATTATTTTATTTCACTAGTTAACATCTTAAAATACGAAAATAAATAAGATTAATATTCTAAAATTTATTTTATTTATTAATATAAATTCATGCTCACTTTTATATAAATTCAAGCTTATGAGCATGTAATAAACTATTTATAGTCAACATTACCATTCATGCACTCTACCCTTCTTTAGTTCATCAACTAATTCTCCAAATATATGTTTTAATACATATATAATTCTGATTTTTAATAATAATATTCTAAAATTAATTTAAAATATAATGAACAACACATTTTTTATAGTACAATAACATAACATGTACACTAGTTTACCAATATTATCCATCCAACCTACCTATCAATTATTCATACTTTAAAACAGTAAAATTCACATTTTGATACATATAATATTCTGATTTAATACACATATAATTCTAGAATTTATTTTATATTGGTAAAAAAAATTTATTTTTAATATTATAAAATCAATGCAACATTACTAAATTACACTATTACTATCCATGCAACTTTCATCCATTCTCTATAATTTTAACCCACAAAATATTTTTTTAATATGTATATATTCTGATATTTATGAATATAATTCTAAAATTTAAAAATACTATAGTGCAACTACTCATTAAAAAATATGCATGCACTAGTTAACAAGTAGTATATTTTATCAAAGCATGGAGATAAGTACCTTAATCTAATAAATTAACTTTAAAGAAGTCAAGAATGGATGTAGGAGGGATGAGGGTGATACCTATGAACTTAGTTGAGGTTGTATGGAATTTGGTGGAACTCCGGCGATATTTTTGACTTCAAGGAGGGGTTTGCACCACCACTAGACCAATCTTGCTCTAAGGAGGTGGAAGAGGAGTGAACCGTGCGGTAGAGAGGAAGAGAAGAGGGAGAGAAGAGAGAAATTTGGTTTGGAGAGGGTGTGTGGCCGAATAGTTTGGCTTGGAGGGTTACACCCCAATGTGATTACTACTTGAAGTAATGGATGGGAGGTGAAAGGTGAAAGGTGAATGATTGGGGGTTACTTGCTAAGACCAAAGGTCACTAAGATATGCTACATAGAGACTCTATCCCATATATTGGCTGCGAGTTTGTTCCCCTTCCCCTCCATATATGCACACATGGTTCAATTTAAGTTAACATAGTCCAAAGTTCATGCTATTTTGGGTAAAAGCTGAATTTAAATTTTATTGAGGTAAAAATATAATTTGGTGTGTAGGAAAAATTATGTTTGGTGTGTAGAAAGATAGGATATGGGTGTATGGTATTGTGTATGAGTTAGTCAAGTTAGTTTGAGGGTTCAAGTTGGGGATTCAGGCTCGGTCAGGTGCAATTAATCAAAAATGGTCATTTTTGACTAATTAAAATGCATGGTGTTTCTATATTATTTTTAGAGCCTACATGGACTCAAATAAATGTGACACCAATGTCATGTGCATAGTTGGTTGTGTTAGGATAAGGGTTATAAAAGTCAGTGTCAAAATTTGTTCATGTTGCTCGTCTAAATTGACCGCAACGAAAAAGTATCCAAGTGTCATATTTTGAGTCAAAAAGCATCGCGGTTGTTGTGCGACCAAAATGAAGTATAGGTTTGTAAAATTATGAGTGACATATATATCATGATCCTAACTTGGCTCGGCTAAGCCTATTATGCAAAGTTGGTTGGAAAGAAAAAGCTAGTGTTGTAATCCTGGCATTAAGACTACACAAAAGTGTTATTAAATTCTAGAAATTATTTTAATGATTATAATTAAAACAAAATTACCAAAATATCCTTATCAAAATTTTAGGGGATTTACAGATTGTCACTCCCCGACTCCGTAGAGTCGAACGTCCTCGCTGGACGTGATGTCGTGCGAGCCTAAGTTGCGCTCGTGTAAGACAAGCACCGAAATGGTCGAGCAAAATGCTAAGTTTCAGAGTCACACAGATAGTCCCCAAGCAGAAAAGTTTAGTAACACAAGTATATAGAATGAAGCAATCTCTTTATTGATATTGGATAGAAGATACACAGCATGAAGCCAAGATTATAATCGCTCAAGCACTCTCTCTCTTACACACACACACACACATACATTACAATGAATCATGTCGCTTACAATTTTGAGAATGATACACAGGATGATGTCGATATTCCATACATTATGTCCCGTATATGTGAACTTCCAGTTTCAGCCGTCGTGCACATCCAAGATGCTAGAAGGAGCTCAAACGAGTTACTCTCGTACCCTGTAAGGAATCTGGTAGGTTATCAGTATAATAAATACACTGGTGGGGAGGCCTCTCACCCACTCAACAGAATCAACACGTTGATTATGTTATGTGCACCAACTGATTATGTTGTCTTTCTAGTCTTGACTTAGGATCAGTTTCATGTCATAGTAAATATAAAGCATATTCGTGTCTCAGATAAAGTGTTATACAATAAACAACTAAGTTCGTCTTACCATTTCTTACCATCCGGCCTTCCATGTCCAAGTTATACATTAGTGATTTCAAACAATGACATAATAAAATGAAGAAAATAATTGTGTAAACTATGAATGTCTTGAATGTGTCTCTGCCACAGACCTGTTATACTTGAACTATATAGTGTACCTGTCATGGAATAAATTCCAATATACAATATTTAGATATATTAGTCGCATCTTAAGATACTGTGATATGGTATTATTATTATTACTTAAAAAAGTTTATATATATAAAAAATAATTGATCTATTAAAATAAATCAATTATTTTAGAAATTTTCATAAACTAATAGATTTATATGTTGAAGTCCAATTACAAATATATTTTGCAAAAACCTTTTTCCAAACTAGTCCCTAGAGTATTTTTTGTAATTACACAAATTACTTAGCCACCTAACCTACTTAGGTGGTATCATGCATGAGAGTTGAGGATAGGATAGTCATTTACTTTCCTAGGAATAATGATTATGTCTCATGTTTAAAAATAAGTGAAATAAAGAAAGAAAGAAAGAAAGAAAGGAGTATAAGGGGGGGAGAGAGAGCTATCAATTCCTCACCTCTCTCTTTCTTTCATGTAATCGGGCAATCCCTTTCCCTTTTCTTTTCCTTTCCATTTTCTTCACCTACCCATACTTTCCCTCCCCCTCACTACTATCATGGCCATTGCAGTTGTCATGCCCCAGTCCCAAAATATCGAGGGACTAGACACGTGGCAATGGCCAGTAGCACACACCAATGGGCAAACCCAATTTAATGGACCCATCAGGATATACTTAAGCTGTAATATAATAATAAGGGTCTAATATACTAATATTATCTACAGAAATGAATACATCAATATTAGAAATATAAAGCAATATCAATTCTCAATAAAACATAACTCGGGGAACAACCCGATAATGAGTCTGATACAATAGTCAAGAGACAAGAATAAAGATAACAACAGCAAATACTGAGTATGGATAAAGCATATACTCAGAAGAAATTATCGGCGATCACCTCGTCTTCTGGATCTGGTACTGCTCCAGTGCCTGCTCCTGTCCCGTAAACCTCGGGATAGATCTCTTCTGCTAAATCTGGGGACATAGTCCTGATCCAGGTCCTCAGGAGACATAGCAAGGTACAAGAATAACTCAAGCCATAATAAATGCAGTGCAATAATAAATGAATCAATAGGGTAAACTATATAACCAGCTAAGTGATATGCAAGATGAGAGCATCACTAGAACTCAGGCTGAGACAACTACAAGCTCGGTGACGGGGAGCCGGTAGCAGTGATATCATATAGTTGTCTAGCTCGGAGAGAGGCTATAACACCGTCATAATATAATCAACCTGTAACCTGTGTGTCTCTCTCTACCCAATGTAATCACACGTCTTATGTCCATGACACGCAAGATCATATCTAATACAGCAAGTCATAATGAGATATAAACATGTGTATAAAGAATATGTCATGAAACTTGTAACCTATACAGAATCACTATGAATATCTCAGGAAGATTCTGTCTCATGAATAGTGTCAGGTGTCCTGTGGTATGACGTACTTGATAAGGCAAGCACGAGAATGTATAGGGTCTCGATATCCACGTCTAGGTAACGTTTCACAACTTCGCGTACGGCGTTGGCACCCGAATATTATTCGGACGCTAAGTATTGTCACACGGTCCTAGGTTGAACAGAGATATTACAGTAATAAATTAAGAGAATAGTATAAATAAATGTTATAAGTATGGCAATGTACACTTGCCTAGGGTTCTGGCTCCAACTGCTGCTCTGGTATCAGCGGGATCTACAGATACTCCTCAGAATGCTGTAATAAATGTTACCATCAGATTCAGAAGACATCAAATAGCTAGAATTGCCTGTCCATGAGTCCAATTTGGACACATAGGCAAAAGTGACAGTTTCTGGTCAAAGCGTGATCCACAAGTGGCCCGCTTCGCACTGAAAAACGTGTCAGAGACAATATTCTCCAAATTTACCAAACTTAGTGTCTACAAGTCCAGAACAACAATACAAACCCAACGGAAGATCCAGAACTGGATTCCGATGAGCCGATCACAAAATTGCCCGTCAAGTGGAGCCGTGGGGCCCACGATACGCAATTTTGTCAACGTTCTCAGAATCGAACCAAACTTGGGTCTCAGGACCAGCGTATTGCTACGAGTCTGATGGCGCAAGTTTTGTTTCGATACGACGAGCATACACGAAGTTACAACAAGTTTCAGAACAAGGTCGATATGGGACGTTGTTGACGGATACACGTTGATTCCGGTATGCACGCACATCCAAATCAACTTTCACAAAATTCCACACGTCCGTATTAACAGCGCGCATCTTTCGGTAAAGTCCGCACACGACCAAGTCATCTCGTTTAGCGGGGCGTAACCAGTTCCGAGAAAAATAAGATATTTATTTTCCTGATTTTCTGTCGTAGTTTGTGATCGCCACAGGACGCGATACCCCGTACAAGTTACACGGGGTTCGAGAGGGTCACACAGTCTATGCGTCATAGCAGACGGAACGAAAAATAGGGCAGCGAGGAAAGAGAAATAGTCACCTGAACAGGGCGTCGAAGATGACTGAAATACGCATTTCCGCGAGGTGGTGCGACGCGGCACGGCCGGCTTGCTGGCGGCGGCTAGGGCACGACGGAGGCGGCTCTTAGACGAATTCGGCCAGGGCTGGGCTAGCAGAGGGAAGGCGGTGGCATCTCGGAGGGGTGGAGAGGCAGTGGTGGCTGTGGGAGCGAGGGGAAGCAGCGCTGGAGTCGTCGTGGCGGCGCTGACGGAGGCGGAGCTAGAGGGAAGACGCGGTGGTGAGTGGTGGTGGTGGAGCTCGAGGGCGGATGATCGTCGGCGGCCGGAGGAGCTCGTCGGAGGCTGCGGTGGAGGGAGAAGGTGGCGGCAGAGGTGGGTGATGGCGGTGGAGGAGAAGGGTTGCGGAGGAGATTTTATAGGGTGGCCGGAGAGAAGAAAGGGCGGCGGTTGCAGGAGGTGGAGCGGCGCAGGAAGGTGGGGGGCGGCGCTGGTTACAGCGGAGCAGGCGGAGCGTCGGCCGGGGCGGTTGGAACGGCTGGAGAGGGGATCTGCGGGGTCGGGAAGTTTTATGGATTTACTGTAGCAGTAATTTGGGGAACTGGTTCGGGTTGGCGGGTCGGGGTCTGGATTCGGGTCCGAATCCGACCCGCTAGGGTACGGGTCGGAGGTACTGGTTGGGTATGGATCCGACCCGTTAAGATTGGTCTGGTTTGGTTCAGGATGGGTCCGGTTCAGGGTTAAACCGGTTGGTTCAACCCGGTTCAGTTTGGTTTATTTTGGTTTAAATAAAAATTTAGTTTTTAGGTCTTTAAAAATAGTTCTGGGGTCCAATAAATTCCAAAAAAAATACCCTATGTCTAATATTTTATTTTACACCAAAAAATATTATTTTCATAATATTTAATATTTAATAAAAATATTTAAAATTATTTAATACCAGAATACCTTGATTTTAATTAGTTAAAAATTCCCAAAAATTCCAAAAATTTGCTTTTAAAATCCTGAAAATCTGGGGGTTTACAATCTATCCCCCTTAAGAGGATTGCGTCCTTGCAATCAAAGAATAACGACACATAACCGGTCAGAAGAGATGACACGGTTTGTAAAACAGGTTCGAAGCACGACACAATCAAAGAATCATGATCAAGGAGAATCAAAGGATGAGGGTTAAGCAAAACACCTAGGAAAAAAATATTATTTCCTTAAGCAATGAAAGTTATATAAATTTAATAGTGAAGGAAATCTGGTTAAAGCAAGAAAACTACAGCTTAAAAAACTAGGTTATCAATTAGTAAGTTCAAAATACTAGGTTTAAGGATAAGGTCACTATTTGCGGTAGAAAACGAAAAGAATGGAAGATGTATTCAAGACGGGGTTTATACAGGACCCGTATTCTTTTTGTTTACAAACAAACTTGTACAATATAATCCTATACGAGGATGTGGGAGTACAATTTATTTAATCTGGGTATAAATTGCTATAGGTGTCTGATCTGCAGTCGATCACTTTAGCCCTTAGACCACACGATGGTGAAGAAGCGCCGTAGAAGACAGGAAGCAGCCTCGGGGGTTGCAGAAAAGGGTGGATGCACGATGCCCAGGTCGCCGATCCCTATCCTTTGCCCGAGCTCCGGGTTCCTCTCTCTCTCTCTCTCTCTCTCTCTCGATCTCCTCTCTCCTTGCTCGATCTTCAATTGTTCGACCTCTTCTCCGAGTCTTCAATTGTTTGATCTTTTTATTTCTCTCCTTTTCTCCCCATTGATAGGGGTCTCTATTTATAGAGTTTTGGTGACAGTGAACACTCAGTTGGTGTAAAAATCGAGGAGCGGACAACACAACACCCTTTTACACGACGGTTAAAGTAACCAATGCCTGCGTATGAATGATCTTTTGAATGAGCGTGTGATGCAGGTCCAACTAAGGGACACAATGCGTGCAATTGCTACGAAGATCACGGCGTAAAAGCCACGTAGGTAGGTATCCCCCGTGTAGAAGAGGTGGGCGTAAAAGCCGATGTCTGTCATCGTGGCATAGAAACCAAGTAGGCATAGAAGCCGGGTGGGCGTAGAAGCCCGATAGGCATAGAAGCCGAACAGGCGTTGAAGCCGAACAGGCATGGAAGCCGAACAGGCATAGAAGCCGAACAGGCATAGAAGCCGAACAAGCATAGAAGCCGAATGGTCGTAGAGACTGAGTGGGCGTTGAAGCCGAACGGGCGTTGAAGCCGAATAGGCACAGATCCTGGGCGTAGAAGCCGCTGCGTACCGTGCCAAAATGCTGATGTGGACGTCTTTAGCCGGAATCACAGCTTTTGAAGATATAACCAAATCTCTTGCATTAAATGCAGAGATCCGCCATCATTCTGTGCATTAAATGCGGAGGCGTATTTTTGAAGGTCTGCAACTCTCCTGTGTATTCGTCGCAGAGACATGCCTCGAGAAATCCTTTGCATTAAATGCAGAGATCCGCCATCATTCTGTGCATTAAATATGGAGGCATGTTTTTTGAAGGTCTACAGCTCTCCTGTGTGTTCGCCGCAGAGACGTGCCTCGAGAAGACTGTTACCGCCTTGTTCGCCAATCGCAGAGATGTGCCTCGAGCCCTGCGCAACGTGCAGCTTTTGACGTGGCAGGCGGTTTGTCCGCTGTGGAGCGTAAACAGCTCACGTCTGTCCGTGTAAAACAAGGCGGTGTATCCCTTTGTACACGAAAGAGCGGTTTATGCTGAGGGGACTTCAGTGAACGACGGCTTGCTGATATTTTAACCAAATCCTCTGCATTAAATGCAGAGATCTGCCATCATACTGTGGAGCGCGTCCTGAGGGGTCTGCCACCGTTTCCAGCCGTCGTCTGGGTAGCCATGCAGCACTTTTTGTCAGGAGTCAGGGGTCAGATTCACTGCGTGACTTGACAGGTTCGTTTCGGGGAAGACGAAGCGTTCCTCGTACGCTTTAAGCTGCTTTGAGAGCGGCTGAGTTTTACGCCATGGAGGCGATAAAGAACTCTTTTTTATGCTGGGGCGGCCTGGATGTACCGTACTTACGCGGATGGTCCTTTGAGCTCATATTTCAAGCTGTATTTGGCGGAAGAGCTCTGTTGCATGTTCGACGGCTCTGGAGGCCTCTGCTTACGCTGCTCTGTATTAAGATGCCACATAGATCCTCCCAGCGTATTTTTCATGCTTCTACAAGACCCCCTTCAAAGCTTTTAAATTCATCGGAATTTGAAACGCTTTGAATGAAGCATGAACGGCCCCTTGTAACTCGAAACGTTTCTGAGTGGAGCGTTAAAACGGTCAAGTTTGACGCGTTCTTTCAGGCCGGTCTTGATGGCTGATTTATTGGGGGTAGGTGTGACCTCGCTTGCCCATAAAAGGGCTGAGGAGTTAACCTGTTTCTTCCTATATTTCCTTTCACCATGCTGAGATGATCGCCGGAGTTCGTCGGGTCGACCTGAGGAAGAAGAAGACCATGTTCTTCCAGCATGTAGGGAGCCGAAAAAGATGGCATCTTCGAGCAAGTGTCCATTGCAACGATGGATCATGGAAGGATATCTTAGCTTCCCTTGCTCGGGATAATCAGCAACTTCATATGGCGTTGCACCAGGAGAAAGGAAGGGTCGCATTGGACCAGACAGCTTGCAGACTGTTTATTTCTTCCTGAGACCCCTGCGGACGAGATCAGACAAACCGTAATCTGTCGTCCTCGATTGGGTTGGGTTTAAAGAAACCTCAACTGGATCGGCCATGGCGAATGGAGGATCTTCTTGTTCATGACTGTGGTGGTCATGAACAGCCATGGGAGAAGAGGAAGACCTACACCGGCGCGAGAATCTGTCAGGACAGCTTCTGGGCGATCTTCCGACGATGATGGGGGAATCCTTTGTAGATGGGATTTCCCTCATATGTAATCACAGAAAATGAAGAAAAATCCCCTGTAGACAGGATTTCCCTCATATGTAATTGTGATTTTAACTTTAATAAAGTCGTCTTTCTTCTCTACATATGATCGTCTTTGCCATACGTTGCTGTGAAGTCTGAATATGTGTAGCTTCGATACGTCTGATTCTTTACGCTGACTCTGATAGAAAGAGTACTAGGCCCTGTCCATAGAACGCTGTTGAGCATTTTTTTTGAATATTTGGAACTGTCCTGTTGCTAGGACTGAGGGACCGCGTAGAGTTTCTCTGATGAACAGAACTTTTTGTTCAGACTTCGTCTTCAAGAATGATCTCTCGAAAATCCCTTGGAACAGGGTCGAGGCTTTGGCCGTAAAAAACTGAATTGCCATCTTGATAGACGAGATGTTCAGACTGAAGTCTGGATGAACCTCCAATTTTGACCCGAGAAGAGTAATTTCTCAATGTTTGAACTCTACATGCTTCGGGTACTTGGGATGCTTTGGGTCAAGAACGAGTATCTTCTGTGTAAACTCTTTGTAATTGACCGCTTGGAGAACTCGTCCGGAGACACGGAAAGTCAGAGATTCGTAGTGTAGATGAGCTGGGAATCCTGAGTTCATAGCTTATTGAGCGTAGAAAGCCACCGAGCGTGAGACCGTGGGTTTGTATCTGTTAAGCGTGAAGTCGTAGGTTTGTAGCCTCTCGAGCATAAAAGCTACCGAGCACAAAAGGCATCCGGGCATAAAACTATAGACTTGTAGCTGGCGAGCGTAAAATCGTAGATCCGTTGCTGTCGAGCGTAGAAAGCCCCTTAGCGTAGAACTGTAGATTCGTAGCCTGTTTAGAGAAAGAAATCTTCGAGCATAGGGTCTGTGGACCAGTTGCTTCCGAGCGTAAACTAAACGCCACCGAGCATGAGATCATAGGTTTGGTAACTGCTGAGCGTGAAGTCGTAGGTTTGTAGCCTCTCGAGCATGAAAGCTACTGAGCACAAAAAGGCATCCGGGCGTAAAACCATAGACTTGTAGCTTGCGAGCGTAAAACCGTAGATCCGTTGCTGTCGAGCGTAGAAAGCTCTTTAGCGTAGAACCACGAACCTGCTTTGCACGAAAAACTCTTCGAATTTGCTGACTGTCCGTCTTCCGAGAGTAGTGGGCTGACGTAGCATCCAATCATAACCAACTATTAATTGCGAGATTTGGTTAGGGTTTCGAGGAATCCGTCCGAGGATTCGAGGAGTCGATCCGACCCCTATATATATCTCGAGCTTTGGAGAGAAAACTTTTCATTCGTCTTCTGCGAAAGAGAGTCTTCGTGTTCGAGTTTTTTCTTCGTTGCTTCTCCGAGTACTCAGAGTTTTCCAGAAATGGCGCCGAAGCAAACCCCCTCCGCTAAGGGAAAGAGTGTAGGTTGTTCTTCCCATTCTTCCGCCCTGGCGAGGGAGTCTTCAGTTGGGCAAGGCAAACTTTATCCTGAGCAAAGTATCCCACCGACGAGCAGCGCTCCTGGCCTTAGAGGTAGAGCCCTTTTGGATGACATAAAATGACGAAAAATCCTTCGCATACGTTGAACGTGACCGCGCTAGGTCGTCTTCTATGCTGATAACCTCTTTGAGGAAGATGATGCACGGAGACGTTTTCATCTTTTACGCTCATATTTCTAATGTGCCAGCGTAAGGGCTCCATCGTTTTCCCAGTTATGGGCATAACAGCTCCGACTGTCGAAAACATGGTGTATACTATAAAATTTTAGTTTTATGCCTGGGGGCGGATCCTCCGGCGTAATAACTAGAATTTTTGGTAGCCCGGCGTAAAGCACGGATCGTACGCTGCCAGTTATGTCTCTGGATGAGACTTCCTGCGTAAAATGGCCAAATTTGTACAGTCTTGGTATAAAGCGCAGACTGTCGTTTCTCAGTCCTCATGCTGCAAGATTTCTAATGAATGTTTTTCTCGCGCTTTTGCAGTTAATTTGGGTGAGTCTCCCCTGGCTGAGGTGATGGGTTCTGCCGCCGGGATGCTGCACTCGAACTATCTGGAGGATCTGTCCCACGTGGCATTTTCTATCTCCGGACCCCAGTATCCTGAGGGAAGGAAGATTTTGATATCGGCCCAGGGTGAGCGGACGTTGCTGAATATGATTAACAGGGAGCCCCTGACGTATATAGACGGGGAGCTGTACATAAAGCCAGCTTTTCTCTTTAGGGACATGATTGACAGACGGTCCCAAACGAAGCCTAAGAGAGAACCTTGGGTATTTCTTGCCGGGAATCTGGTTTTGTACCTGCCGACGATGCCGAGGGATTATCCCATCTCGGCCTTCTTCCATGCGACACACCCTAGGAGGATGTCGTGGAACCTGACGCCCGATCTTCACGGCAAACTGGGGAAGATCTTTCATCTGAAAGGAGCTGACCAGGGGTCGTTTGTCAGTCGTCCTTCTGGCCTCGTGACGTCGTTCAGGGGACTGAGCCCGGGCAGTGCTCCGAGCGAGGACAGTCTAGTGATCCAGTCGGTCCAGTTGCCGACTTTCTGCAACGACTTCATGGGACGAGGGGGAGTATATCCCAGGGAGAATCCTCGATGCAACGGGTGGATCACTCCAACATACCTCGATGGGCCTGCCTTGTTGACTGGGCCTTGAAGCACTGTCAGAGAGAACTGGAGTGCATTGGGCTGTATGCCGCTGTGAGTGCAACCAGTGTTCGGTTGTCTGCTAACCCTAACCTGTACTTGGCACCGATGGAGCGATACATTTCGCTCACTGGGACTTTCGCCACTCCGCTGGGGGAGTTGGGATTGGCCCTCCATGAGATGGCAGTGATCTCGAGGCTGCCGATGGGGGATGCCCCATATGAAGAGTATGTCCCCACCAATCGGGAGTTGGGGGATTCGGACCCTCGGGTAGTAGAGGTGTATGAGGAGCTGATGTGTCACTACTTCGCGTGCACGGCCTTTTATGACGAGCCTTCTGATTTGGCCCATACTACCAAGTGGACATCCTACCTCTTCTTCCACTGGGCCAGGGCTGCCAAGTCGGAGAAAGTTTCGGGGGGCAAGGATGAGCCCGTAAATTGTTTGGGCGTGCTTAGTGCCCAGGTCGTCGAGGCTCTTATGGATGACGCCAAGGCTTCGGACCAGATTCTTGACGACGGGGTAGGAAAGTATCCCGAAGGCACTAAGGCTTATAGCTACTTGAGGCGTTGCCGCAGACCTCTGTCCAAGGAAGCCTAGCTGGCTGGTTTCCTCTCCATATGGCTGTATCGAGTAGTGGTGCCCGGCACTGCACCTGCGGACCATATTCACCGGAATATCCTGTGGCCTGCGGTGCGTCTGGTGTTTGGGGCGAGACTGGGCTTGCTCCCTGCTATGGTGTACCGTATACAGGCTGGCCTGAGAGCCATGACTGACGGGCTGCTCGCCGATGAGACTCGGCGTGAAAGCTTTCCCAGGGTGGAATTACCATACCTGTATTTAATGGGATGGTTAATTCTCCATAACCCTCGGGTGATGTCCCGTGGCTCCGGTAGTAGCTCGGGGGGTAACTTCCTGCTGAATTATAAGGACTCTCCCTGGAATGTGAACACAGTTTTAGACTGTAGGCTGACACTGGGCCTCAGTCACGGCTGGAAGCTCCTTTGTATTGTCCCCTCTGTACATCGCAATCAATCGGGGATCAGGCTGGAGGATTTAGGTGGAGAGAAGACTAATCTTTCTCCGGAGGCTTTCAAGTGGTTGATCTGTATCAGGCCTTCCCACTTGTTGTATAGAAGTGAAGATCATTGCTTCTTCGAGCCTTACTTGCCTAGTCGGTTTGCAAGGCAATTTGGGTACGACCAGTTGCACGCGGGCAATGCCATCACCAGCTTCAGGTCCAGGGGCGACCTTATCGATGGAGCCAGAGGATGGCGATATTTCATCATGGGATGCACTGGAGCAATCTTTACCGTGCCGGTCGTCACACCCTCCACGGAGCTGCGCATCCTACATTCGTATGCCCAGTTCTACGTGGCGGTTAACACCTTCCACCGTGATTTTGACATGCATGGGAGTTATAGGGTGCCGCCTTCCACGCCTGGGGGAAGAGTCGAAGTCCCTTCGGTTTCTCCTGACGAGGGTGAGGAGTTCGCTACTCCTGATGAGCCGTTGGTGACGGTGCCGAGGTGTGAAGTGCCTCTGCCTGCGGGGGCTTTGGTAGTCTCTGGGAAGCGAAGGGCCGCTGCTCCCAAAGAGATTTCTCCTCGCAAGCGGAAGAGGACGGTCAGTCGTTCTCTTCGAATCCCTGGTATCGAGGCTCCCAGAGAGGAACCTGCTGTTTCGCCTGTCGAGGATGTTTCCCTGATCGGGGGTTCCTCGCCTTCTAGGGAGGGACCCTCAATTTTGGCTGGCGGTGCCGGGGCATTCCGTCTTGAGGATGTCGTCGCCGCTACTGCCTCCGGTAGTGGTACGAGATTGCCGGTGTGGCTGGGGCAGATGGGAGAATCTTCCCTTAGACCAGCAACGGATAAAACCCCTGCCGTGTCCGTGAGTATGCCTGGCGAGGTCCCAACTGACGAACCTCGACCGCACCTTGGTGGAGGCTTAGTAGAGCTCCTGGCGATGTCGGTTGGCCTACCCCCTTCTCCAGGTATGACAGTTCGCATTACGTCATTAAGGCATGATTTAGCTACCTCGACTGCAGATGCGTCGTATATACCGCTGGCCACGGGTAAATATTATCTTTATGTCTCCTTTTTAGAAAGAGTACCATTATATTGATATCAACTCTCTTGTCCTTTTCCCAGGGGATGGCGTCCAAGGGGAATCCAGTTTTGAAGCGCCTTCTGGCTCTTCTCTGGCTCCTGGTGATGACACGGAGACGTTCGACTTTGAGGAGGAAGTATCTTCGGGGGCCGGTTCGCCTGTTGAAGAGGCTTCGATATCCCAAGAAGAAGAAGAGCCTGTCATTGCGACTACTTCGGTTGACGTGCCTCTTTTGGTCGTACCACCTGTCGAGGCGACGGTTGTGACCACTTCGCCTGCAATCATTCCTGGAGGGGGACTTGCCAATGTCGCGGCTACTCCTGGCGCCCAATCGGATCTAGCTGCGCTGACCGAGCAATATACCCGTATCTTCTATGCTACTTTGAAAGCGCTGATACCGATGGTGCTGAAGGGGAATCTGGATCTCGAGCGCCTGAAGAAGTCCTCTCGGATTCCGATAGAGGCGATCCGGGATTTTGACGGCACCGGGCTGGCTGATGCCTTGGAGGCGATGGTTAATGGTTTGGAGCAACCCATCAACGAATATCAGCGACTAACTCGGGGCGATATTGAAGCTGAGGTCCAGTCCAGATATGACTTCATGACTGCGCGGTTTGCCAAACAGATGGAGAGCTTAGATAAACTCGCTCAAACACGTCAGTTGGAGATGGACAAAAGAAAGACCGTTGAGGAGGAGGCCCTTGCCCTTCAACTGAAGTGCCAATCCGAGCATGAAGGAAACGTAGCGAGGGCTCGCAAGTTGAAAGAAAAGCTCGTTCAGGCGGAGGAGTGGGCTTCCCAGTCGTTGGCAGGTCTAGACGTAGCGACCGCTCGATTGAGTGCAGCGCGACGGGATCTGGATCGTGCAGAAGCTGTCCGCGCGGGTGTTCGTCGGGCGAGGGCCGAATTGTCCCTCAGGGGAGACAACGAAGCATGGCTGGAGCAGGCCTGCGCCGATGCCTTGGCCTGCAGGGATGAGAGGTTAGCCGTACTGGCGCAGCAGATTCATGATCTGACTGCTCCCCCGCAATGATGTACCCCCTTTTTTTTTCTTCTTGCTTCCCAGTGTAATTCTGCTCTTTCTTGGGAATAAAGCGAACTCTTTCCTAACTTTGTGGACCCATCATTTCGGAATGTAAATGACAGGTTTGGGCGAGAGTGATAGCAGAGGTAGTATGGACGTGATAAACTCTCAGGAAACTCTAGCAGGACATATTTATTCAGAGGTCATACGGACATGATAGAATATGCTTTGGCTAAGGCTTGTAGGTAAGATACTATCAGAGGTGATATGGACATGATAGGCTCTCAAGAAACTTCAGCAGGACACATTTATTCAGAGGTCATACGGACATGATAGAATATGCTCTGACTAAGGCTTGTGGGTAAGATACTATCAGAGGTGATATGGACATGATAGGCTCTCAAGAAACTTCAGCGGGACACATTTATGCAGAGGTCATACGGACATGATAGAATATGCTCTGACTAAGGCTTGTGGGTAAGATACTATCAGAGGTGATATGGACATGATAGGCTCTCAAGAAACTTTAGCAGGACACATTTATGCAGAGGTCATACGGACATGATAGAATATGCTTTGGCTAAGGCTTGCTTTAGAAGTAGTTTTGTCAGAATTGAGGCTTCCGCTATATTCTACCCGAGCAGAGGAGATTAAGCATAGTACCTTTTTAGGAATTTGTCGTTGATAGGAGCCATTAACAGGTCTCCATTAGGCTGGGCTAACCTGTAAGTGCCATTTGAGAACGTTGTCTCGACCACATAAGGACCCTCCCATTTGGGCTAGAATTTGCCTTTACTCCTGTGGGTAAGAATCATCGACCTTCTTACGGCTAGAACTAGCTCGCCGACTCTGAACACTCTTTCCTTTACTTTATGATTGAAAGCTCTGGAAATGCGTGCTTGGTAGAGCGCGATGCGCTGCTGAGCTTGGAGGCATTTCTCGTCTAATCCTTCTAGCTCCTGAAGTCTTAAAAGGTCGTTCTTCTCTTGAGCCAGCTCGTTAGCCACGGCTATTCTGAGTGACGGGATCTGGACTTCAATGGGGAGAACGGCTTCGCTCCCGTAGACCAGTGAGAATGGAGTACAACCTGTCGGTGTTCGTACCGTTGTGAGATATGCCCAGAGGCATTCGCCCAGTCTCTCATTCCAATCGCTCTTGTTTGAAGAGACGAACTTCTTCAAGAGTTTGATAATGGTTTTGTTGAAAGCTTCCGCCAAACCATTAGCAGCTGGATAATATGCCGTAGAGGCAACATTACGTATCCGATTTTTATCGCAAAATCGATGAAACGCTTGACTGATGAACTGAGGCCCATTATCGTGAATTATCCTCCGAGGTACCCCGAAGCGATAGATGACGTGATGCTTGATGAAGCTAATCACATTAGACACTTTTACCTCTGCGAGAGGGATTGCCTCTGCCCACTTGGAGAAGTAATCCGTGATGGCCAGTCTGAACTGGTGACCCCTGGAAGAAGACGGGTGGATAGGACCAATAACATCCATACCCCATGCTTTGAAAGGCCAGGATGCAACCGTAGGATGTAGATATTCAGACGGTTGATGTATGAAGTCCGCATGGACCTGACAGGCCTTGCATTGTTTTGCATAGATAATCGCGTCTATGATCATAGTGGGCCAGTAGTAGCCCATTCTCCTGATACGATCCTGTAGCTTAGGACCGGGTTGATGCACTCCGCATATGCCGTCGTGAGCTTCACGGATGATCATCTGTGCCTCGTCGTCAGAGAGGCATCTTAATAGCAGTCCGTCATAGGTCCGACGATATAGGCATTGTGAAGATGCATCGAAGTAGAAGCGTAAGGACCGCCTCTTGACGGATACTGCTTCTTTAGGGTCTTCCGGCAAGATCCCGTATGCCACGAAATCTATGAAAGGACTCTTCCAATCTCGTCTGGGAGAATTGGCGTATGCAGCGTAGCTGCATTCTATGTGAGAGTTGTTTTTCACACAGAATAAATCTCTGTTAAGAAGGATTACCGAGTCCTGCCTTCTTATAGGAGTAGCCAGATCTGCGGCTAGACTGGCTAGGGCATCAGCTTCAAGATTCAGGGATCGAGGTACATGCTCCAGGAAGAACCCTTTGAATGTCACGGCTATTTTGACCGTTGCTTGGTGATAGGGGATGAGGTCTGGATTCCGGACTTCATATATTCCTCTGACTTGATTGACGATAAGCAGGGAATCACCGAAAGCTTCCAGGAATTCGACCCCCAGCTCTTTAGCGACTTGGAGCCCGATTAAAAGAGCGTTATACTCTGCCACGTTGTTGGAGCAGGGCTCGTTGAGAGAGTATGCCCGGTAGATGACGAGTTTGTCGGGAGTAACTAGGACGATTCCTACTCCTGAGACCACACTTCCCCTAGGACCGGTTCTAGAGGCACCATCAAAGAATAGTTGCCATGCGTCACTCTCTGTTGCGGAATTACATTCTGCAACTTCGTCAGGGATGTCCTCATACAACATGGAGGTTTTCGTGATTGGATGAGCAGCTAGGAAGTCGGCCAATGCTTGGCCTTTGATGGACTTCTGAGGGACGTACACCATGTTATATGGTGTTAACAGCATCGCCCACGTTGCGAGTCGGGAATTAAGAGCACTTGGCTAGCTCATTAGTACTCGAAGAGGGTTGATCCTGGAGATGATATGGATAGTCTGGCCGGTGACATAGTGCCGCGTCTTCTGGATAGCGAACATCAGAGCCAAGCATTCTTTCTCCACTGGGTTGTACCGGTGTTCGGCTCCGACCATCATTCTACTTAGATAGTAGATAGCCTGTTCATGCCCTACATCATTCTTTTGTGCAAAAAGAGCTCCCAGGGAATGGTCCATTGCTCGAACGTATAGGAAGAATGGTCTTCCTACGACGGGGGGCACCAGAACTGGCGGATGAGTGAGGTAGCGTTTGATATCGTTAAACGCTTGTTGACAGGCTTCGTCCCATACGAAGGAAACACCTTTCTTCATGAGGCGAGAAAAAGGCTGACATCTTCCGGAGAGGTTGGATATGAATCTCCGGATGTAAGCCAGACGACCTTGAAATCCCCTAAGTTCTCTCAGATTGCGGGGCGATCGCATTTCTACGATGGCTTGGACTTTCTCAGGGTCCACTTGGATGCCTTTGGCGGTAATGACAAATCCTAGGAATTTGCCGCTAGATACACCCAGAAAGGACTTCGTAGGATTCATCTTGAGTTGATATTGGCGCATTAACTCGAACACCGACCTCAAGTCTCGAATGTGATCGTCCTTGAGGCGACTTTTGACAGCTATGTTATCTACGTAGCATTCCACCGTTTTGCGTAAATGCTCATGGAATATGTTACTTATAGCTCGTTGGTATGTTGCCCCGGCGTTCTTTAATCCGAAGGGCATTACTGTATAGCAATATACCCCCAGTGGTGTTCGAAAGGCGGTATGCTTCTCGTCTCCAGGATGCATCTTGATCTGATTGTACCCCGAGAATTCGTCCATGAAAGACATGCGTTCAAAACCGCAGGTGTTGTCAATCATGATGTCTGTAATGGGAAGAGGGAACTCATCCTTGGGGCAGGCCGCATTCAGATCCCGATAATCGATGCAGATGCGTATTTTCCTATTTTTCTTCACGACTGGGACAACGTTGGCGACCCAGTCGGGATGTTGTTCCTCCCGAATAAAACCACAGGCTATCAACTTTTTGACTTCGGCTTTAATGGCGTCCATCATATCCGAGCGAAACCGGCGCTGGTGTTGCTTCACCGGCTTTGAATCGGGTGATATGTTGAGTTTGTGGGTAGCCATCTCTGGATCAAGTCCTGGCATATCCTCATAATTCCATGCGAAGACGTCGATGTACTCTTTTATCAGTTGAATAACTTCTTCCCTTTCGGCTGGGGAAAGATTGTTACTGATAAATATTGGCCTCGGTGAGAGTTCATCCCCAACGTCGATCTGGATAACTTTATCTTCAGTGGGAGGTTCTCTCTGCTCGAAGCGGAACTCCCATTGTGTATCCATCTGTTGAGCCCAAGAGTCATTTTTGAATGGCTCAGACTCTGGCTCGTTCGCTCCGCAGGGATCTATCATTACCATATTTACTGATAATATCCGTTCGAGAGCGTCAGGTGAGTCGGGGGGTGACGAGCCATCCTGATAGGAGGAAAGGACATTCTCGCTTGATTTGGAGGAGGTGATATACCCTAACCCGAAATGGGTCTGTTGTTAGCGGGGATTGCCGAACAGTGGCGTTCGTCTGCCCTTCCCGTAGTCGAGGCCTGGCTTCCGCTCCAAGTCGTAGCCCATGCTTTGCATGATCCTCAATGCCTGTGGGCTGTATTGGTGGACCTGTATTTTCCCAGTATCGTTATCGAGAGGATCCTCTTGGACCGTCGGTTCATTGCGCATGCGGCCGAAGACTATTGTACGCTGGTTGCCGCAGGTAGACGGGGCGAGGAAGATAAGGTCCTCTTGTGGTCCGTATGCCACGACGACATTGGATGATGATGTCACCTCCCATATGTACGGGTGATAGGAATCCATAGCTGCCAAGAATTTTTGTGCCATAGGTTCTATATCGTCATGGGGAGAGGATTCCTGGTTCAGAATCAGAGCGTTGACATACTGGAAAAGAGGATATTTATTTTCATCTGGGGCTCGGTTCCTGGTTGCATTTACATCAGTTGGCTGCTTGTGGCGCCGGAGGTTGATGACCAAGGGAGGAAGCTTCCGATTTAAAGTGATCACGAGAGGATCACCCCCTTTTCCTGAACCGGATCTGTTAAGGCGGATAGCCATAGGTTCCATGGCTTTTGGACGAGTGGTTCGTCCCTTTACCCTGATTGACAGTGGTAGTGTGACAGAGGGTTCTTCTGGCTCCCGGTGGAATTCCTTTTCTGCCTCGTCTGACACCTCTTTTGGGTGGTCTTGAGAGTACAATACGGCATCGGAATAGTAGGATTCTACAGGGGCCGTTCATGGAAGATGTATTCAAGAATGGAAGATGTTTGCGGTAGAAAATGAGTAGAAAACGAAAAGAATGGAAGATGTATTCAAGACGGGGTTTATACAGGACCCGTGTTCTTTTTGTTTACAAACAAACTTGTACAATGTAATCCTATACGAGGATGTAGGAGTACAATTTATTTAATCTGGGTATAAATTGCTATAGGTGTCTGATCTGTAGTCGATCACTTTAGCCCTTGGACCACACGATGGTGAAGAAGCGCCGTAGAAGACAGGAAGCAGCCTCGGGGGTTGCAGAAAAGGGTGGATGCACGATGCCCAGGTCGCCGATCCCTATCCTTTGCCCGAGCTCTGGGTTCCTCTCTCTCTCTCTCTCTCTCGATCTCCTCTCTCCTTGCTCGATCTTCAATTGTTCGACCTCTTCTCCGAGTTTTCAATTGTTTGATCTTTTTATTTCTCTCCCTTTCTCCCCATTGATAGGGGTATCTGTTTATAGAGTTTTGGTGACAGTGACCACTCAGTTGGTGTAAAAACCGAAGAGCGGACAACACAGCACCCTTTTACACGACGGTTAAAGTAACCAATGCCTGCGTATGGATGATCTTTTGAATGAGCGTGTGACGCGGGTCTAACTAAGGGACACAACGAGTGCAATTGCTATGAAGATCACGGCGTAAAAGCCACGTAGGTAGGTATCCCCCGTGTAGAAGAGGTGGGCATAAAAGCCGATGTCTGTCATCGTGGCATAGAAGCCAAGTAGGCATAGAAGCCGGGTGGGCGTAGAAGCCCGATAGGCATAAAAGCCGAACAGGCGTTGAAGCCGAACATGCATGGAAGCCGAACAGGCATAGAAGCCAAACAGGCATAGAAGCTGAATGGTCGTAGAGACTGAGTGGGCGTTGAAGCCGAACGGGCGTTGAAGCTGAATAGGCACAGATCCTGGGCGTAGAAGCCGCTGCGTACCGTGCCAAAATGCTGATGTGGACGTCTTTAGCCGAAATTACGGCTTTTGAAGATATAACCAAATCCCTTGCATTAAATGCAGAGATCCGCCATCATTCTGTGCATTAAATATGGAGGCATATTTTTGAAGGTCTGCAGCTCTCCTGTGTGTTCGTCGCAGAGACGTGCCTCGAGAAATCTCTTGCATTAAATGCAGAGATCCGCCATCATTCTGTGCATTAAATACGGAGGCATGTTTTTTGAAGGTCTGCAGCTCTCCTGTGTGTTCGCCGCAGAGACGTGCCTCGAGAAGACTGTTACCGCCTTGTTCGCCAATCGCAGAGACGTGCCTCGAGCCCTGCGCAACGTGCAACTTTTGACGTGGCAGGCAGTTTGTCCGCTGTGGAGCGTAAACAGCTCACGTCTGCCCGTGTAAAACAAGGCGGTGTATCCCTTTGTACGCGAAAGAGCGGTTTATGCTGAGGGGAATTCAGTGAACGACGGCTTGGTGATATTTTAACCAAATCCTCTGCATTAAATGCAGAGATCTGCCATCATACTGTGGAGCGCGTCCCGAGGGGTCTGCCACCGTTTCCAGCCGTCGTCTGGGTAGCCGTGCAGCACTTTTTGTCAGGAGTCAGGGGTCAGATTCACTGCGTGACTTGACAGGTTTGTTTCGGGGAAGACGAAGCGTTCCTCGTACGCTTTAAGCTGCTTTGAGAGCGGCTGAGTTTTATGCCATGGAGGCGATAAAGAACTCTTTTTTATGCTGGGGCGGCCTGGACGTACCGTACTTACGCGGATGGTCCTTTGAGCTTATATTTCACGTTGTATTTGGCGGAAGAGCTCTGTTGCATGTTCGACGGCTCTGGAGGCCTCTGCTTACGCTGCTCTGTATTAAGATGCAGCATAGATCCTCCCAGCGTATTTTTTATGCTTCTACAAGACCCCCTTCAAAGCTTTTAAATTCATCGAAATTTGAAACGCTTTGAATGAAGCATGAACGGCCCCTTGTAACTCAAAACATTTCTGAGTGGAGCGTTGAAACGGTCAAGTTTGACGCATTCTTTCAGGCCGATCTTGATGGCGGATTTATTGGGGGTAGGTGTGACCTCGCTTGCCTATAAAAGGGCTGAGGAGTTAACCTGTTTCTTCCCATATTTCCTTTCACCATGCTGAGATGATCGCCGGAGTTCGTCGGGTCGACCTGAGGAAGAAGAAGACCATGTTCTTCCAGCATGTAAGGAGCCGAGAAAGACGGCATCTTCGAGCAAGTATCCATTCCAACGATGGATCATGGAAGGATATCTTAGCCTCCCTTGCTCGGGATAATCAGCAACTTTATGCGGCATCTCACTCGGAGAGTGGGGAGGGGTCACTTTTGACCAGGCCGCTTGTAAGTGGCGCCTCCTCTCGTTACCTTTGGTGACGAGAGGCAGACAGACCGGCCAGAGTGGCGGTGGTCTGTAGGGAAGCAGAGTTACCCTGCTTCGGAGGATGGGTCATCTGCCCAGTTGTGTATCCTCCTGCCACCGATCATCTTCTTGGAAGAAGGGGAAGACCTTTGTAGAGGGGATTTCTCTCATATGTAATCAAGAAAATAAAAAAAACCACTGTAGACAGGATTTCCCTCATATATAATTGTGATTTTAACTTTAAATAAAGTCGTCCTTCTTCTCCGCATATGATCGTCTTTGCCATATGTTGCTGTGAAGTCTGAATATGTGTAGCTTCGACACGTCTGATTTTTTACGCTGACTCTGATAGAAAGAGTACTAGGCCCTGTCCATAGAACGCTGTTGAGCATTTTTTGAACATTTGGAACTGTCCTGTTGCTAGGACTGAGGGACCGCGTAGAGTTTCTCTGATGAACAGAACTTTTTGTTCAGACTTCGTCTTCAAGAATGATCTCTCGAAAATCCCTTGGAACAGGGTCGAGGCTTTGGCCGTCAAAAAATGAATTGCCATCTTGATAGACGAGATGTTCAGACTGAAGTCTGGATGAACCTCCAATTTTGACCCGAGAAGAGTAATTTCTCAATGTTTGAACTCTGCATGCTTCGGGTACTTGGGATGCTTTGGGTCAAGAACGAGTATCTTCTGTGTGAACTCTTTGTAATTGACCGCTTGGAGAACTCGTCCGGAGGCACGAAAAGTCAGAGATCCGTAGTGTAGATGAGCTGGGAATCCTGAGTTCATAGCTTATTGAGCGTAGAAAGCCACCGAGCGTGAGATCGTGGGTTTGTATCTGCTAAGCGTGAAGTCGTAGGTTTGTAGCCTCTCGAGCATGAAAGCTACCGAGCACAAAAGGCATCCGGGCATAAAACTATAGACTTGTAGCTGGCGAGCGTAAAATCGTAGATCCGTTGCTGTCGAGCGTAGAAAGCCCCTTAGCGTAGAACTGTAGATTCGTAGCCTGTTTAGAGAAAGAAATCTTCGAGCATAGGGTCTGTGGACCTGTTGCTTCCGAGCATAAACTAAACGCCACCGAGCGTGAGATCGTAGGTTTGGTAACTGCTGATCGTGAAGTCGTAGGTTTGTAGCCTCTCGAGCATGAAAGCTACTGAGCATAAAAAGGCATCCGGGCATAAAACCATAGACTTGTAGCTTGCGAGCGTAAAACCGTAGATCCGTTGCTGTTGAGCGTAGAAAGCTCTTTAGCGTAGAACCACGAACCTGCTTTGCACGAAAAACTCTTCGAATTTGCTGACTGTCCGTCTTCCGAGAGTAGTGGGCTGACGTAGCATCCAATCATAACCAACTATTAATTGCGAGATTTGGTTAGGGTTTCGAGGAATCCGTCCGAGGATTCGAGGAGTCGATCCGACCCCTATATATATCTCGAGCTTTGGAGAGAAAACTTTTTATTCGTCTTCTGCGAAAGAGAGTCTTCGTGTTCGAGTTTTTTCTCCGTTGCTTCTCCGAGTACTCAGAGTTTTCCAGAAATGACGCCGAAGCAAACCCCCTCCGCTAAGGGAAAGAGTGTAGGTTCTTCTTCCCATTCTTCCGCCCCGGCGAGGGAGTCTTCGTTTGGGCAAGGCGAACTTCATCCTGAGCAAAGTATCCCGCCGACGAGCAGCGCTCCTGGCCTTAGAGGTAGAGCCCTTTTGGATGACATAAAATGACGAAAAATCCTTCGCACATGTTGAACGTGACCGCGCTAGGTCATCTTCTGTGCTGATAGCCTCTTTGAGGAAGATGATGCACGGAGACGTTTTCATCTTTTACGCTCACATTTCTAATGTGCCAGCGTAAGGGCTCCATTGTTTTCCCAGTTCTGGGCGTAACAGCTCCGACTGTCGAAAACATGGTGTATACTATAAAATTTTAGTTTTACGCCTGGGGGCGGAGCCTCCGGCGTAATAATTAGAATTTTTGGTAGCCCGGCGTAAAGCACGGATCGTACGCTGCCAGTTATGTCTCTGGATGAGACTTCCTGCGTAAAATGGCCAAATTTGTACAGTCTTGGCGTAAAGCGCAGACTGTCGTTTCTCAGTCCTCATGCTGCAAGATTTCTAATGAATGTTTTTCTCGCGCTTTTGCAGTTAATTTGGGTGAGTCTCCCCTGGCTGAGGTGATGGGTTCTGCCGCCGGGATGCTGCACTCGAACTATCTGGAGGATCTGTCCCACGTGACATTTCCTATCTCCGGACTCCAGTATCCTGAGGGAAGGGAGATTTTGATATCGGCCCAGGGTGAGCGGACGCTGCTGAATATGATTAACGGGGAGCCCCTGACGTACATAGACGGGGAGCAGTACATAAAGCCCACTTTTCTCTTTGGGGACATGATTGACAAACGGTCCCAGACGAAGCCTAAGAGAGAACCTTGGGTATTTCTTGCCGGGAATCTGGTTTTGTACCTGCCGACGATGCCGAGGGATTATCCCATCTCGGCCTTCTTCCATGCGACACACCCTAGGAGGATGTCGTGGAACCTGACGCCCGATCTTTACGGCAAACCGGGGAAGATCTTTCATCTGAAAGGAGCTGACCAGGGGTCGTTTGTCAGTCGTCCTTCTGGCCTCGTGACGTCGTTCAGGGGACTGAGCCCGGGCAGTGCTCCGAGCGAGGACAGTCTAGTGATCCAGCCGGTCCAGTTGCCGACTTTCTGCAACGACTTCATGGGGCGAGGGGGAGTATATCCCAAGGAGAATCCTCGATGCAACGGGTGGATCACTCCAACAAACCGTCGATGGGCCTGCCTTGTTGACTGGGCCTTGAAGCACTGTCAGAGAGAGCTGGAGTGCATTGGGCTGTATGCCGCTGTGAGCGCGACCAGTGTTGGGTTGCCTGCTAACCCTAACCTGTACTTGGCACTGATGGAGCGATATATTTTGCTCACTGGGACTTTCGCCACTCCGCTGGGGGAGTTGGGATTGGCCCTCCATGAGATGGCAGTGATCTCGAGGCTGCCGATGGGGGATGCCCCATATGAAGAGTATGTCCCCACCAATCGGGAGTTGGGGAATTCGGACCCTCGGGTAGTAGAGGTGTATGAGGAGCTGATGTGTCACTACTTCGCGTGCACGGCCTTTTATGACGAGCCTTCTGATTTGGCCCATACTACCAAGTGGACGTCCTATCTCTTCTTCCACCGGGCCAGGGCTGCCAAGTCGGAGAAAGTCTCGGGGGGCAAGGATGAGCCCGTAAATTGTTTGGGCGTGCTTAGTGCCCAGGTCGTCGAGGCTCTTATGGATGACGCCAAGGCTTCGGACCAGATTCTTGACGACGGGGTAGGAAAGTGTCACGCCCCAGTCCCAAAAATATACGGAACTAGGCCACGTGTCACTGGCCAGCTGACACGTCACTAAGGGATTACCCAATTTAATGGACCCGAAGTGATGTGCTACGCTGTCCTAAAATACTACAAGTCTAAATACAGGTAAATCTATCTCATCCACAAGAATAACAGGGAAAATGCTGAATATATAGATGCTATATCTGAAATGTCATATACAACCCAGATAAAGTCAGGTGGGAACAATCCCACTACAAAAAGTAAGCAGAAGTGAAATAAGATAAACTAGCATGACATCCTCAAAATATGTAGCTCCAACTCCTGTGTACTCAGGTAGACTCTGACGTCATCTCCTCTGACTCCATCTCAAGGGCATGTCCAGACTCCTGTCCAAGTCCAGGTACTGTGGGGTAGAGTGTCTCAGCTAAACCTGGCAGGGAACCAGGTCCTCAGAGGGACGTAACAAGATACAGGAAAACAACATGCCATGTATGTAAATACTGAATAAAAATTACTGAATAAAATAAATACAGGGTGCTAACCATCTAAGTGAAATGCAATTTGAGACAACCTAGTACGTATGGGAAATGTGTGGCTAGACATATGCTGACGTAATTCACCAATCTGTAGTGACAGGCTAGTATATGCCACATATGCCCCCGTTCAAGGGCACTATACAATTTTCCATCTACGATGAGAATGGTCACATGAATATATACATATATCATCCGTATCACTCCGTCGAGTACGGTACATGGTAAAGAGGTGGGTGTCCCATACGTATTTTAGTCGTTCTCCCCTCCCAATGTAACTAAATGTCAAGTCGTATATTTTCTGCATTATTCTAATCCGTGATGCGGTCACACGTACTGGTAGCTAGTCAACTACGCAGCTCGCATCCCAATATGCATTGCAACCATGTTGCGTGTTCCCGTGATAGGGTCTAGGAGAATATCAGAATACTCTCACAGCTGTTGGTGAGTCTGTAATACTAAGTTAATTATATTAAATGTCAACATAACAGTTGACTGAACCCAAGGCAGTCTCAGGTAATCATGAAATACAGAAACAAGAGCATATAACATTATTGAGAATTTAAACAGTAACTTGGCAAGGTATACTTGCCTACTCCCTGATAGTGTTGATAACCTGATCTCGCAGTCAGGTTTGAGGTTGCTGGTGACAGGGGGTCACTGGCTGTGCTGAAGGTGGTTTCTGTTAAAACAGACAGGGTTCGTGAATATCAAGGCTGTAATACAAAGTATATATATATATACTTATATACACATATATAATATAGATATAGTATGTATATATATAGATATAATATATATAGCAGTATATATATAGTATATAGACAAATGCAAGTATAAATAATAGTAGCAGGGTATATCCACTGCTATAGATATATAATACGATTATCAGGGTGTATCCACTGATATATAATATAAATAAATGAAATGCCAAGGCAGAAAGTAAATACATATATCTATGTACTGTATTTATACAGTACTATATAGTATATATATATATAGATAATATATATATATATAAAATAAAATGACATTGTAGGAATTTAAATACATATATAAATGCTGTACTATCCAGCACTAATTAATATTTATATTATCAGGGTTTATATATGACCACTGTTATATATTTATATAATGAATTTGAAAGACAGTGCAAGAATTGAAAATATACATATATAATAAATATAAGCTGTATTATCCAGCAATATTTATTTATAATATAACATATAAATAATAGGTTATATTATATACATATAGTATACATATTATATAATACTATATATATATAAATATATGTAGACATATATTTATATATACTATATATAGATTTATATTTATATATGAAACAGAAATAAATGCATTAATAATTATTACATAATAATATGTAACATATAATATAACTATATACATATAAATATACATATATATGCATACAATAATATATATGTAACTATATATATAAATAGATATTTATATTTAATATACATATATATATAAATATAATTATGTATAGATATATATATATGTAAATATACATAAATATATACATATATAATAAGACTATAATAATAATATACAATATACTGTATAAATACTCTGTATTTATATAGTATATAATAATATATAATATCTATAATATATTTGTATAAACATATATATATATAAATATACATAGAAATACATATTAATATACATATATATATACATATATATACATATAGGTATACATATGGATATTAGTATATAAATACGTATATAATAGGGTTGAGGAGTATACCCTCTGACAGGTGGGCCCTAGGGGTCGTCGACGGCGGGTGGACGACGGCGGAGTCGGCCGGAGGCGGCCGGAGGAGCGGGAACAGCAGCAGTAGCTGCTAGCAGCAGCAGCAGCAGCAGCTGTGTGCGGGGTTGCCGGCGGCGGAGGAGAGGCGGAGGTGGCCGGGCAGGGTGGGGAAACGGTGGAGGGAAGGGAGGCGGTCAGGTTGGTGGTGGTGGCGGAGGTCCACGACGGCGGTGGTGGAGGATGGAGGCCGACGGAGGTGGGGGTGACAGTTAGGGTTAGGGGTGGCCGAGGGTGCTGTGAAGGCTGTCGACGGCGGAGGAGACGTCGTGGGGCGACGAGGAAGTGGGGGTCGGGTAGAGGAAAGCAGGGCGAGTCGAGTGGGGGTGGTTGTGGCGGAGCACGGTGGCGGAGGGTGGCGCAGGGGGTGGTCGGGAGTGGTGGTGTTGGCTGTGTGGTGTTGGAGAAGAGAGGTTGCAGGGGCTGCTCACGGCGGAGCAGGGCGCCGGAGATGGTGGAGCTTGGTCGGAGGGGAGAGGGGGTCAGGGCGGAGGCTTCGCCGGAGTTGGGCGGCCGGCGGTGGCGGAGAGAGGTGGCTGTGGGGGTTTGAAGAGAGGGGGGGTCGGGTTTTATAGGAGTTGTAGGCAATGGCAGTTTAGTAAATAAGTAGAAGTTTTGGGTATTTTACTAATTTTGTAATTTAGGATATTTTCTAATAGATTTTTCTGGATAATAATGCCACATGTAGGTGTTAGGTTGTCTAGCCAATGAGGTTAGGCCATCTCACATACATTTTTGCATAAAAACCCTTGACTTTTCACAATTTGCATAAAAGTCCAAAAATTGGGAAATTGTGCAATTATACAATTTGTCTGGAAAATCACTTGGTTCTAAAAATTACTAAAATTCACAGAACTGAGGGAAAATGCTGGGGTAATGTCCTGGGCTGTGGGGAGGAGCCTGGGCAGGGTCAGGGTCTGATTCTTTGTGTGATACGGGTAACCGTATTTATTATTTAATAAATACTGCGCACGGTGTTCACTAATTATTTAGGGGCAGTTAGGGTCATAATTTTTCTACGGTGTTAATACGATAATTGTAATACAATTAGTGTAGAATATTATCGTATTTTTGGTTGGGCAAAACAGGTGCCTACTGGTCCTCAAATCTCTAGGGGTACAGAGATGGGTAAAGAGCAGCAATTTAAATAGGGATTAAATACGTACGTTTGTAACGATATTTGTGCGACTAAAACGAAGCACAAAACGAGATTTCTGAGAGTTGCTAAAAATACAGAAAATGTAGTCTAGCAAGCCTAGGGCAGGGATGTGAAATTAGTTTAGGGTTAACAGCTAGTGTGAGGCCCTAATTAATTATGTAATGAACAGGTGCACAATTAATAGAATATATAGTAAATCAATTTTTACAAAGTTGCACTAATTCTAATTAACTAAAAATAATATTAAAATACTGAAATCTGGTCGAGGGAGTTTACAGAAAGTATCCCGAAGGTACTAAGGCCTATAGGTACTTGAGGCATTGCCGCAGGCCTCTGTCTAAGGAAGCCCAGCTGGCTGGTTTCCTCTCCATATGGCTGCGTCGAGTAGTGGTGCCAGGCACTGCATCTGCGCACCGCATTCACCGGAATATCCTGTGGCCTGCGGTGCGTCTGGTATTTGGGGCGAGACTGGGCTTGCTCCCTGCTATGGTGTGCCGTATACAGGCTGGCCTGAGAGCCATGACTGACGGGCAGCTCGCCGATGAGACTCGGCGTAAAAGCTTTCCTCGGGTGGAATTACCATACCTGTATTTGATGGGATGGTTAATTCTGCACAACCCTCGGGTGATGTCCCCTGGCTCCGGTAGTAGCCCGGGGGGTAGCTTCCTGCTGAATTATAAGGCCTCTTCCTGGAATATGAACACAGTTTTAGACTGTAGGCTGACACTGGGCCTCAGTCATGGCTGGAAGCTTCTTTGCATTGCTCCCCCAGTACATCATAATCAATCGGGGATCAGGCTGGAGGATTTAGGTGGAGAGAAGACTAATCTTTCTCCGGAGGCTTTCAAGTGGTTGATCTGTATTAGGCCTTTCCACTTGTTGTATAGAAGTGAAGATCATTGCTTCCTCGAGCCTTACTTGCCTAGTCGGTTCGCAAGGCAATTTGGGTACGACCAGTTGCACGTGGGCAATGCCGTCACCAGCTTCAGGTCCAGGGGCGGCCTTATCGATGGAGCCAGAGGATGGCGATATTTCATCATGGGATGCACTGGAGCAATCTTTACCGTGCCGGTCGTCACACCCTCCACGGAGCTGCGCATCCTACATTCGTATGCCCAGTTCTACGTGGCGGTTAACACCTTCCACCGTAATTTTGACATGCGTGGGAGTTTTAGGGTGCCGCCTTCCACGCCTGGGGGAAGAGTCGAAGTCCCTTCGGTTTCTCCTGACGAGGGTGAGGAGTTCGCTACTCCTTATGAGCCGTTGGTGACGGTGCCAAGGTGTGAAGTGCCTCTGCCTGCGGGGGCTTTGGTAGTCTCTGGGAAGCGAAGGGCCGCTGCTCCCAAGGAGATTTCTCCTCGCAGGAGGAAAGAGGACGGTCAGTCATTCTCTTCGAATCCCTGGTATCGAGGCTCCCAGAGAGGAACCTGCTGTTTCGCCTGTCGAAGATGTTTCCCTGATCGGGGGTTCCTCGCCTTCTAGGGAGGGGCCCTCAATTTTGGCTGGCGGTGCCGGGGCATTCCATCTTGAGGATGTCGTCGCCACTACTGCCTCCGGTAGTGGTACGAGATTGCTGGTGTGGCCGGGGCAGATGGGAGAATCTTTCCTTAGACCAGCAACGGATGAAACCCCTGCCATGTCCGTGAGTATGCCTGGCGAGGTTCCAGTCGACGAACCTCGATCGTGTCCTGGTGGAGGCTTAGTAGAGCTCCTGGCGATGTCGGTTGGCCCACCCCCTTCTCCAGGTATGACAGTTCGTATTACGTCATTAAGGCATGATTTAGCTACCTCGACTGCGGATGTGTCGTATATACCGCTGGCCATGGGTAAATGTCATCTTTATGTCTCCTTTTTAGAAAGAGTACCATTATATTGATATCAACTCTCTTATCCTTTTCCCAGGGGATGGCGTCCACGGGGAATATAGCTTTGAAGTGCCTTCTGGCTCTGCTCCGGCTCCTGGCGATGATACGGAGGCGTTTGATCTTGAGGAGGAAATATCTTCGGGGGCCGATTCGCCTATTGAAGAGGCTTCGATATCCCAAGAAGAAGAAGAGCCTGTCATTGCGACTACTTCGGTCGACGTGCCTCTTTTGGTCGCACCACCTGTCGAGGCGGCGGTTGTGACCACTTCGTCCGCAATCATTCCTGGAGGGGGACTTGCCAATGCCGCGGCTACTCCTGGGGCCCAATCGGTTTTAGCTGCGCTGACCGAGCAATATACTCGTGTCTTCTATGCTACTTTGAAAGCGCTGATACCGATGGTGCTGAAGGTGAATCTGGATCTCGAGCGCCTGAAGAAGTCCTCTCGGATTCCGATAGAGGCGATCCGGGATTTTGACGGCACCGGGCTGGCTGATGCCTTGGAGGCGATGGTTAATGGTTTGGAGCAACCCATCAACGAATATCTGCGGCTAACTCGGGGCGATATTGAAGCTGAGGTCCAGTCCAGATATGACTTCATGACTGCACGGTTTGCCAAACAGATGGAGAGCTTAGATAAACTCGCTCAAACACGTCAGTTGGAGATGGACGAAAGAAAGACCGTTGAGGAGAAAGCCCTTGCCCTATAACTGAAGTGCCAATCCGAGCATGAAGGGAACGTAGCGAGGGCTCGCAAGTTGAAAGAGAAGCTCGTTCAGGCGGAGGAGTGGGTTTCCCAGTCGTTGGCAGGTCTAGACGTAGCGACCGCTCGATTGAGTGCAGCACGACGGGATCTGGATCGTGCAGAAGCTGCCCGCGCGGGTGTTCGTCGGGCGAGGGCCGAATTGTCCCTCAGGGGAGACAACGAAGCACGGCTGGAGCAGGCCCGCGCCGATGCCTTGGCCTGCAGGGATGAGAGGATAACCGTACTGGCGAAGCAGATTCATGATCTGACTGCTCCCCCGCAATGATGTACCCCCTTTTTTTTCTTCTTGCTTCCTAGTGTAATTCTGCTCTTTCTTGGGAATAAAGCGAACTCTTTTCTGACTTTGTGGACCCATCATTTCGGAATGTAAATGACAGGTTTGGGCGAGAGTGATATCAGAGGTAGTATGGACGTGATAAACTCTCAGGAAACTCTAGCAGGACATATTTATTCAGAGGTCATACGGACATGATAGAATATGCTTTGGCTAAGGCTTGTAGGTAAGATACTATCAGAGGTGATATGGACATGATAGGCTCTCAAGAAACTTCAGCAGGACACATTTATTCAGAGGTCATACGGACATGATAGAATATGCTCTGACTAAGGCTTGTGGGTAAGATACTATCAGAGGTGATATGGACATGATAGGCTCTCAAGAAACTTTAGCAGGACACATTTATGCAGAGGTCATACGGACATGATAGAATATGCTCTGACTAAGGCTTATGGGTAAGATACTATCAGAGGTGATATGGATATGATAGGCTCTCAAGAAACTTTAGCAGGACACATTTATGCAGAGGTCATACGGACATGATAGAATATGCTTTGGCTAAGGCTTGCTTTGGAAGTAGTTTTGTCAGAATTGAGGCTTCCGCTATATTCTACCCGAGCAGAGGAGATTAAGCATAGTACCTTTTTAGGAATTTGCCGTTGATAGGAGCCATTAACAGGTCTCCATTAGGCTGGGCTAACCTGTAAGCGCCATTTGAGAACGTTGTCTCGACCACATAAGGACCCTCCCATTTGGGCTGGAATTTGCCTTTACTCCTGTGGGTAAGAATCATCGACCTTCTTACGGCTAGAACTAGCTCGCCGACTCTGAACACTCTTTCCTTTACTTTATGATTGAAAGCTCTGGAAATGCGTGCTTGGTAGAGCACGATGCGCTGCTGAGCTTGGAGGCGTTTCTCGTCTAATCCTTCTAGCTCCTGAAGTCTTAAAAGGTCGTTCTTCTCTTGAGTCAGCTCGTTAGCCACGGCTATTCTGAGTGACGGAATCTGGACTTCAATGGGGAGAACTGCTTCGCTCCCGTAGACCAGTGAGAATGGAGTACAACCTGTCGGTGTTCGTACCGTTGTGAGATATGCCCAGAGGCATTCGCCCAGTCTCTCATTCCAATCTCTCTTGTTTGAAGAGACGAACTTCTTCAAGAGTTTGATAATGGTTTTGTTGAAAGCTTCCACAAAACCATTAGCAGCTGGATAATATGCCGTAGAGACAATATTATGTATCCGATTTTTATCGCAAAATCGATGAAACGCTTGACTGATGAACTGAGGCCCATTGTCGTGAATTATCCTCCGAGGTACCCCGAAGCGATAGATAACGTGATGCTTGATGAAGCTGATCATATTAGACGCTTTTACCTCTGCGAGAGGGATTGCCTCTGCCCACTTGGAGAAGTAATCCCTGATGGCCAGTATGAACTGGTGACCCCTGGAAGAAGACGGGTGGATAGGACCAATGACATCCATATCCCATGCTTCGAAAGGCCAGGATGCAACCGTAGGATGTAGATATTCAGACGGTTGATGTATGAAGTCCGCATGGACCTGACAGACCTTGCATTGTTTTGCATAGCTAATCGCGTCTGTGATCATAGTGGGCCAGTAGTAGCCCATTCTCCTGATACGATCATGTAGCTTAGGACCGGGTTGATGCGCTCCGCATATGCCGTCGTGAGCTTCACGGATGATCATCTGTGCCTCGTCGTCAGAGAGGCATCTTAATAGCAGTCCGTCATAGGTCCGATGATATAGGCATTATGAAGATGCATCGAAGTAGAAGCGTAAGGACCGCCTCTTGACGGATACTGCTTCTTTAGGGTCTTCCGGCAAGATCCCGTATGCCACAAAATCTATGAAAGGACTCTTCCAATCTCGTCTGGGAGGATTGGCGTATGCAGCGTAGCTGCATTCTATGTGAGAGTTATTTTTCAGACAGAATAAATCTCTGTTAAGAAGGATTACCGAGTCCTGCCTTCTTATAGGAGTAGCCAGATCTGCGGCTAGACTGGATAGGGCATCAGCTTCAAGATTCAGGGATCGAGGTACATGCTCCAGGAAGAACCCTTTGAATGTCACGGCTATCTCGACCGTTGCTTGGTGATAGGGGATGAGGTCTGGATTCCGGACTTCATATATTCCTCTTACTTGATTGACGATAAGCAGGAAATCACCGAAAGCTTTCAGGGATTCGACCCCCAGCTCTTTAGTGACTTGGAGCCCGATTAAAAGAGCATTATACTCTGCCACGTTGTTGGAGCAGGGCTCATTGAGAGAGTATGCCCGGTAGATGACGAGTTTGTCGGGAGTAATGGTGATGATTCCTACTCCTGAGACCACACTTCCCCTAGGACCGGTTCTGGAGGCACCATCAAAGAATAGTTGCCATGCGTCACTCTTTGTCGCGGAATTACATTCTGCAACTTCGTCAGGGATGTCCTCGTACAACATGGAGGTCTCTGGGATTGGATGAGCAGCTAGGAAGTCGGCCAATGCTTGGCCTTTGATGGACTTCTGAGGGACGTACACCATGTTATATGGTGTTAACAGCATCGCCCACGTTGCGAGTCGGGAATTAAGAGCACTTGGCTTGCTCATTAGTACTCGAAGAGGGTTGATCCTGGAGATGATATGGATAGTCTGGCCGGTGACATAGTGCCGCATCTTCTGGATAGCGAACATCAGAGCCAAGCATTCTTTCTCCACTGGGTTGTACCGATGTTCGGCTCCGACCATCATTCTACTTAGATAGTAGATAGCCTGTTCATGCCCTACATCATTCTTTTGCACAAGAAGAGCTCCCAGAGAATGGTCCATTGCTCGAACGTATAGGAAGAATGGTCTTCCTACGACGGGGGGCACCAGAACTGGCGGATGAGTGAGGTAGCGTTTGATATCGTTAAACGCTTGTTGACAGGCTTCGTCCCATATGAAGGATACACCTTTCTTCATGAGGCGAGAAAAAGGCTGACATCTTCCGGAGAGGTTGGATATGAATCTCCGGATGTAAGCCAAACGACCCTGAAATCCCCTAAGTTCCCTCAGATTGTGGGGCGATCGCATTTCTACGATGGCTTGGACTTTCTCAGGGTCCACTTGGATGCCTTTGGCGGTAATGACAAATCCCAGGAATTTGCCGCTAGATACACCCAGAAAGGACTTCGTAGGATTCATCTTGAGTTGATGTTGGCGCATTAACTCGAACACCGACCTCAAGTCTCGAATGTGATCGTCCTTGAGGCAACTTTTGACAGCTATGTCATCTACGTAGTATTCCACCATTTTGCGTAAATGCTCATGGAATATGTTACTCATAGCTCGTTGGTATGTTGCCCCGGCGTTCTTTAATCCGAAGGGCATTACTGTATAGCAATATACCCCCAGTGGTGTTCGAAAGGCGGTATGCTTCTCGTCTCCAGGATGCATCTTGATCTGATTGTACCCCGAGAATTCGTCCATGAAAGACATGCGTTCAAAACCGCAGGTGTTGTCGATCATGATGTCTGTGATGGGAAGAGGGAACTCATCCTTGGGGCAGGCCGCATTCAGATCCCGGTAATCGATGCAGATGCGTATTTTCCTATTTTTCTTCATGACTGGGACAACGTTGGCGACCCAGTCGGGATGTTGTTCCGCCCGAATAAAACTGCAGGCTATCAACTTTTTGACTTCGGCTTCAATGGCGTCCATCATATCCGGGCGGAACCTGCGCTGGTGTTGCTTCACCGGCTTTGAATCGGGTGATATGTTGAGTTTGTGGGTAGCCATCTCTGGATCAAGTCCTGGCATATCCTCATAATTCCACGCGAAGACGTCGATGTACTCTTTTATCAGTTGAATAACTTCTTTCCTTTCGGCTGGGGAAAGATTGTTACTGATAAATATTGGCCTCGGTGAGAGTTTATCCCCAACGTCGATCTGGATAACTTTATCTTCAGTGGGAGGTTCTCTCTGCTCGAAGCGGAACTCCCATTGTGTATCCATCTGTTGAGCCCAAGAGTCATTTTCGAATGGCTCAGACTCTGGCTCGTTCGCTCTGCAGGGATCTGTCATTACCATATTTACTGATAATGTCCGTTCGAGAGCGTCAGGTGAGTCGGGGGGTGACGAGTCGTCCTGATAGGAGGAAAGGACATTCTCGCTTGATTTGGAGGAGGCGATATACCCTAACCCGAAATGGGTCTGTTGATAGCGGGGATTGCCGAACAGTGGCGTTCGTCTGCCCTTCCCGTAGTTGAGGCCTGGCTTCCGCTCCAAGTCGTAGCCCATGCTTTGCATGATCCTCAATGCCTGTGGGCTGTATTGGTGGACCTGTATTTTCCCAGTATCGTTATCGAGAGGATCCTCTTGGACCGTCGGTTCATTGCGCATGCGGCCGAAGACTATTGTACGCTGGTTGCCGCAGGTAGACGGGACGAGGAAGATAGAGTCCTCTTGTGGTCCGTATGCCGCGACGACATTGGATGATGATGTCACCTCCCATATGTACGGGTGATAGGAATCCATAGCTGCCAAGAATTTTTGTGCCATAGGTTCTATATCGTCATGGGGAGAGGATTCCTGGTTCAGAATCAGAGCGTTGACATACTGGAAAAGAGGATATTTATTATCATCTGGGGCTCGGTTCCTGGTTGCATTTACATCAGTTGGCTGCTTGTGGCGTCGGAGGTTGATGACCAAGGGAGGAAGCTTCCGGTTTGAAGTGATCACGAGAGGATCACCCCCTTTTCCTGAACCAGATCTGTTAAGGCGGATAGCCATAGGTTTCATGGCTTTTGGACGAGTGGTTCGTCCCTTTACCCTGATTGACAGTGGTAGTACGACAGAGGGTTCTTCTGGCTCCCGGTGGGATTCCTTCTCTGCCTCATCTGATACCTCTTTTGTGTGGTCTTGAGAGTACAACACGGCATCGGAATAGTAGGATTCTACTCCTTTGAATGGGTTTAAGTCAGCAACCTTCGTTCGTTCTGTTCCTTGTGCGTCTATATATTTAAGACATTGATGTAGAGTTGAAGGAACAATGTTGTGGTCGTGGATCCACGGTCTTCCCAGCAAGATGTTGTAGGATACCTCTGAATCGATGACGTAACATGTGGCTACCGATCTGAGGTTGCCAATTTGGATCCTCAGGCGAATTTTTCCCAAAGGCTTGCTCTTTCCAGCGTTGAAACCCACGATTGTGGTGGTGGTGAAAGCTAACTCGCTAGTAGGGATCCTCAGCGGCCTGAGCAGACTGTGGGGGATTATGCTGATTGACGATCCCGGATCTATGTGAATCCGGTCGACCTCTATGGAACCGATGTACCCGGTGTAATAGAGGGGCCTGTCATGCCTGTTATGTTTCAATAACATGTCGTCTTGAGTGAAAGTGATATTCGGCACCACCTCCATCACACTGTGGCACTGGGGACACGCCACTGGTTCTTCGTCGGGGGACTTGAGCTGGGTCAAGCATGCCTCTGCCTGCATTAGTGCTTCACTCAGGGCTAGACGAGTGTCCTGGGAGAGCCTGAGTAGCTCGAAGATGGACAGCCTGGCTGGTGTATTAGCCAGTTGGGCCAGGATGTCGAAGTTGTAAGGATTTTCTAAACCTTTGTTAGGGATGTTTCTCACAGGTTTATCAAAGCGAACTTCCTTCTGCTTCCCCTTGTCCGTTGGAGTCGGCCTTGCAGGATCGGTCTCTGGCATGACGGACTCGGGTCCCGAAGGTTTGGTGGCTGAAGTACCCGCCGGTGCACCTTCCTGATTTGCTTCGTAGTCATTAAGGTAAGCTCTCCCTGAACGGGTTGCGGCTAGTACCTCGTCCTCGTCTGACGGTGCAGAAGTCGCAACCATATGACATGGTTTGCATTTGGAGCTCTTTCTAGACGCAGCTCTAGGAGCATTAGACTCTTTCTCGAGCTCTGACACCAGATCCGGATGAACCCACATGATCTCGCCTCGCCGGGTGGTTAGGGGTACCAGGTCGTGATTTTGACCCCTAGCTGGAGGAAGATTGACGATGTTCATCGTGGTCCGAGAGATAGGCGCAACACCATTCGGGACCTCCTGGGGAGGCAGATTGCCAAACTGTAGAGAGACCATGTTGGCTGTGACTGTCTTCTCAGTGTTGTGCAGGGTTATGGCTTTGGCATCGATCAAACCCTGGATCTTCCTTTTCAGTATGTAACACGCCTTTGTCGGGTGGTGCACATATCTGTGGAAGATGCAGTATTTGGGGTCGTCAGTGCTGCCGACTTCTTGGGGCCGTTTCAACTCCGGAAGGGTGATCTTGCCACTTTTGACGAGACACTCGAATATACTTGGGATATTCTGGTCGTCAAAGGAGTAGACTTCTACGGGCCTGGACGTCCCTGGTCTCGTTTGCGTGGTTGCCGCAATCTTTTGTCTAGACGTATTGACCGTCAGAGCTTCTTTCCCTTTTGGACCACGAGGATGGTCGCTGCTGGGAGATGACTTCTTGCCTTTGTCAGAGGCAGAGATCATAATGCCATTGTCGCGCGCCTTGCGACTGTTGTCTTCAGCGGCTACGGCCGAGAGGATGAACGAGGGCCAATCACGGAACTGATATGGTCCTGTGAACACCGAGACCACGGGAAGGAGGTTTTTCCTGCAAATGTCTACCAATGCAGAGTCTGAAACTCCTGGAGGCATCTGTAAGGTGGCCTGACGAAAACGCTCGATGAAGGCGCGAACGTCTTCTTTTTCTCTTTGCTTGACTTCGATGAGAGAGGACATGTACATGTCCATTCCTCCCTCGTAGAATCGCATGAAGAATAAAGCTTTGAAGTCCTCGAAGGAAGTGATGCAGTTGTCCGCCAAGCTACAGTACCACTGATAGGCTACTCCCGAGAGGCAACCTTTGAACACGCGGGTGAGGAGGGCGTCGTTCCCTTGCAGCAACACCGTCATCATACTAAAATAGTTCATGTACTGACTTGGTGATGTTTTCCCCTCGAACAGGGCCATGGTCTGAGGTTTGTACCTCGGAGGGAAAGGGACCTCTTCCCAGATAGCTGGGTAAGGCTGTTTGATTCCCAGTTTCTTGAGCTGATCTTTGTGCTTCAAGGCGTCAAACTGGGCTTTCAACTCTCGCACTGCCTGTATCGGATTTTCAGCACGAAGCGGGACTACGGAGTGGTGCGGAGTTGACTGCACTGTGACTCCAACGGGAGGCAATATATTCTCCGAAAGCGGAGGAACCGCTGACTCTTAATCTAGAGCAGGTCCTTGGCTTGGATTGGATGGTGGCAAGTCCACCCCCACACGTATCTGAGTTGGCGGGACCGATGCTTGAGCCATGGTAGTTGCGTGCTGGGTTAGCATCATCTGGTGCATGTTTTCCATCATGGATTGCATTTGTTTCAGAGATATTTCCAGCGTAGTGATGCGTTGCTCCACGTTTCCTGATGGTGAAGCCTCCTCGCGTTCATCTTCAACGGCGTAAACTCCCATCTCCTTGGGTGTCGTCGAAGGATGAGTGTAGGTCACTGTAGAAGTCGACTCTACGCTTTCAGCATCTGATTCAGGGGCCTGGCGATCCTCAGCGTCGGAATCAGAAGAGGATGAAGTTGGTCGTCATAATCTTGCACGTGTGTTTTAGAACACCCCGGCTTCAGCGTTTCTGAGGAGTTCATTGAACCTCCTTCGGCTCGGAGGCCTGGAGGGATGACGTCTTGAGTTCGAACCCCGTCTAGGCATGTGTGAAGCCATGTTCACAGATGCATGCGCGGGCTCCTTTCCCTGAAAAGACAGAGAGTAGCTTAACCGGTCGAAGACCGGTCGTCTTGTATTAGAGCAGCAACAGTTAATCATAACTCTATGGCTATTGCAACAGTGCTCGTCAGGAGGCGTAATAGACATATTGGAAGGTTCCCTCTCTTTGCGCTTCTGGATTAGATATTTGCGCAGGTCAGGAGGAGTTGCAGAAGAGGATGATTGTTTGCTTCCTCTGCTCCCATCAGTGGTTATGCGGAGGTTGGGCACCATGGCCCTTGCTGCGCCACCTGTGTACAACAGGTTAGCCGTTTGGGTGGCGGATAACCCCTGGCGTATCTTGGAGATTTGCTCAGGCTGGCGTGAAGCTGAAGAGGTCCTCAGTCGGCCATCGGCTTATTGCGTAATCCAGAGGGTATGCAGATTATTCCCTCGCTGGCGTAAGGGCCGAGCAGTTGCGCATTCCGCCGCTTGATTTCCCCCGCGGAGATCACAGCGCTCATCTGGTTCCCCGTAGAGGTCAGACGTCGTCTTGTGTGCGGAGCGTGACCTGTACTTCTGATTTGGCGCTAAGGCATCATCAGAAGTTTTGTCTGTACCGCGCGTAGCGGGAGACTGATTTCTGAGCGTAAGGCACAGTGGATACTCCTGGGTCAGCGCTGAGGCTTTGCCCGAAGTTTTGTCTGTACCGCACGTAGCGGGAGACTGGTTTCTACGCGTAGAGCACAGTGGATGCTTCTGGGTTAGCGCTGAGGCTTTGCCCGAAGTTTTGTCTGTACTGCGCGTAGCGGGAGACTGGTTTCTATGCGTAGAGCGCAGTGGATACTTCTGGGTTAGCGCTGAGGCTTTGCCCGAAGGTTTGTCTGTACCGCGCGTAGCGGGAGACTAAATTTTACGTGTGGGACACGGAGGGAGCGATGCTACAACCTTATTGGTCGGAGAGATCGGAGAGTCCACAGGAACGGTAGAGGATGTCTTGGGCATCCAGACCTTGCGTAGCTTCCTGTTATCTTGGACGGAGAGAGGGTGAGAGCTACCCCCGGTTCGAAGCATGTCTTCGTAGGCAGACTGGTCGAATTGGACGACCAGTGTCTTCTTCACGGCTCCTATAGATACCGCATCGTGTTGAGCAATTACTTCCTCATCAGAAAAGAAAGCTGTCCCCAGCAGAGTCGCCATCTTGTTTGCGGTAGAAAACGAAAAGAATGGAAGATGTATTCAAGACGGGGTTTATACAGGACCCGTGTTCTTTTTGTTTACAAACAAACTTGTACAATGTAATCCTATACGAGGATGTGGGAGTACAATTTATTTAATCTGGGTATAAATTGCTATAGGTGTCTGATCTCCAGTCGATCACTTTAGCCCTTGGACCACACGATGGTGAAGAAGCGCCGTAGAAGACAGGAAGCAGCCTCGGGGGTTGCAGAAAAGGGTGGATGCACGATGCCCAGGTCGCCGATCCCTATCCTTTGCCCGAGCTCCGGGTTCCTCTCTCTCTCTCTCTCTCTCTCTCGATCTCCTCTCTTCTTGCTCGATCTTCAATTGTTCGACCTCTTCTCCGAGTCTTCAATTGTTTGATCTTTTTATTTCTCTCCTTTTCTCCCCATTGATAGGGGTCTCTATTTATAGAGTTTTGGTGACAGTGACCACTCAGTTAGTGTAAAAACCGAGGAGCGGACAACACAGCACCCTTTTACACGACGGTTAAAGTAACCAATGCCTGCGTATGGATGATCTTTTGAATAAGCGTGTGACGCGGGTCCAACTAAGGGACACAACGCGTGCAATTGCTACGAAGATTACGGCGTAAAAGCCACGTAGGTAGGTATCCCCCGTGTAGAAGAGGTGGGCGTAAAAGCCGATGTCTGTCATCATGGCATAGAAGCCAAGTAGGCATAGAAGCCGGGTGGGCGTAGAAGCCCGATAGGCATAGAAGCCGAACAGGCGTTGAAGCCGAACATGCATGGAAGTCGAACAGGCATAGAAGCCGAACAGGCGTTGAAGTCGAACAGGCATAGAAGCCGAACAGGCATAGAAGCCGAATGGTCGTAGAGACTGAGTGGGCGTTGAAGCCGAACGGGCGTTGAAGCCGAATAGGCACAGATCCTGGGCGTAGAAGCCGCTGCATATCGTGCCAAAATGCTGATGTGGACGTCTTTAGCCGGAATCACGGCTTTTGAAGATATAACCAAATCCCTTGCATTAAATGCAGAGATCCGCCATCATTCTGTGCATTAAATGCAGAGGCGTATTTTTGAAGGTCTGCAGCTCTCCTGTGTGTTCGTCGCAGAGACGTGCCTCGAGAAATCCCTTGCATTAAATACAGAGATCCACCATCATTCTGTGCATTAAATGCGGAGACATATTTTTTAAGGTCTGCAGCTCTCCTGTGTGTTCGCCGCAGAGACGTGCCTCGAGAAGACTGTTACCGCCTTGTTCGCCAATCGCAGAGACGTGCCTCGAGCCCTGCGCAACGTGCAGCTTTTGACGTGGCAGGCGGTTTGTCCGCTGTGGAGCGTAAACAGCTCACGTCTGCCCGTGTAAAACAAGGCGGTGTATCCCTTTGTACGCGAAAGAGTGGTTTATGCTGAGGGGACTTCAGTGAACGACGGCTTGGTGATATTTTAACCAAATCCTTTGCATTAAATGCAGAGATCTGCCATCATACTGTGGAGCGCGTCCCGAGGGGTCTGCCACCGTTTCTAGCCGTCGTCTGGGTAGCCGTGCAGCACTTTTTGTCAGGAGTCAGGGGTCAGATTCACTGCATGACTTGACAGGTTCGTTTCGGGAAAGACGAAGCGTTCCTCGTACGCTTTAAGCTGCTTTGAGAGCGACTGAGTTTTACGCCATGGAGGCGATAAAGAACTCTTTTTTATGCTGGGGCGGCCTGGACGTACCGTACTTATGCGGATGGTCCTTTGAGCTCATATTTCACGCTCTGTTGCATGTTCGACGGCTCTGGAGGCCTCTGCTTACGCTGCTCTGTATTAAGATGCAGCGTAGATCCTCTCAGCATATTTTTCATGCTTCTACAGTCACGAACTAACAAGCATGTGCTAAAGTAATGCATCTATGAATACCTTACTTATATTTGCTACTCCACGAGTCTGTGCGTCCTCCAAGGTTACCGCAAAAGCTTGTCCGCGTCCTTGCGGTGGATTCCTCTGCTGCTGCTGAGCCTGCTGGAAGAGTACTGCCTGGGGTATCAAAGGTGGCCTCGGCTGATACCCTCCTGGAGGTGGTGGTATGACTCCTTCAACTACCGTTTGCGGTGCTCCCAATGCTGAAATAGGCTGACCTCGGTACTGATAAAGCTTGTTGGTTTATCATTGGTGCTCCTTCTCGACGCTCAAGGCATTCCCTCACTAAATGCTGACCAGATCCATAAGTTAAACATAATCCCATTTTGCGTCTGCACTCATTCTCAATATGACCTCGCTTGCCACAATGTTGATAGATAGGTAGTGCCTGCGGAGATGCTCCGGGTGGCTGGTGCATGTGAGGTCTCTTTGCAGTTTCTTCCTGTGGTGCTCTGGATGGTGTTGATGTGGAAGGCCGCTTCAGGCTGGTCTCTCTCCTGGTGACGTGCTCCATGCGTCGAGCTGCAGCAAGGACGTCCGAGTAAGAAGTTGGTGCAACAGATCTGATCAGTCTCTGTAGCTCAAAGTTTAGTCCGTCGAAGAACTTCTCAACCTTCTCTTCTTCTGTCGGGATCAAGGTAGGGCGAAGTGACTCAGACGAATGAACTCCGTAGTACGCTCTTCCACTGTCATACTGTCTTGAGTGAGGCGATTAAACTTGTCCCGAAGTTCTGATCGAGCAATAGCTGAAATGTACATCTCCTGAAAGAGTCTTTAAAACTCTTCCCAAGTGACTCAGTCTGGTCCGAGCCGTATCTCCTCAGATAGCCACTAGTGATGTGCATTGCCCGTCAACTGCATCTGGACGGCAGTCATTCAACATTCCCTTGGAAGCTCAGCTGCTTCTAATTGATGTTGAGTGTTTGTGAGCCACTCATGAACTTCAGTGGGCTCCTCCTTGCCTGAAAAGGTGCGGGGCTTCAGCTGGCAAAAATCGGTGATAGATCCTGCCGATGGTCGCCTAGTTGGTGGGTTCGCCTGCTCCAGTACGGTTACTAGGCTGTTCCTCAAGTTCTCCGCCTCATGACGTTGAGCCTCTTGATAAATATGCTGTTGGGCTTGCATTATTGCATAAAACATTTGAAATATCTGCCGTCCATCCATGACTTGTCCTGATGGAAAAATATGCATTGGTGGAGCGAACTGCGGCGGAGGTGGGATGTCATCACGCGGAACCTTGAAGTATGCTGGCTCGCTTGATTGCTTTGAGCTGATTGTCCTCTGTCTTCTGGTGTCACTCCCTTATTATAGGTGACCACAGCATCGTGTGGTGTTCCTGCAGGAGTCTCGTCGCTTGCTGGTGGTTCCATTATTCTGTATTCAAAATAAACTATAAGAGGCACAAAGGAATCAAGGTAGGATGTAAGTTAAGAAATTAATTCAAATCCGATATAATGATCAAGAACTATTCAAGCAAGTGGATGAGATCCTATAACTTATCCTATCCTTGTCGCAGGTTTGCTTGGTCCCTAAGTTAAAACCGAAGCAATTTAGTCGTAGACCTGCATGGGCTACCACAAAAACTATGTTATGCCCCAGTCCCAAAATATCGAGGGACTAGACACGTGGCAATGGCCAGCAGCACACACCAATAGACAAACCCAATTTAATAGACCTATCAGGGTGTACTTAAGCTGTAATACAACAATAAGGTTCTAATATACTAATCTCATCCACAGAAATGAATACATCAATATCAGAAATATAAAACAATATCAATTCTCAATAAAATATAACTCGGGGAACAACCCGATAATGAGTCTAATACAATAGTCAAGAGACAAGAATAAAGATAACAACAGCAAATACTGAGTATGGATAAAGCATATACTCAGAAGAAATTATGCTCGTCTTCTAGATCTGGTACTGCTCCAGTGCCTGCTTCTGTCCTATAAAACTCGGGATAGATCTCTTCTGCTAAACCTGGGGATATAATCCGGATCCAGGTCCTCAGGGGACATACCAAGGTACAAGAATAACTCAAGCCATAATAAATGCAGTGCAATAATAAATGAATCAATAGGGTAAACTATATAACCAGCTAAGTGATATGCAAGATGAGAGTATCACTAGAACTCAGGCTGAGACCACTACAAGCTCGGTATCGGGGAGCCGGTAGCAGTGATATTATGTAGTTGTCTAGCTCGGAGAGAGGCTACAACACCGTTATAATATAATCAACCTGTAACCTGTGTGTCTCTCTCCACCCAATGTAATCACACGTCTCATGTCCATGACACGCAAGATCATATCTAATGCAGCAAGTCATAATGAGATCTAAATATGTGTATAAAGAATATGTCATAAAACTTATAACCTATACAGAATCATCATAAATATCTCAGAAAGATTCTGTCTCATGAATAGTGTCAGGTGTCCTGTGTCACGACCTAATTCCGTGGAATCGTTGGGGCGTCCCCCGAATCGTGACTGCCGTACGGGCCTGGGGTTGCGCCCGCACAAGGCTTTAATGTTTTGCATAACGAGCACATATTCAGAGTACGCAGATAAATTGAAACACAGATTTAAAACATAAAAAAGTTCTCTTTATTGATAATGAACATCTATTACAAACTCTTGAACGATTCAGCTAATTTACCGTACGGGCTTACAAAAGTGTTTGACTCAAAATGAGATAGCTATCATGTACATTACATCCCTTTACTAAACTTCAAAATGTATATAGACCTCCGGGCTGGAGGACGGCTTTTCCACGAAGCTGCATTATGCTTGGGTTGCAAGCTTCTTCTTCAAGTACTTCAAAAGTGACGCGATCAGAGGATGCGCCTACAACTGGACTAGATCGGGAAAGACGACTTTGGCTCCTCGCTCGGTTCGTCTTGGTGCGGGGAACCTGTTTCAACGAGGGTCAGCATGTCGAAATATACTGGTGAAGGCGAGCTAACCCAACTATACCAATCAACACGTTGTTTTAATGAAGCATGCATATTATTGTGGGTTTCTATCTTGCCTTAGTTCATTTACAAGTAAGCAGCACATAGAATTTACTGAAATGAACTTGTCACTGTTCGGTAACTTTACCTGTCCGTCTGAACGACCTGCACAATACTTAGCATGCCTTCCCTACCACGAAGACACAAGTTAGTATTCAACAGGTTTAAATATACATAGGGATTACTGGCATGATGCCACAAAGGGACGGGTTATAGTCTCAAGACACAGGTGATATACAACGCAGGTGGCGAGCCCCGCTGCATAACATCTTGCCCCATAACATACGACTATACATACGTTCCGTCCGGATCGGTCCCAGCTCCCCGGCGACCGTCCGCGAAACTCATAATATATCTTGTGCATAAGTTGTCCATGATCAAACAACATTCACGATAACAGTTCTATAGCATAAATAGTTTTGCATAGTCTTTCTGATCAATGTATCACATAGCATAAGGTATTCAACATGCATATCACAATTTATTGAAGAAGTGTTACATTCTAACAAAAGTGAAGCATTTTATGAATATTCTAAACGAACAAGCATGCAAATGAGTAACCGTTCCCAAGTTGAATGACAAGCAATTTATAGTCCAAGTCTATTCCTTTTTTATCTTGATATCTTTTAGTTTTTACTTGGTATCGTTTGATCAGGGCAAAGAAGAATGCAAGATTTATTAGGCGTGAAGACTTGAAAGTAGGGCTAGCTAATCGGGATGATAGCCACTCACTTCGATGGTTCGAAGGGAGAAGGAAAGAGGTGCTTCACGACTCCGCTCGTAAGCCGCCTACTGCTCGTTCACCTGTATTGCACGAACAGCTTGATCAATACCTCTTCCTCTCTTTTCAATCTCAGAATTAAAGTGCAATTCAATGAATGGAAACAATAAAATCCATCTAAACCATTCAAGGAAAACAAGCAAATCCCAAAACCAACTCAAAGCACAAAAGCAACAAGCGATATCGAAATCTGAGGCAATAAAAGATAGCAGCGGAGAGGTCCCTCCTGACTCTGCCGCTAAGTCAATCCCGGGGGCATGGTCCACTGAATATGGGAATCGATTCCGAAGAAACAAATCTATAACGAGGACGAGTTTTTGTTTCAATCTATCTCGATCGAACGATACCGTTTGTGTTTCTTAGCCGCGCTCCCCGAACCGGGGGAACGGAGCGCTACATCCTACCCAACCAATTGGAAGTTTCGTCCCGAAACTTAGGAATAGAACCAACCGTTAGGGATTATTTTATTGTGGCAGAAGCTTAGAGGGGAGTGGACAATCCCGAGCTATGTGGCCTGGCCCTCCACAGTTGAAGCACAGCCCTTTCCTGCTGTAACATCTATCGGTAGTGTGCCCCTGCCTTTTACAGAAATCACAGAATGGTCTCGGGTTTCCTTTCTGATTGCCACCATTGTTTTGACACTTTGCAGCATTGTTTTCTCTCTTGTTGCTTTGGCGTTTGTGACTGTAGGTATGCACAGCGCCGGCAGGAACGTGAGGATAGAGTAGTTTAAGAGATAAAGCATGATTCATAACTTCCCGCATGGTCTCGTACTGCTGAACGACTACGTGTGCATGGATGGCAGGGCATAGACCACCTTCAAACCTTCTAGCTTGACTCGCTACATCAGGTAAATAGGCCCTAGCAAATTTGGAGAGTCGATTGAATTCGGTGAAATACTGTTTAACTGTCATGCTGCCTTGCCTCAGTAGCACGAACTCGTTCTCCATCTGACGTTGTTCTGGAGGGGGTATAAACTCCTCTTCAAACGCAGCACGAAATATAGCGCCCCGCTCCGCGTCGACGCTACGTACAAGTGAGATCGCCTTGCTTGCTCGAACGGAAGTCTTCTCGGAGAGTTCCCGACCGATTAATCAATGTGAGTGGGCAGAACTGCATTCTCTGATTCTTGCACGACTTAATAATAAATCTGAGTTTTTGAATGCTTGTTTGCTTAAGAAGAATGTTTTCATAAAAAGAATGATAGAACCGACTCAGCATGCTAATAAGAGAACTCACATAGCTTGTCATTAAAACGATTATGCTGCCTACTAAGAGGATATAAATGCTTGTCAGAAATGAACGAACTACAGCTATGTTAAGAGAAAGATAGAAATGTCGCATGCTTAGTTACACCGACACAGCTCAAACGAACTCTCGCCATGCTAAGAAGATAAGTAAACAAATCGCCTGAAATATGTTCCCTGATTATGCTAAGAAAGAAAGAGATAGTTTTTGCATGTTCAATAAGAATCAATCGTGCTTGTCAAAAATATGTTTTGCTTGTCTGTTTTGCTATATCGAACTGCTGTCTTGGATTCGTATATGCATAGACTAATAGTGCACCCTGATGTTCCGTGCCTTCGGGTTCCAGGGGGTGTGCTATTAGATATGTGAAAAGATGTGTTTGCTTGAATAAGAAGAAGAGTATAGTCTAATAGTCCGCCCTGATGTTCCGTTCCTTCGGGTTCCAGGGGGGTGTGGCTATTAGATTGTTAAGTGCTTGTGAATGTGAATGTGAATGTGAATGTGATTGTTGCATTGGTCTCGGACAACTTGTGCACAAGGTAATAGTCTCTCGATCGATTCCTGGGGCACTGGGAATCGGTCGGTCCGGAAGGGATTGTGAGAGCACCCTAATGTTCCGTTCCGAAAGGATCTAGGGGGGTATTATTGTCCATCAATGAGTTTCTCAGGACCGTCATATAGATAGGGAGCATGCTAGGTTTACCTTCTTGCATACCTATCGTTTGTGGCACCAGAAGATGGATTCATAAGTTTATGCATATATGAAAATTGTGGCTAACTTGTGCGTCTGCTGCAGGGATAACCGTTCAGCTAGGGGGTAAGAATATGAGTTTATACATAAGCCTGATTGCTCATTATGATGTGCATCATAGAGTTTATCTGATAGTGTTGTATGCATTTGCATCGGTTGGACAATGGCTATTGGTGAAGAGCTGAACCTTGGTTACGGCTGCTATAACGGCAGTGATGTTGCAACCATGAGTCACAGCTGCTAATAGCATCAGATAAAGGAGTCATTGGTTAGCTGGTTTACCGCTACCGATCCTGAGTTTCTCGGGGACCGACCTTTGAATGATAGTTACTTGTGTGCTTGATTTAATGATAGTTCCTATATGCTGCCTTGCCCCTAAGAGTTAGACTTGTGTTGCACAATACATGCTGCGCACTACACGATAGAGCACTATCCCAATTTGTATGCTCATAGTTTGAATATGCTAACTGTTTTAAAGTTATGTTTTCAAAGATGTAATCTGACTATAGTTCTGAACTGCATGAAATGAACTTAGGTAAAAACTAGCAAGATCACTAGTAATACAATATTTTGCCACATGATTACTTAGTGTGGGTTTCAGGGGGTGTAGCTTCTGTTCAGTTGTTTTATCTCACCAGTACTTGCATAAAGTGCTGACCCACCAACAGTTTGCTTGTTCTCAGGTGCTCGTTCATCTGAGTAAGCGATAGCCGTGCCTCATCCCAAGGAACCGAAAATTTGGAGTCGATACCTGGAGCCGCATCGAGTTGTGCCTGCTTTGAGTTGCTTTTGTATAAAGGGACATAATGTATGGAACGGTATCATTGAAATCGAGAGAAGAGTGCTTGAGCGAATTGTAACCTCGGCCATGCGCCGCTTGTAACATTTGTGAATATAAATAAAAGACCCTATTTTTATATGCCATTGTGTTCTTCACTTTTCTGCAATGTTATGTGCCGCTGCTTCAGTTATTGAATAGCTTACTTGCCCTTGTTTCAAGCTTTGGCCTTGTGCAAGTGCACTTTAGGCTTGCACGGCATCACGCCCGTGCGAGGACGATCGGTTCCGTAGGGACCAAAGCAAGGACGAACGGCCCTGCGGGACCGGGGTGTGACATAATGGTATCAGAGCGACTCGATTCCTTGCCCATTTCGTTGCCTCCAACTCTGAGATGTGCCTGATGTAAGATGCAATGAATGTTTCATACAATGAGTCCGTAAATATTCTCAAAAGTGCCGGCAAAAGTTTTCTGGATTTGGTTTTCTTTTGCTTGAGATGTGATTTGTGATTTGTGTTGGCTAGAGTTATATTGGGTTATGACTTCTAGAGTTTTGATTTGGGATGGTGAGGGATGAGGACTATCGCTGCTCTGTGTTTTCGAGAAGTTTATCCTTGAAGTTTTGAGGACGAAACTTTTTGTTAGTGGGTAAGTATGTAGAGCCCCGCTCCGCGTCGACGCTACCTACAAGTGAGATCGCCTTGCTTGCTCGAACGGAAGTCTTCTCGGAGAGTTCCCGACCGATTAATCAATATGAGTGGGCAGAACTGCATTCTCTGATTCTTGCACGATTTAATAATGAATCTGAGTTTTTGAATGCTTGTTTGCTTAAGAAGAATATTTTCATAAAAAGAATGATAGAACCGACTTAGCATGCTAATAAAAGAACTCACATAGCTTGTTATTAAAACGATTATGCTGCCTACTAAGAGGATATAAATGCTTGTCAGAAATGAGAACAACTACAGCTATGTTAAGAGAAAGATAGAAATGTTGCATGCTTAGTTACACCGACACAGCTCAAACGAACTCTCGCCATGCTAAGAAGATAAGTAAACAAATCGCCTGAAATATGTTCCCTGATTATGCTAAGAAAGAAAGAGATAGTTTTTGCATGTTAAATAAGAATCAATCGTGCTTGTCAAAAATATATTTTGCTTGTCTGTTTTGCTATATCGAACTGCTGCCTTGGATTCGTATATGCATAGACTAATAGTGCACCCTGATGTTCCGTGCCTTCGGGTTCCAGGGGGGTGTGCTATTAGATATGTGAAAAGATGTGTTTGCTTGAATAAGAAGAAGAGTATAGTCTAATAGTCCGCCCTGATGTTCCGTTCCTTCGGGTTCCAGGGGGTGTGGCTATTAGATTGTTAAGTGCTTGTGAATGTGAATGTGAATGTGATTGTTGTATTGGTCTCGGACAACTTGTGCACAAGGTAATAGTCTCTCGATCGATTCCTGGGGCACTGGGAATCGGTCGGTCCGGAAGGGATTGTGAGAGCACCCTGATGTTCCGTTCCGAAAGGATCTAGGGGGGTGTTGTTGTCCATCAATGAGTTTCTCAGGACCGTCATATAGATAGGGAGCATGCTAGGTTTACCTTCTTGCATACCTATCGTTTGTGGCACCAAAAGATGGATTCATAAGTTTATGCATATATGAAAATTGTGGCTAACTTGTGTGTCTGCTGCAGGGATAACCGTTCGGCTAGGGGGTAAGAATATGAGTTTATACATAAGCCTGGTTGCTCATTATGATGTGCATCATAGAGTTTATCTGATAGTGTTGCATGCATTTGCATCGGTCGGACAATGGCTATTGGTGAAGAGCGAAACCTTGGTTACGACTGCTATAACGGCAGTGATGTTGCAACCATGAGTCACAGCTGCTAATAGCATCAGATAAAGGAGTCATTGGTTAGCTGGTTTACCGCTACCGATCCTGAGTTTCTCGGGGACCGACCTTTGAATGATAGTTACTTGTGTGCTTGATTTAATGATAGTTCCTATATGCTGCCTTGCCCCTAAGAGTTAGACTTGTGTTGCACAATACATGCTGACGATAGAGCACTGTCCCGATTCGTATGCTCATAGTTTGAATATGCAAACTGTTTTAAAGTTATGTTTTCAAAGATGTAATCTGACTATAGTTCTGAACTGCATGAAATAAACTTAGGTAAAAACTAGCAAGATCACTAGTAATGCAATATTTTGCCACATGATTACTTAGTGTGGGTTTCAGGGGGTATAGCTTTTGTTCAGTTGTTTTATCTCACCAGTACTTGCATAAAGTGCTGATCCACCAACAGTTTGCTTGTTCTCAGGTGCTCGTTCGTCTGAGTAAGTGATAGCCGTGCCTCATCCCAAGGAACCGAAAATCTGGAGTCGATACCTGGAGCCGCATCGAGTTGTGCCTGCTTTGAGTTGCTTTTGTATAAAGGGACATAATGTATGGAACGGTATCATTGAAATCGAGAGAAGAGTGCTTGAGCGAATTGTAACCTCGGCCATGCGCCGCTTGTAACATTTGTGAATATCAATAAAAGACCCTATTTTTATATGCCATTGTGTTCTTCACTTTTCTGCAATGTTATGTGCCGCTGCTTCAGTTATTGAATAGCTTACTTGCCCTTGTTTCAAGCTTTGGCCTTGTGCAAGTGCACTTTAGGCTTGTACGGCATCACGCCCGTACGAGGACGATCGGTTCCGTAGGGACCAAAGCGAGGACGAACGGCCCTGCGGGACCGGGGCATGACACGAAAAGTCATCCACGAGATCGTCTCCTCTCCGTGATCAAATTGAAGAGATCGTCGATGCACGTCCCACCAATCGTGCGCGTTGAGGCGGAGCTGTAGTTGTGTCCAGGCGATGCACTTCTCTTCGGGGACCTCTAGCAGAGCGAAATGGTCTTCAAGTTCAGCCAACCGATCTGGAGCCACGATTGCATCCTCAGTCCCGTTGAATGGAGTATTGCAGACTTTCTTGAAGTGGCCAAAGTCGAAGGCAGTTACGTCCCTCGTCCTTGAAATTTGTGGCATCTCTACTTCAAGCACGGGATATTCCACCGGAGTCGCTGGCGTTGCCGCGGACTGGTTGGAGGCCAAAGTCTGCACGATCTGTTGTAGGATATTTACCTGCTTTTGCTGGACTGAGAATCGAGCTTCTATATTGTCTTGAAACTTGAGCTGACTCTCCTCCGCCCGCTTCTCGGCCCGTTTGTAGCGAGCCTTGTCCCTTTGTTGGTTTGCCTCCAACGTCCGCAATATTTGCTAGATGGGATCGATGCTTGGCGCGGCTCGCTGGCTCCTTGAACTTCCCGAAGTGCCCGAACTACTTTCTTGGCCTTGCGTTTCGTCCGGTGCTAGCGTTGCAGATTGTGCTGGAGTCATTCCTTCAAAAGAAGGTAAATTATATTAGGATCATAATATATTATGGACTTATTGCATGAACGTATCTCATTTTGGCCTAGCGAGTTCAAGAGTTCACACAGGAATTTGATCGTTAAAGGAACTTTTCCAGTGCGAGAGTCTAAGGAACTTGAATCTGTGCTCTGATACCATTATGTCATGACCCGATTCCGTAGAATCGTTGGGGCATCCCCCGAATCATGACCGCCGTGCGGGCCTGGGGTTGCGCCCGCACAAGGCTTTAATATTTTGCATAACAAGCACATATTCAGAGTACGCAGATAAATTAAAACACAGATTTGAAACATGGAAAAGTTCTCTTTATTGATAATGAACATCTATTACAAACTCTTGAACGAGTCAGCTAATTTGCCTCACGGGCTTACAAAAGTGTTTGACTTAAAATAAGATAGCAGTCCTGTACATTATATCCCTTTACTAAACTTCAAGATGTATATAGACCTCCGGGCTGAAGGACGTCTTTGCCACGAAGCTGCATTATGCTTGGGTTGCAAGCTTCTTCTTCAAGTACTTCAAAAGCGACGCGATCAGAGGATGCGCCTACAGTTGGACTGGATCGGGAAAGACGACTTTGGCTCCTCGCTCAGTTCACCTTGGTGCGGGGAACCTGTTTCAACGAGGGTCAGCATGTCAAAACATACTGGTGAAGGCGAGCTAACCCAACTATACCAATCAACACGTTGTTTTAATAAAGCATGCATATTATTGTGGGTTTCTATCTTGCCTTAGTTCATTTACAAGTAAGTAGCATATAAAATTTACTGAAATGAACTTGTCACTGTTCGGTGACTTTTACCTGTCCGTCTGAACGACCTGCACAATACTTACCATGCCTTCCCTGCCACGAAGATATAAGTTAGTATGCAACAGGTTTAAATATACATAGGGATCACTGGCATGATGCCACAAAGGGACGGGTTATAGTCTCAAGACACAGGTGATATACAACGCAGGTGGTGAGCCTCGCTGCATAACACCTTGCCCCATAACATACGACTATACATACGTTCCGTCCAGATCGGATCGGTCCCAGCGCCCCGGCGACCGTCCGTGGAACTCATAACATACCTTGTGCACAAGTTGTCCGTGATCAAACAACATTCACGATAACAGTTCCATAGCATAAATAGTTTTGCATAGTCTTTCTGATCAATGTATCGCATAGCATAAGGTGTTCAATATGCATATCATAATTTATTGAAGAAGTGTTACATTCTAACAAAAGTGAAGCATTTTATGAACATTCCAAACGAACAAGCATGCAAATGAGTAACCATTCCCATGTTGAATGACAAGCAATTTATAGTCCAAGTCTATTCCTTTTTTATCTTGATATCTTTTAGTAATTACTTGGTATCGTTTGATCGGGGCAAAGAAGAATACAATATTTATTAGGCGTGAAGACTTGGAAGCAGGGCTAGCTAATCGGGATGGTAGCCACTCACTTAGATGGTTGAAAGGGAGAAGGAAAGAGGCGCTTCACGACTCCGCTCGTAAGCCGCCTACTGCTCGTTCACCTGCATTGCACGAACAGCTTGATCAATACCTCCTCCTCTCTTTCCAATCTCGGAATTGAAGTGCAATTCAATGAACAAAAATAATAAAATCCATCAAAACCGTTCAAGAAAAACAAGCAAATCCCAAAACCAACTCAAAGCACAAAAGCAACAAGCGACATCAAAATCTGAGGCAATAAAAGATAGCAGCGGAGAGGTCCCTCCTGACTCTGCCGCTAAGTCGATCCCGGGGGCACGGTCCACTGAATATGGGAATCGATTCCGAAGAAACAAATCTATAACGAGGACGAGTTCTTGTTTCAATCTATCCTGATCGAACGATACCGTTTGTGTTTCTTAGCCGCGCTCCCCGCACCGGGGGAACATGACGCTACATCCTGTGGTATGACATACTTGATAAGGCAAGCACGAGAATGTATAGGGTCTCGATATCCATGTCTAGGTGACGTTACACAACTCCGCATATGGCATTGGAACCAGAATATTATTCGGACGCTAAGTATTGTCACACGGTCCTAGGTTGAACAGAGATATTACAGTAATAAATCAAGAGAATAGTATAAACAAATGCTGCAAGTATGGCAAGGTACACTTGCCCGGGGTTCTGGCTCCAACTGCTGCTCTGGTATCAGCGGAATCTGCAGGTACTCCTCCGAATGCTGTAATAAATGTTTCCATCAGATTCAGAAGACATCAAATAGCTAGAATTGCCTGTCCATGAGTCCAATTTGGACACAGGGGTAAAGTGACAGTTTCTGGTCAAAGCGGGGTCCACATGTGGCCTACTTCGCACCGAAAATGTGTCAGAGACAATATTCTCCAAATTCACCAAACTTAGTGTCTACAAGTCCAGAATGATGATACGAACCCAACAGAATATCCAGAACTGGATTCCGATGAGTCGATCACAAAATTGCCCGTCAAGTAGAGCGTGGGGCCCACGATACGTGATTTTGTCAACGTTCTCAGAATCGAACCAAACTTGGGTCTCAGGACCAGCGTATTGCTATGAGTCTGATGGCGTAAGTTTCATTTCGATACGATGAGCGTATACGAAGTTACAATAAGTTCCAGAATAGGGCCGATACGGGATGTTGTCGACGAATACGCATTGATTTCGGTGTGCACGCACATCCAAATCAACTTCCACAAAATCAAACATGTCTGTATTAATGGCGCACACCTTTCAGTGAAGTTCGCATATGACCAAGTCATCCCGTTTAGCGGGGCGCACCTAGTTCCGGAAAAAATAGGGTATTTATTTTCTAAATTTTTTTTCGTAGTTTGCGATCGCCACCGGACGCGATACCCCGAATAAGTTGTACGGGGTTCGAGAGGGTCACGCGGTCTATGCGTCACAGTAGACGAAACAAAAAATGGGACAACGAGGAGAGAGAAATAGTCACCTGAACAGGGCGCCAAAGATGACTGAAATATGCGTTTCTGCGAGGTGGCGCAATGCGGCACGGCCAGCTTGCTGGCAGCGGCAGCGGCTAGGGCACGGTGGAGGCGGCTCTGAGACGAAGTCGGCTTGGGCTGGGCTAGCGGAGGGACGACAGTGGTAGCTCGGAGGGGTGGAGAGGCAGTGGCAGCTGTGGGAGCGAGGGAAAGCGGCGCTGGAGTCGTCATGGCGGCGCTGACGGAGGCGAAGCTGGAGGGGGGACACGGTGGTGAGTGGTGGTGGTGGAGCTCGGGGGCGGATGATCGTCGGCGGCTGGAGGAGCTCGTCGGAGGCTGCAACAGAGGGAGAAGGTGGCGGCAGAGGTGGGTGATGGCGGTGGAGGAGAAGGGTTGCGGGAGAGGATTTTATAGGGTGGCCGGGGAGAAGAAAGGGCGACGGTTGCAGGAGGTGGAGCGGGGCAGGAAGGCTGGGCGGCGCTGGTTACAGTGGAGCAGGCTGAGCGTCGGCCGGGGCGGTTGGAACGGCAGGAGAAGGGAGCTGCGGGGTCGGGAAGTTTTAGGGATTTACTATAGCAGTAATTTGGGTAACGGGTTCGGGTTAGCGGGTCGGGTTCTGGATTCGGGTCTGGATCTGACCCGCTAGGGTATGGGTCGGGTACGGGTTGTGGGTACGGGTCGGGTATGGATCCGACCCGTTAGGGTTGGTCCGGTTTGGTTCAGGATGGGTCCGGTTCAGGGTTAAACCGGTTGGTTCAACCCGGTTCAGTTTGGTTTATTTTGGTTTAAATAAAAACTTAGTTTTTAGGTCTTTAAAAATAGTTCTGGGGTCCAATAAATTCCAGGAAATTTATCTTATGTCTAATATTTTATTTTACACCCAAAAATATTATTTTCATAATATTTTAATATTTAATAAAAATATTTAAAATTATTTAATACCAGAATACTTTGATTTTAATTAGTTAAAAATTCTCAATTTTTTTTAAAAATTTGCTTTTAAAATCCTGAAAATCTGGGGGTTTACAACAGCCACTGTTATTGCTGCTGCTTGTAGCTACTATTACGGCAACTACTGCGGATGTTGTTGTGACTACTGTTGCGCCACTGGCCTCCGTTCGATCGGCCCAACATCGGTCACCAGTACCCCCACCTCTCCTCTTGAGGTCCTTTCTCCTGATCATTATCCTTATAAATAGAATGTTGATAAATATTTATGCTTATATATAGGAATGTAAAAATTATGTAGTTATGATTATGCCTTAATTTGTGAAGTATCTTGCAATATGTACATCAAATTAGAACTTATTCCTAAGCAACCAGGAAAAAATGCCAAATCTCTAAGGTAAGAAATCTTGGTAAACAAATTTTAGTCCTGAAAAAGTTTACTTTATTGTCCATATTAATTGCTTGTGACTTCCGGTGTTGAGCTATTCCACCGAAGGGGTCAGCGAACCCAAAAAATTATACAGAAGGTTGCTCCGGGTCTTTTTATCAACTGTAAAAAAATTTAAAGTTCAGAATATAAATGAGACTCTGCCAAAAATTTTACGAATTTTCAGAGATAAAATTTTCGGAAGTCCGATAATCGGTTGGACTCTGTTTCAAGTTATCTTAGTTACTTGACTTTAAGACTTGAACTTTAAAATTCTTAGATTTGGAAGTTAGAATTTAAGGCGCGTAGGATATACTTACACATGCACAAAAGAACAACAACAATCTCAATATTTTATATTCTAGGTAAGAGGACAATTCCATGTTTTCAAAAAATTTCTTCCAAGTAAAATATTACCGTTTTAACGTGATGCCATGAGCACACAAAATGAGATATATGAGATTTGAATGATTAATGTCTCTGCTAAGATAGAACAATTATCAAACTATATCCTCGTAAAGCGTGTGGTTAATGATATACGAGACGAGATACAAATCGAACATGTAATTCAACTTAAATTGTATGTTAGATATGAATGATTATAAATTTGTAGAATTACATTGTGGTGGGAGAGAATATTTTGATCATACTATCGAATTGTTTGCAATATCAATTGTTTAAAAAGTAATGTTGATCAGTAGTTCCAGTATACGTATGGCCATACAATGATCGAGGTGAGGATGAGCTCACTTACTTATCATTGTATCCAAATTCTTGAAAGAGATCAAGAAATTCGATAATTGTGTATATCCAATGTTATCATGTTCTGAATTCTTGAAAAAGATCAAAAAATTCGACATTTATTTATATTATCACATGATCCGAATTCTTAAAATAAAATAAAAAATTTGATAATTATTTATATCATGTGTTATCACATTAAGTGTGATTCAATAGTTATTAAGTGATCCAAGGGAGACCACCTTACATGTGGGACTTGAACCTAAGCACCGTCCATCCGAAAATATTACCTGATCCCGGGTATATGGGGTTATTGCCGAGATAATAGGTGAGGTTATGATCCAAAAGCATTCTCTAAATTGCATTTGCATATATAAATTGTTATTGTGAATTGTGTTTTGTGATTGTGTTTTGACATTATTAGAATTGGTTTAGTTAGGAATTAAATTTTGTATTTTAAGTTAAAGCTACAATTAATAATAAATATCCTAGTTCTTCTATGTCAGTCGTTCTTTTACTTTCAGATATGAAATCTCACTTAAAATTTACCATCATTCTATTTTATTTTTATTTTAAACGTTCTTGACATAAGGGCTTGTTTGTCGTTTTGATGACCTAGTTTTGTTCACTAGAAAAAGAAGATACTGGAAGAAATGCCACCTCCAGTGATGACGCTGATTGATAATGGTTTTCTAGAAAATTAACAAACATCATTTTGTAGCTGGCACATATAAATTAAAAGTTTTGAGAACTCTGGAGTTTTATATGTTTAGATATGTATGAAATCAGAATGTAATATATGTTAGACAGTTGTAAGTTTCCTAATTTCTCTGTACTTTATCTTATAATTTTACAAGCGATAATCGCAAATACGATATTATATATTGTTTTGTTTTTGGAGATGTATTCACGTACTAGATCTCCATAAATTGGGAGCAGGGCGTGACAAGTCTTTAAGTGGTGGCCCATGCAGGTAAAGCTTTTAAAAACCTATATAGGTTAAGCTTAGACCCTAAGTTATGTTCTTAGGAAAGTCTAGAAAGAACCTTATAATGGAAGTACATAACAGTATTAGGATAACATATGTTTTATCTATACACAAGAAAATTTAAGGAATTATTGGTGGGGATAATTGACATAATTGCATTTTAGAATAAAAAATTATATATATATATATATATATATATATATATATATATATATATATATATATATATATATATATATTTCATTTACAACTGTATTTGAAATTTATTTGAGGTTACTGATTTAAGGTTATCTTGAGTATTGATCGTGTCTCGTTTATGACATATACAGTTTTAGGAGATAATAGACAGAGGCTTGATGTATATCATAACTTTGTGAGGAGGAGATGATGACTAACGTCGGACCAGATTATACCCGTATATCATACTCATATATGGAGTTCGTTATGGAATTTACTATCCAGTAGTTCAGGATATGGAAAACGTAGCAGAATATACTTTAAAATGATCAATATCTATATAGTTATAAAGAGCTAGCAGTCTATAAATTCCATCCCAAGTGCGGATTATTATCACGGTACCTTACTAGCATGGAAGGAGATTTACCCCGAGGCTACTATTTTCAGGATGGAGCGTATATCCATCTATCCATCTAGAATGGGAAATGATAAGAGGAAGTTAGTATATTAGGATTAGTGGTGTCTCATTGTAAATAGAAGCATTATGCCTGTTATATCTCATTTTGTCAATATTAGATGTAAATGGGGACCAAGATGTAAATAGTAGCAAATGTATAAATAGTATGTATGTAGTATTTAGCATCCCCAGCTGCATTTTTGTATCATCTTTTGATATAGAGAATGAAATATGCACATTTTCTATCACGTGTTCAAAAATTCTTATAATATATCTTTATTCCCCACTCCAATGAATTACAAGACTTCTTGAAATGCTTTTAATATAGTATAATGATTATACTATTCAAACTTTTTGATTCACATCAAATTCTATTTTCATGGCAGATCTTTAATATTTTGTCTTCAGACTCGTACCATTCATTGAAAACTTTGCATATCCCTAATCTTCAGGAAATGACTTCTCCTTCCCAATAAATTCTTCCTGAACGATTATATTTTGACTTACGATTATATATATATATATATATATATATATATATATATATATATATATATATATATATATATATATATATATATATGAGGTTCTCTAGAAAATTATAGAAACGAAAGCCAGCCAGTGCATATGGCACATGCAACGTCTATTAAGATAATTTGAACGACTAGAAGTAGCATTCACTCCCAAGACTAGGGGGACAACTCTGGATTGGAAAACTAAATCTACTAGATTTTGCTGGAACAAAAGTTCTATAGAGACTGGATATAGGTTAAAGATAATCAAAGGACTACTAAAGGGAGCAAAGATTTCTAAAGACGATATGGTGACTATAGTAAGAATACAGCTTAAGAATGTAATAGAAGATTTGTAGAGTGCAAAATACCTAGAAATGTCAAAATAGATTGTATTATGGAAGGCATTTAAAAGAGGATTGCAAAAAGATTTTCCAACAATAGCCAGAATGGAACTAGAATGAAGGTTTATCCATTTGAAACAAAATAAAATATTTGTCGATGAATACGCTTCAAAATTTACAAGATTAAGTAGGTTTTGCCCATATATGGTAACATCAGAAGAAATAAGAGTAGCTCGATTCCAAGAAGGACTAGATAATAAGCTCAAGACCCAAGTAACACCATATAGATGTTGAACCTATGCTGGCGTAATATAAGTAGCAAGGTATCAGAAAAATAATAAATATGGTCTGAAAATAGGAGGATATAACAAGAATCGAGAAATAATATCATCTCAATCAAATAAATCAATAGCAGAGCAAGGTCAAGGAATGTTGCAGGAGACCTCTTAAATCATGTTTGAGGATTGGATTCCATGAACATTGAGCTCAGGACTGTCAACGACAAATCGCTGGAAGAACTCAGACTCAAATTAATCTACAATGAACAAGATCGATGAACCAAGCTTTTAATCCAAGGCTTGTACTTCAAGAGAATGAACCCAGGGCTATGATGCTTCTAATATACCAGGATTTTCTTATATAGTTCAGCATCAGTTGTATTCGATTATAGAGAAACACATTCTTTCATATATACTACTTTTGCATCTATATAAGAAATTGAGTTTTTTTTTCCTACGAGAATGGTCTAGCAGAAATTAATAGAATATGTAGAGAATACTCAGTTATGTTAGGAGATAAAAGTTTGCAGGTTCAATTATTGGTCTTTTATATGAATAACTATGATGTTGTACTTGGAATAAATTGGTTGATTCTAACTCTAATAATTATAGATTGTAGCTTAGTATGCATTTTTCTACTACCAGAACAAGAAATGCTTGAATTGTACAAGATTAGAAGAAATTTGATATTATGAATTAGAAAGATTTGAAATTTCTTCAGTAGAATTTTTTAAAAATCAAGAGATGGATGAATGCCCACGAATTAATTATAGATAAATTTAAAAGATAAATACCTTGAGGATTTACCAAGAATTGTCATTCAAAGGACTTGTATAATTCAATATTGATCCGATTCCTAAAACAACAACTACTGTCAAGAAAATTTATCCAATGAACAACTTCTAGAATTTGATATTGGTACTATGAATTTCAAGATCTCACTATTTGAATTGACAAATGCCTTGCAATACGCAATACTTATGGATTTGATGAATATTTTATCAATATTTGGACAAATTTAATTTTTGGTTTATCAAGTACTAATATATACAAGGTAAAAAAGAATATGAAGCTAATTAAGGATAATACTCCAAACTCCGAGATAGATGAAATCATATAGAAATGAAGCAAATATGAATTTTGGCTATACCATCCTTGGGAACCATAGAGAGTGGAGGATGCATGTAACTGGAGTTTTGATTTCGGTGGCATAGGAAAATTTGGAGGTTGAAGTTATTGAGTAAAGGCTAAATTGAGGTAAATTATAAATATTGAGCTTGAACTTGTCAAAGTGGTGATTTTTTATGTTACAACAGAGAGTAAAAGGAGTACTTAGGGTTATTCTATAAAGGAATAAGTATGATTAAAACAAGGATTTCTCAAGCACTATGTTTTGTTGGATATTAGATGTTCGAAAATGCTTACTTTAATTCTCTTAATTTGTTGGATTACCAAGTTTTCGTCTTGTTGAGTAATATATTAATATTTGTGATTATTTATGATGACAAGGTGGAGTTTGGGAATTAACCAAACCATTTGGGTCTGATTTCCTTGATCAACATTTTCTGAGGAAAAAATAAATTAGCACCTATAGCCATTCACCGGGCTTGCATGTATTAGTTTTGTTGAAAATACAAATAGTAAGGTCAATTGGTAATCTACTACTTGCTCTATTCTAATATGGGAGAGGAATTTATTTTATACTTATATCAAAGTTTATTAAGTATTGTTACCTTTGCTAACATATAACATGCTCTTGTACATGATACACATACTTTTCTCAAACACCCACTTTATTATGAAGTCAGTAATGAAGGATCCCTAATGACTTGTGAACTGCTCAGTAAATGCAATATAGGAAGTAAGTAGATTGTAGGTTACATTTGGCTTATTTGTACCCATAGTCTATGGTTTCCTTAATTTTGTTGGGCGCATCGCGGAAGCGTTTACCAACCCACCTGAGATAACCAACCAATCTACGAATACCAAGCACAGATGAAGACAAGTATAGGGCGATGACTACGTCACCTGGACAAATCTCAACCTTTATAACTCAGATAAAATTACAAGATTGCAAAAAACTAATATTGAAACCCTTTGCCCTAATAGGTTCAACCCCCTCCAACACTCAAGAAGGAAGGACAAAAATTATAATTGAAATCACTTATCAACCCATAGGAATTTCCCTAACCAAAGTTGATGGCTCCTCGATTAGACCTCCTTCTTCGTTATGTCTTGGATGACGAAGTCCTCAGAGCCAAGCACGAACTTTCTCTTAGAATCCTTGTGGACTTATACCTTGAATCTCCACCTTTGTGCATCCTTTGTTCCTTCACCCTCCTCTTATATTTATAGGATGAGAAATTCTATTTTAGTTCATAATAGAATTTTCTAAATAGGAAACCCTAAAATGAGAATCCAATTATGGATGTCTAAATATGGTCAGATTAAATATTTGATATAAGTTTGAAATCTAATCAAATATTATATTTAATGTAAAATTTTAAATTATATTAAATAAAATCTTTGACCATATTTGGGTTCCAAAATTTATAAAATTCAGACTAGACCCTAACAATCTCCCCCTCCAGTTTGATACCACGTATTGAGCGTGGCATGAAACATTTGTCAACCCACCTGAGATAACCAACCAATCTACGAACACCAAGCAAATATGAAGACAAGTATATGGCGGTGACTATGTCACCTGGACAAATCCTAACCTTTATAACTCAAATAAAATTATAATATTACAAAAAACTAATGTTGAAACCCTTTGCCCTAATAGGTTCAACCCCCTCACTAAACTCAAGAAGGAACGACAAAGATTATAATTTAAATCATTCACCAATCTGTAGCAATTTCTCTAACCGAAGTTAACGACTTCTCGATTAGATCTCCTTCTTCTTCTGTCTTGGATGAGAAAGTCCTAATAGCAAAGCACAAACTTTCTCTTATATTTTTTTATGGACGTGCACCTCAAATCTTCATTTTTGTGCATACTTTGTGCCTCCACCCTCCTCCTATATTTATAGGATGAGAAATATCCTATTTTAGGTCATAATAAAATTTTTAAATAGGAAACCCTAAAATAAGAATCCTATTACACGTAAAATAGTCCAACAACAATTATGAACATCCAAATATGGTCAGATTAAATATTTGATATAAATTTGAAATCTAATCAAATCTTATATTTAATATTGATTTTTAAATTATATCAAATCAAATCTTTGACCATATTTGGGCTCCAAAATTTGTCAAATCCAGACTGGACTCCAACAATCTCCCTCTCTAGTCTGATGAGAGGGTGTTGACACCATGACTCCTCAATTGGTCCATGTCCGTCGCCCCACAATAGAGTTTCTACTCCCCCATGCCAGTAATCTTTTATCACCCGAGCTGCTTTGCATCTTTCTTTGTCTCTAGCTCCTCGACTGTCACATCTACGCTAGCTGCCATGCGTAGCATCTCTTGCATCACTGAGATCCTGTTGATATCGATGACACGACCAAGACCAAAGTTTCTGACTAACAGCCTCACCGTGAGTCTCGGTTTTCTATCCCTGACTTCCTTCTTCCACCGAAACGTGTTAAAGTTTTGATGAGCTTCTTCACCTTTGGCTGGCCCAACCAAGCAGGCAGTATGATTCTCTCGAGATTCAAACTCCTGAATATGCCCACCTTCGTGTCCGAACCTGAAACTCTCCCATACATATGTGTTCTCGAGCAGAATATCATGCACTGTACATGTCGTCGATGACCCACAGCTCCTCCTGAACTGTGTGAATGATGATGCTCCCATCTTAGATTGAGTTTGCTGTAAACCTTAATCTCCTTTCTAGCTTCGAACTACTAAAACCGATATTGCTTTGTGAAGCTTTGGAAAACCATACGTCACCAAAACCGCATTTGTGGAACAACCCCCACTTGGAGATTGACCAGCTATCATGGGACCGACAGAATGACCCTTAATATTTGACTTGTCACCATTCGTAGCTTTGTCTCGACGAATCAAATTCTTGGTAATCCTTAAAGTATCTTGAAACTCTTCCAAGATAAGTTCTCGATGATCCCCCTCTTGTCGAATATCCCTCGAGCCTCCATCTGGTATCCGTGTCTTGCTTGTATACCTTATCACTGTGAGCCTGTACATGTCACAACACAAATCTTCTCGAGACCGTTGTTTGAAACCCTTCGTAAGCATCCATTCTTTGTCCCCAAACAGACTGCGACATCCATCATCTGTCAGCCTCTCCACCGAAACTAAGTTATAGCCCAAACTCGGTACATGTCGCACACCCTTGAGAATGAGCTTCTCACCAAGATCCGTTGTCAAGTGCATATCATCGATGCCTATAACTGTATTCGTTTCCTTGTTTCTCATATTTATACGTCCAAACCTGCCATCATGGTATGACATAAAGATTCTCCTATGCAGAATAATATGATACGATGCCCCCGTGTCCATGACCCAATTACCATCATGACACATGTCACAAGGTTCCTCTGCATCGGTTACTGTGATGATAAGATCTTCCATAGCTGTGAGATCCTCCTGATCATCCTTGCCTTTGGCCTTCTCAACTTTGAGCTTCATGCAGTTTCTCTCGATATGACCCCTTTTGCCACAGTGATAGCAGCTCTCCTTGTAGTCCACAGTTGCAAGATCCTGAGAACTCACTCCTATCCTCGCTTGTGACTTGGGTCTTCCCTTCTCGTAGGAAGCCACCAGAGCGGACTCCTGCAACGATTCCACTAGATTATGCCGGACCTCCTCGTTTAACAAGCTGCTTTTGACTGCCTCTATCGTGACAACTTCACCCGGAGCGGAGTTGCTCACCGACAACACCAATATCTCCCAGCTTTTTGGCATAGAACTCAAAAGCAGAAGGATGTAAAGCTTATCTAATCACCATCTTCATCGCAGACAGCTGATTGATGATGTCCTGAAACTCGTTTATATGTTGTGCCACTGGTGCACCCTCCACGTACTTTGAGTTGACAAGTTAGAGAATAATAAATGCCTTATTGCCAACCATCTTCCTTTCATACAATGAATGCAGCTTCCCCCACAATGCTTTTGCAGACCTCTCCATAGACATGTGGTAAAATACCGAGTCGTCCAGCCATTGGTGGATGAATCCAACAGCCTTTCGATCCAGTCATTTCCAGTCATCAATACCTTTGTTCGATGGCTTTGTATTGTCGCCCTCTAATGGACCATGCAAGTCCTTGCACTAGAGTAGATCTTCCATCCTTGGCTTCCAAATTGCCAAGTTTTTTCCTGCGAGGGTGATCGTATGAGTGTTCATCGGCTCCATAGGCTTAGTTGGACCTTCCCTCTCGAGAAGAATCTGACTCTAATACCATGTGTTCGGCGTGGGGCGAAAGCGTTTATCAATCCACCTGAGATAACTAACCAATATACTAACACCAAGCGCAAATAAAAACAAGTATATGGAGGTGACTACGTCACCTAGACAAATCTCAACCTTTATAACTCAAATAAAATTATAATATTGCAAAAAACTAATATTGAAACCCTTTATCCTAATAGGTTCAACCCCCTCACAAAACTTAAGAAGGAACGACAAATATTACAATTGAAATCACTCACCAACCCATAGCAATTTTCCTAACCGAAGTTAACGACTCCTCGATTAGATCTCCTTCTTCCTTTTGTCTTTGATGGCAAAGTCCTAACAGCAATGAACGAACTTTCTCTTAGATTTTCTTGTGGACGTGCACCTCGAATCTCTACCTTTATGCATACTTTGTGCCTCCACCCTTCTCTTATATTTATAGGATAAGAAATATCCTATTTTAGGTTATAATATAATTTCCTAAATAGGAAACCCTAAAATAAGAATCCTATTACACCTAAAATAGACCAACACCAATTATGGACGTCCAAATATGGTCAGATTAAATATTTAATACAAATTTAAAATCTAATCAAATCTTACATTTAATTTAGATTTTCAAATTATATCAAATTAAATCTTTGACCATATTTGGGCTCCAAAATTTACCAAATCTAGACTGAATCCCAACAAATTTGTAGGATATAAGGGAGTGATAAGTACTCGATAGAATGACATACCGAATAACAATTAAGCATGCCATGATTTCTTGCTTGAGAAAGGCTTTCCATTAAGCTGGATGGCTGTACTGAGGCTAGAAATTTTATCGATCTAAATCATGCTTTTGTGGTAAGAATAGGTGACGATGTGGTTGTAGTACTGTGTTAATCTCATAATGTGTGCTAGCTCTAGCACTTGGATAATTGTGTCTTGACATGAGTTTCTTTTGCTTTAGATACTTAAATTTTGAACTAAAATTTGGAGATATCATACATGGAAAGATCAAGATTAATACAGGTCATACATGAGGTCATAAAGGGTTAAAATATGCTTGAGTTAAAGATGAGCTAATTAGAGTTACTCAAGGATTTTGATATGAAAATGAAATATCATCTAGGAAGGACAATAAAGTGGTGTGTGCCTTAAACACAAGACCTATGGGTTCTTCATGAATACACCAAAAAGGATTTTGAATAATTTAAGAAAGATAGAAATTAAAGTAAAAAAAGGATGATGGGTTCATTTGAAATAAAATCATTTTGGTAGATAGAATAAAGCTGTTTCAACAAGAAAATATCGAATTTCAAAAGTTATAAAAGAATATGAAAATATAATTACAGACTAGGATACAAAGGTATCCAAAAGGATCTCTGAGGTTGGAATCGATATAAAGGCTTATAAGACTTCTTCAAAACTCTTTCAGTACCAAAATAGAAAATAGGAGTATGATTCATATCAGGATTTTTCGGAACTACGAAGGATAATATTATATTAATAACTGAAGATAGACTTAGTACATATGGCTGAACTATACAATTCAAGTTGGACAATCCACCAATGTAAATATACATTAGAGAAGTTGAGATTATGGGAAAGAACTGAAGATATATCATACTAAGTGGACCTACCACCATCACTAAAAGGAGTTCATATATCCCAGTTTCAAAAGATATATACAAGACCCAAGTTATATGTTGGAAACATTGAAGATCACGATAGGACCAACATTACGTATATAGCAAAATGACCCGTCGAAGCTCTAGTTCAAAGGGAAAATTAAGTTATTCCTCTTGTTAGAATATTATTGAACAAACTCACGTGAAGAGTCTACTTGGAAAAGAGAAGAAGATATATAGTAACAATATCTGTATTTGTTGGGTTATCAAGCTTAGTCTTCCTCCATACTTTTGTACTACTTATATTAACTTGTTAGTATGATTCAAAATTTCAAGGACGAAATTTTTCTAAGGAGACTAGAGTGTCATAGCTGAATTCCAATATACGATATTTAGATATATTAGTCGTATCTTAAGATACTGCGATTTGGTATTATTATTACTTTAAAAAATTTATATATAAAAAAATAATTGTTCTATTAAAATAAATCAATTATTTTTGAAATTTTCATAAACTAATAGATTTATATATTGAAGTCCAATTACAAATATATTTTGCAAAAACTTTTTTCCAAACTAGTCCCTAGAATAATTTTTGTAATTACACAAATTACCTAGCCACCTAACCTACTTAGGTGGCATCATGCATGAAAGTTGAGGATAGGATAGTCATTTACTTTCCTAGGCTTAATGATTATGTCTCATGTTTGAAAAAAAAAGTGAAATAAGGAGTACAAGGGAGAGAGAGCAATCAATTCCTTACCTCTCTCTTTCTTTCATGTAACCGAGCAAGCCCTTTCCCTTTTATTTCTATTTCCTTCTTCTTTACCTTTCCATACTTTCCCTCCCGCTCACTGCTATCATGGCCATTGCAGCCATTGTTATTGCTCCTGCTTGCAGCTACTAATACGGCAACTACTGCGGCTGATGTTGTGCCGCTGGCCGCCGACCGATCGGCCCACCATCGATCACTAGTACCCCAACCTCTCCTCTTGAGGTCCTTCCTACTGATCATTATCCTTATGAATAGAATATTGATAAATATTTATGCTTATATACGGTAATGTAAACATTTTGTAGTTATGATTATGCCTTCATTTGTGAAGTATCTTGCAATATGTACATCAAATTGGAACTTATTCCTAAGAAACAGGAACAAATGCCAAATTGCTAAGGTAAGAAAGCTTGGTAAGCAAATTTTAGTCCTAATCTTTTTTACTTTATTGTCCACATTAACTGCGTGTGACTTCCGGTGTTGAGCTATTCCACCGAAGGGGTCGGTGAACCCGAACAATTCTACAGAGGGTTGCTCCGATCTTTTTATAAACTATGAAAATTTTTAGAGTTCAGAATATAAAGGAGACTATGCCAAAATCCTTAAGAATTTTCAGAGATAAAATTTTTGGAAGTTTGATAATCGGTTGGACTCTGTTTCAAGTTATCTTATTTACTTGATTTTATGACTTAAACTTTAAAATGCTTATATTCGAGAATTAGAATTTAGGACGCGTATAACACACTTACATGTGCACAAAAGAACAATACAAATGTCAATATTTTATATTTTAGGTGAGGAGGACAATTCCATGTTTTTATATTTTTTTTCCAAGTAAAATATTATAGTTTTAACGTGATGCCACGAGCAAACATGACAAGATATATTTGATTTGAATGATTAATATCTCCGCTAAGATGGAACAATTACTGAACTATATCCTCGTTGTAGAAGCATGAAAAATATGCTACCGAATTATACGCAGTATGCATAAAACTCGCGTAAAACAGAGTTTTCAGTGCTGTGTGGCGTAAGATATGACTTCAGAGCCATCGGCGTACAGCAGAGCTTCATCGCTAGTACAGCGTAAAATATAGCTCCAGAACAACCCGCGTAATATAGTATGTCAAGACTGCTTAGGCGTAAAAAGGTTGTCACATCGCCACTTTATGGCGTAAAACTTATCTGCTTTTAATGCAACATGAAAGTGTACGAGGAACGCTTCGTTTTCCTCGAATGAACCTGTCAGATCATGCAGTGAACCTGACTCCTGACGAAAAGTACTGCACAACTATCCAGACGACGGCTGTAATGATGGGGCGACATAGAGACCCAGACTGTCGTTTAGTGACATTTTTTTGGTAGAAACTGCTTTTACGCATTCAAGGGAGTACGCTGCCTAGTTTTATACAGGCAGATATGAGCTTTTACCCTCAGCAAAAGACAAAAAGGACCGCCACATGAAAAGCTGCTCTTCGTACAGAGCTCGAGGCACGTCACTGCAGTTAATGCGTGTGATGAGGGCAGATCTCTGCATTTAATGCACGGGATTTGGTTCTATTTTCAAAGACTGGGTGAGCCATAATTACGGCTAATACGTCCACATCATCACCTCTTCATGTTACGCCATCAGGCTATTTTCAGCTTTAGGAGCATGCTGTACGCTATCTCCTAGAAATATGCTGACCTGGCTATTTTTAATTACAGGAGTATGCCGTATGCTATCTCCTCGGAATACGCCAACTCAGGTTATGTCTTGCATTGGTGCGTGATAAGGCTATTTCGTCCAGAATATGCTCAAGACCTCAGACAAGGAAGGACGAGCGGCTATCTTTACGCCGACTACCCATCCATGCGACATCAGACTTCTACGCCTACTTGGCTTCTATGCCAACCTGACGGCTTCTACGCCTACTGGGCTTCTACGCCTACTTGGCTTCTATGCCAACCTGACGGCTTCTACGCCTACTGGGCTTCTACGCCTACTTGGCTTCTACGCCATCAGAACAGCTATTTGGTTTTTACGCCAACGAGACAGTTATTGACTTCTACGCCAATCATCTCTACGCGAGGGGCGGTTACCCACGTGGCTTGCATGCCATGATCTTTGCAGCAGTTATACGCATTATCTCTTAATGGGACACGCGTCACACGCTCATTCATAAGATCATTTATACGTGGGTAGCAGTTATGATAACCATCGCGTAAAAGGTGCGGCTCTCTCCGCTGTTCAATTTCTACGCCTATAAATATAGACCTCTGTCTACGGAGGTCAAGGGGGGATCAGAAAATTTGGAGAACAGAGGTCGGAAGAAAGGTCGAAGAGAGATCAAGAGTCAAAGAAAGCAAAAAGCACAGATCGACGATTTTGGCATCGAGCATCTACTTCTTCTTGCAACCTTTGAAGCATCTATTTTTTCTACAGCACTTCTTCATCATCGTGTGGTCCAAGGGACAAAGTGATCGACTGCAGATCAGACTCCTATAGCAATATTTACCCAGATTAAAATTTGTACTTAACATCCTCGTATAGGATTAATAGTACTTCTTATTTGTAAACATAAGAAAGGATTTTGTATAAACCTAGTTTTATTTCTTCCGTTTATCATCAAACACAAGATGGCGACTCTGCTGGGAAAATCTTTCTCATCTGACGAGAAAGCAATTGCTCAACATGATGCAGTATCAGTAGGATCAGTGAAGAAGACCTTGGTCGTCTAGTTCGACCAGTCAGCCTACGAAGACATGCTTCGAGCAGGGGGTAGCTCTCACTCTCTCTCTGTTCAAGACAGCAGGGAATTGCGTAAGGTCTGGATGCCCCGGACATCCCCTACCATTTCTGCCGACTCTCTGGTTTTTCTGACCAATAAGGTTGTAGCTTCGTAATCTCCATGCCTCGTACGTAAAACTCTGTCTCCCGTCTGTGACGTGGCAGACAAAACTTCTGGCAATGCCTCAGTGCTAGTCCAGAAGTCTACTCCGCGCTCTGCGCGTAAAACTCAGTCTCCCGTCGCTGGCGGGGCAGACAAAACTTCTGGCAAGGCCTCGACGCTAACCCAGAAGTATACAACGCGCTTTGCGCGTAAAAATTTGTCTCCCGTCGCTGACAGGGCAGACGTAGTTTCTGACAAGGTCTTAGCGCCAAATCAGAAATTTCAAAAGCGCTCTGTGCGTAAAAATGCATCTGTCCTCCGTGGAAAAGCAGATGGTCCCTGCAATCTACGCAAAGGAAAATACTTGGCAGATTTTCCGAACTCTCGGCCTTTACGCCATCAAGAGAAGAATCTGACCGATCTCCAAATTACACGAGAAGTTAATGGTCGATTGAGGACTTCTCTAGCTTTATGCCAGACTGAGTAAAACTCTAAATTATGCCAGGTTAAGCCCCGCAGCGTAAAGAAGACCCTGTTGGTGGATAGATTCGCTCCTCGTGGATCATGTGCTGCTTACATGGCTGAAATGCTATATTCCTATGGCGGAAAAAGACTTGGGATCCCCAATATCCGTATTCCAACTGACGTAAAAAGGCAGAATAAGCTTTCTTCTTCTTCTGTTAATCCTCCTGACTTGCGCAAATTTTTGATCCAGAAGCGCAAAGATAGAGGATCTTCCAATATGTCTATTACACCCCCTAGAGGGCACTGTTGTAATAGTCATAAAATTGTAGTTGATTATTGCTGTTTTGAAGCAAAATGGTCGGTTTTTGACCGGTTGAACTACTCTTTGCCTTTACAGGAAGAAGAGCCTACATTCGCATTAGTGAACATGGCTTCACACATTCCTAGAGGAAGGTCGAATTCAAGACGTCATCCCTCTAGAACTTCGAGCCAAAGAAGATTCAATAGACTCCTTGAGAACATTGAAGCTGGGGTATTCCGAAACACCCGTTCGAGGATACGACAACCGGCTTCGTATTCTTCTGATTTTGATACTGGGGGTCGCCAGTTTCCCGAATCAGATGCTGAAAGTATAGAGTCAACCTCTACGGAGACCTATACTAACCCTTCAATGACATCCAGAGAAATGGGAGTCTATGCCATTGAAGATGAACGCGAAAAGGCTTCCTCGTCAGGAAATACTGAGCAACGCATCGCTGTGTTGGAGACATCTCTGAAAGAGATACAGTCCATGATGGAGAATATGCACCAGATGATGCTGACTCAACACATAGCTGCTGGAGCTCAAGCATCGGTCCCTTCGACTCAGATATGTGTGGGGGTGGACTTACCACCATCCAACACGAATCAGGAGTCAGCAGCTCTTCCACTTCATAATTCGGAGAATGTATTGCCTCCTGTTGGAGTTACAATACAACCGATCTCTCATCACCCTGCGGTCTCTCTACCGACTGAAGATCCGATACAGGCAGTGCGGGAATTGAAAGCCCAATTTGATGCCTTAAAACATAAGGATCAACTCAAGAAGTTGGGAATCAACCAGCCTTACCCAGCTATCTGGGATGAAGTCCCTTTCCCTCATAAATACAAACCACAGACTATGGCTTTGTTTGAAGGAAAAACATCACCGAGCCAGTACATGAACTACTTCAGTATGATGACGGTATTATTGCAAGGGAATGACGCCCTTCTCACTCGAGTGTTCAAAGGCTGTCTCTCGGGAGTGGCTTATCAGTGGTACCGTAGTCTTGCGGACAACTGCATTACTTCCTTTGAAGATTTCAAGACTTTGTTCTTCGCGCGATTCTACGAGGGTGGGATGGACATGTCTATGTCCTTTCTCATCGAAGTAAAGCAGAAGGAAAAAGAGAACGTTCGTACTTTCATCGAACGTTTTCGTCAAGCCACTTTGCAAATGCCTCCCGGAGTTCCAGACTCAGCATTGGTGGATATTTGCAGGAAGAATCTTCTTCCAGTGATCTCGGTGTTCACAGGACCATATCAGTTCCATGATTGGCCCTCGTTCATCATCTCAGCGGTAGCCGCTGAAGACAATAGTAGGAAGGCGCGTGATAATGGAATTATGATATCTACCTCTGATAGAGGTAAGAAGTCATCCTCCAACAGCGACCATCCTCGTGGTTCCAAAGGAAAAGAAGCTCTGACGATCAATACGTCCAGGCAAAAGACCACGGCAACCACACAAACAAAACCTGGGACTTCCAGGCCCATTGAAGTATACTCTTTTGACGACGACGATATTCTAAGCATATTCGAGTGTCTGTCAAACGCGGCAAGATTACCCTTCCTGAGGTAAAGCGGCCTAACGAAGTCGGCAGTACCAATAACCCCAAGTACTGTATTTTCTATAGGTACATACATCACTCTACCAAGGCATGTTATGTACTAAAGAAGAAGATCCAGGAGTTGATTGATGCTAAGGCCATCACTCTGCGCAACAGCGAGAAGACGGTCACAGCCAACATGATCTCTCTTCAATTTGGCAATCTGCCTCCCCAAGAAGTTCCGGATGGTGTTGTACCTATTTCCCGGACAACAATGAACATTGTTAATCTTCCTCCAGCCAGGGGTCAGAATCATGACCTGGTACCACTAACTACCCAGCGTGGCGAGATTATGTGGGTTCATCCAGATCTGGTGTCAGAGATCGAGGAAGAGACTCAAGCTGCTAAGGCTAAGTCTAAGAAGAACTCGAAGCACAGACCATGTCATATGGTTGCGATATCCTCGACATCAGAAGAAGAGGTATTGGTTACTGGAACCCGTTCAGGAAAAGCCTACCTCAAGGACTATGGAGGAAGTCAGGAAGAAGCAGCGGCAGACACTCCAGCTGCCAAGCCTTCAGAAGCGGAACTTGTCATACCAGACGCCGGTCCTTCGAGACCAACTTCGGCGGACAAGGGCAAGCAAAAAGAAGTTTGCTTTGATAAACCTTTGAAGAACATTCAAAACAAAGGTTTGGAGAAGCCATATAACTTCGACATCCTAGCCCAATTGGCTAACACACCAGCCAGATTGTCCATTTTTGAACTACTCAGGCTCTCTAAAGACACTCGTCAAGCCCTGAGTGAAGCATTAATGCAGGCGGATGCATACTTGACCCAGCTCAAGTCCCCTGATGAAGAACCTATGGCATGTCCTCAATGCCATAGTGTGATGGAGGTGGTCTCGAATATCACTTTCACCCAAGATGACATGCTGTTAAAACATAACAAGCATGACAGACCCCTCTATTACACCGGATATGTCAATTCCATGGAGGTCGACCAGATTCACATAGATCCAGGATCATCGATCAGCATCATTTCTCATAGTCTGCTCAGACCGCTGAGGATTTCTACCAGCGAATTGGCTTACACCACCACTACAATCGTGGGTTTCAACGCCAGGAAAAGTAAGCCGTTAGGGAATATTCGTTTGAGGATCCAGATTGGCGACCTTAGATCAGTGGCTACATGCTATGTCATTGATTCAGAGGTATCCTACAATATTCTGCTGGGCAGGCCATGGATCTACGATCACAATATTGTTCCTTCGACTCTACATCAATGCTTCAAATATGTAGATATCCAAGAAACAGTACAAACGGAGTTTGCAGACCTTAACCCGTTTAAAGGAGTAGAATCCTACTACTCCGATGCCATGTTGTACACCCAAGACTACATGGAGGAGGTGTTAGGCAAAACAGAGGAGGAATCCCACCGGGAGCCAGAAGAACCCTCTGCCAAACAGCCTCTATCAATCAAGGTGAAAGGACGGACTACTCGTCCGAAAGTCATGGAACCCATGGCTATCCACCTGAATAAAACTAAGTCAGGACAAGGAGGTGATCCTCTAGTGATCACTTTGAATCAGAAGCCTCCACCCTTGGTCATCAACCTTCGGCGCAACAAACAGCCGATTGATGTAAATACAACCGGGAACATGGTTTCTGACGATAATAAAGATCCTCTTTTCCAGTACATTGACACTCAAATTTCGAATCAGGAATTCTCTCTCCATATCGATATAGAACCTATAGCACAAAGATTCTTGAAAGCTATAGACTCCTATCATCCGTATATGTGGGAAGTAGCATCACCATCTAATGTCGTTACGACATATAGGCCACATGAGGATTCTATCTTTATTGTCCCGCCTACTCGCAGCAGTCAGCATCCAATAGTCTTCGGTCGCATGCACAATGAACCGACTGTACAAGAAGATTCTCCCGATGATGATGCTGGGAAAATGCAGGTATACAGATATAGCCCTCAAGCTTTGAAGATCATACAAAGTATGGGTTATGACCTGAAGGCAGAACCAGGCCTCAACTTTGGAAAAGGCAGGAGAATGCCGTTGCATGGTGATCCCTACTGTCAACGAACTCATTTTAGGTTAGGGTATACCACCTCTCTTGCAACTTTTGAGTCAAATAAGGATATCTTTTCCTCTTCTCAAGATAGCTCATCGTCCTCCGGCTCATCTGACGATCTCGAACGAGCATTATCAGTAAATACGGTATTGACAGATTCTTTCGAAGCAGACGAACAGGAATCTGAACCATTTGAGAATGACTCTTGGGCTCAGCAAATGGATACACAATGGGAACTTCGGTTCGAGCAGAGAGAACCGCCCACAGAAGATAAAGTTATCCAAATCGATGTTGGAGATAAAATAACACCAAAGCCGATATTTATCAGTAACAATCTTTCCCCAGCAGAAAGGGAAGAGATGATCCAGCTGATAAAAGAATATATCGACGTCTTTACGTGGAATTATGAGGATATGCCAGGTCATGATCCAAAGGTGGCTACTCATAAGCTTAACATATTGCCCAATTCAAAACCTGTGAAGCAGCATCAACGCCGGTTCCGTCCAGATATGATGGACGTCATTGAAGCTGAAATCAAAAAGTTAATAGCCTGCAGGTTCATCCGTGAAGAGCAACATCCTGATTGGGTCGCCAATGTTGTCCCAGTCATGAAAAAAAGTGGGAAAGTTCGCGTTTGTATCGACTTCCGAGATCTCAATGCGGCTTGCCCCAAGGATAAGTTCCCTCTTCCCATCACAGACGTCATGATCGACAACACATGCGGTTTTGAACGCATGTCTTTCATGGATGGATTTTCAGGATACAACCAAATCAAGATGCATCCTGAAGATGAAAAGCATACTGCCTTCCGCACACCACTGGGGGTATATTGCTACACAGTCATGCCCTTCGGATTGAAAAATGCCGGGGCTACATATCAGCGAGCCATGAGTAACATATTCCATGAGCATTTACGCAAAACAGTAGAGTGTTACATAGACGACATCGCTGTCAAAAGCCGGCTCAAGGCTAATCACATCCAAGACTTGAAGACAGTGTTCGAGTTGATGCGCCAACACCAACTCAAAATAAACCCTACAAAGTCCTTTCTCGGTGTATCCAGTGGCAAATTCCTGGGATTCGTCATCACCGCCAAAGGTATTCAAGTGGACCCTGATAAAGTCAAGGCCATCTTAGAAATGCGACCTCCCCGTAATCTGAGAGAACTCAGGGGATTTCAAGGTCGTCTGGCTTATATCCGGAGATTCATATCCAACCTCTCTGGGAGATGTCAGCCTTTTTCTTGTCTCATAAAGAAAGGTGTATCCTTCGTATGGGATGAAGCCTATCAGCAAGCGTTTAGTGATATCAAACGCTACCTCACTAATCCTTCAGTTCTGGTGCCTCCCGTCATAGGAAGACCATTATTGCTGTATGTTCGAGTAATGGATCATTCTCTGGGAGCTCTCCTTGCACAGAAGAACGATGAGGGTCATGAACAGGCTATCTACTACTTAAGCAGGATGATGGTCGGAGCTGAACACCGGTACAATCCAGTAGAAAAAGAATGTTTGGCCCTAATGTTTGCCATTCAGAAAACGTGACACTATGTCACAGGCCAGACTATTCATATCATCTCCAGGATCAATCCTCTTTGGGTATTGATGAACAAGCCAAGTGTTCTTAATTCTTGACTCACGACTTGGGCGATGTTATTAACACCGTATGATATGGTGTACGTCCCTCAGAAGTCCATTAAAGGCCAAGCATTAGCTGATTTCCTAGCTACTCATCCGATTCCGGAAACCTCCAAACTATACGAGGACATTCCCGACGAAGTTGTAGAATATAATTCTGCAATAAAAAGTGATACATGCAGTTATTCTTCGATGGTGCCTCCAGGACTGGTCCCAGGGGAAACATGGTTTCAAGAGTAGTAATTATCCTGGTCACTCCTGATAAACTCGTCATCTATCGAGCATATTCTCTTAGTGAGCCTTGCTCTAATAATATGGCAGAGTATAATGCCCTACTCATCAGACTCCAAGTCGCTAAAGAATTGGACGTCGAATATCTGGAAGCTTTCGGTGATTCTCTGCTGATCGTCAATCAAGTCAGAGGAATATATGAAGTCCGGAATCCAGACCTCATTCCTTATCACCAAGCAACGATTGAGATAGCCATGTCTTTTAAAGGGTTTTTCCTAGAGCATGTGCCTCGATCTCAGAATCTAGAAGCTGATGCCCTGGCCAGTTTAGCTGCAGATTTAGCTATTCCTATAAGAAGGCAGAATTCGGTGATCCTTCTTAACAGAGACTTATTCTGTGTGAAAAGCAACTTTTATATAGAACGCAGCTGCGCTGTGAACACAGATCCTCCCGAAAAAGACTGGAGAAGTCCCTTTATAGATTTTATGGCATACAAAATCTTACCGGAAGATCCCAAAGAAGCAGTATCGGTGAAAAGACGATCATTACGCTTCTACTTTGACGCTTCCTCACAGAGTCTATATCGTCGAACATACGATGGACTGCTATTACAATGTCTCTCCGATGACGAGGCACAGCGGGTTATCCGTGAAGCTCACGACGGCGTATGCGGAGCGCATCAACCCGGTCCTAAGCTACAGGATCGTATCAGAAGAATAGGCTATTACTGGCCTACTATGATCACAGATGCGATAAAATATGTAAGACAATGCAAAGCCTGTCAGGTTCATGCAGATTTTATACATCAACCTTCTGAACATTTACATCCTACGGTGGCATCCTGGCCTTTTGAAGCATGGGGTATGGATATCATTGGTCCTATTTATCCTTCTTCTTCCAGAGGTCATCGGTTCATATTGGCCATCACGGATTATTTCTCCAAGTGGGCAGAGGCGATCCCCCTTGCTGAGGTAAAGACATCCAACGTGATCAGCTTTATTAAGCACCATGTCATTTATTATTTTGGGATACCCCGAAGGATAATCCATGACAACGGGCCTCAATTCATCAGCCAAGCGTTTTATCGGATTTGTGATAAGAACCAGATACAAAATATGGCCTCTACGGCATATAATCCTGCTGCTAATGGTTTGGCGGAAGCTTTCAACAAAACCATTATCAAACTCTTGAAGAAGTTTATCTCTTCGAACAAAAGAGATTGGAATAAGAAACTAGGAGAATGTTTGTGGGGGCATACCGCACAACGGTACGAGCACCAACGGGTTGTACCCCATTCTCATTGGTCTACGGGAGTGAGGCAGTTCTCCCCATTGAAATCCAAATTTCTTTACTCAGAATAGCAGTGGCTAATGAGTTGACTCAGGAAAATAATGATCGACTACGGCTTCAAGAACTAGAAGGATTAGACGAAAAATGCCTTCTAGCCCAACAGCACATCGCGTTCTATCAGGCACACATTTCTAGAGCTTTTAATCAGAAAGTGAAGGAAAGGGTGTTCAAAGTTGGCGAGCTAGTCTTAGTTGTGAAAAGGCCAATGATCATTACTCACAAGAGTAAGGGTAAATTCTAACCAAAATGGGAAGGCCCTTACGTGATCGAGACGACGTTCTCAAACGGCGCTTACTGATTAACTAAGCCTAATGGAGACTTATTAATGGCTCCTATCAACGGCAAATTCCTGAAGAGGTACTATTCTTAATCTCCTTTGCTCAAATGGAGTATGGTGAAGATCTCATTCTGACAATACTACATCCAAAGAACTAGTTGGATCATATTCTATCATGTTCATATAACCTCTGAATAGATATGTTCAACTAATTTGGAACTTCAAAACCTATCACGTCCATATTACCTCTGATAGTGTTTTGTGGACAAATTTTAGTTGGATCATGTTCTATCATGTCCATATAACCTCTGAATAGATATGTCCAGCTGAAGCTTACCGAAAGTATATCACGTCCATATTACCTCTGATATCACTTTCGCCCTAGCCTGTCATTTATATTCAAAAATGATGGGTTCATAACGTCAGATAAAGTCTCTTTATTATTCCCAAAAAGAGCAAATTACATAGAAGAGCAAAAGGTACATCATTTGGGAGGAGCAGTCAAATCATGGATCTGCTGTGCCAGTAGGGCCATCTTCTCATTCCTGGAGCTCAAAACTGTAGTGCGAGCCCGCTCCAACCTTGCCTCCTCATTGTTCAAGGCAGACATTTCAGACCGGGCACATACAAAATTTGCGTAGGTGACACCCGCACGTGCCAGGTTCTGCTGAGCCGCTTCCCTTCGGTCATTCAACACATCTCGAGCTGCTGACAAAGAGAGAGCTCTCTCCTTGGCCTTAGCGAGGTCGTCTTCCAATTTGAGGACCCTCGCTGCCTCTTCCTCGTATTCGACCTCGCACTTGGCCAACTGGGGAATGACATAATCCAGTACAGTATGCTCTTCATTCATCTCTTTCTGTTGAGCCTCGATGGACTTGCTCAGAGTTTCCATCTCCCCAACAAGCCTCGCAGTCAAAGAGTCATATTTAGCCTGAATCAGGTCATCAATGCTGCCTTAAGATAGTTGTAAATAATTGTTAATGGGCTGTTCTAAACCATTAACTATTTGCTCCAATGCATCAGCTCTCTCAGCGTCGTTGAAGTCTCTAATCGGTACTATCGCAAACTGGGAGGACCTCCTCAGAGCCTCAAAGCCTAGATTCTTCTCCAGCACCATTGATATCAACGTTTTCAAAGTGCTATAGAAAATACTAGTATACTGCTCAATCAGCATGGCGAAATCAGATTGGACGCTGGGAGTGGCTGCAATATCGGAGAATCCCCTTCCAGGAACGACTGCAGAGGGTGTCGTCACAGTCGTCGCTTCAGTAGAGGGCACGACAAAGGTAGAGGCACCGACAACGGTCGAAGTGGCTGGAATACTCAAAGGAGGCATAGTCGTAATGACAGGCTCCTCCTCCTCTCTAGATATCGGAACCATTTCGGGCGAGCCGGCACCCAAAAATATTTCCTCTTCAAAGTCGGGCACCTCTGTGTCATCGGCAGTAGCTGCAATAAAGCCGAAAGTTGCATCGACGCTGCCCTCCCCGTAGATGTCTTCCCCTGAAAAGAAGACAGGAGAAAGTTAATATCAACATGATGTTAATTTTTCTAAAAGAGGCATAAAGACGACATTTACCCATGGCCGATGGTATATATGTCGCATCGGCAGCCAGTACAGCTAAATTATTTCTTAATGATGCTAAGCGAGCTGTCATACCTGGAGAAGGAGGTGTGCCAACTGACACTGGCAGGTATTCTTCCAGGTCTTTACCAAGATCCACTCGAGGCTCATCGGGTGGAATCTCGCTGAATATACTTACAGACGCGGCAGGGGTTACTCCCGTTACTTGTCTGGATAAAGATATTCTTATTTTGCTCGGCCTCGAAGGCGATCTCGTACCACTACCTGAAGCAGTAGCAGTGACAGCAGCCTCGAGCAAAGAAACTCTGATACTGGCAACCAGGACTATAGAGGTACCCTCTCTAAAAGGCGAGGAACCTCTAATCAAAGGGTTGTCCCCAACAGGGGAAACCGCAGGCTCACTCCTAGGAGCCTCATGGCTGGAAGTCCTTATAGGACCATGGACAGTCTTCTTTTTCTTATGAGGGAAAGTCTTCTTCAGAACAGAAGCCCTTCGCTTACTAGGGATAACCAGAGGCCCTGCAGGCGAAGGTATTTCACCTCTCGGTACTGTCAGCAAAAACTCATCTGGAGCGACAGAGTCTTCATCCTCGTCAGAGGAAACTGATGGGATTTTCTCTCTTCCCGCGGACTTAGAAGAAGGCATCCTAAAACTTCTACGCATATCAAAATCGCGATGGAATGTATTGGTTGCCACATAAAACTGGGTGTACGAATGGAGGATGTGCAACTCCATGGAGAGAGAAGTCGCGGGCACAGTAAAGGCCGCTCTGGTACAACCCATTATGAAGTACCGCCATCCTCTCGCTCCGTCAATAAGTCCACTCCTGGACTTGAAGCTGGTGATGGCATTCCCTACGTGCAATTGGTCATACCCGAACTGCCTGGCGAACCAACTAGGCAGATAGGGCTCCAAAAAGCAGTGATCCTCACTTCTGTATAACAAATAGGAAGGTCTAATGCAGACCAACCAATAAAAATCTTCAGGAGAAAGAGCGGTACTCCCTTCACCTAAATCCTGAAGTCTCGTCCCCTGTTGATTGAGATGTACAGTGGGGATGATGCAGAAGAGCTTCCAGCTATGAGCAAAATTCAATGCTCGCCGGCAGTCTACGACGGTGTTCACGTTCCAAGTAGATTTCTTGTAATTCAACAAGAAATTGTTTCCCGAACTATTGGCAGGGCCGGGAGACATCACCCTGGGATTATGAAGAATTAACCATCCCATCAGATACAGGAACGGTAATTCTATCCTGGGAAAGTTGTCACGCCGTATTTCGTCGGCAAGCAGTCCATCAGTCATGGCCCTCAGGCCAGCTTGTATCCGACATACCATGGCAGGGAGCAGGCCCAGTCTTGCCCCAAACACTAAATGTACTGCAGGCCATAAGGTGTTACGGTGAATGCGATCCGAAGATGCGATGCCTGGTACTACCAATCGGCGTAGCCATACAGAGAGGAAGCCAACCAGTTGAGCTTCCTTTGACAGAGGCTTGCGGCAATGCCTCATATAACTGTAGGCTTTAGTGCCTGCAGGATATTTTCCTTTCCCTTCATCAAGAACCTAATCTGAAGCCCCGACGTCTTCAATAAGATCATCGACTACTTGAACATTAAGCACGCTCAGAAGGCTCAAAGGCTTATCCCTGCTATCCACGACTTTTTCTGGCTTAGCGTCTCGGGCATGATAAAAGAAGAGATAGAACACTCATTTGTTGGTATGAGCTAAATCAGAGGGCTCATTATAAAAGGCGGTGCACACAAGGTAATGGCTCATCAGCTCCTGGTATACTGCCACTACCCGAGGGTTTGTATCCCCCAGCTCCCGATTTGTGGGAACATACTCTTCATAAGGAGTATCCCCCATTGGCAGTCTTAAAATCTCTGTTATTTCGTGAAGGGCCAATCCCAACTCCCCTAGCAGAGTGGCAAAAGTCCCAGTGAGCGAGATATATTGCTCCATCAAAGCCAAGAACAGGTTGGGGTTGAGAGGTAACCCAACACTGGTAGCACTCACAGCCGCGTACAGGCTGATGCTCTCCAGCTCCGTTTAAAAGTTATTCAAGGCCCAGGCACTTAAACGAGCCCATCGGATATTCTCAGGGCTAATCCACCCATTGGTCCGAGGATTGACCTTGGGGTATACTCCTCCATGCTCCATGAAGTCATTGCAAAAAGTCGATAATTGGACTGGTTGGAGCAGTAAAGTGTCTTCACTCGGGACACTGCTCCAAAATAATCCCCTGAATGGCATTACAAGGCCTGAAGGGCGGCTCACAAATGATCCTTGGTTTGATCCTTTCTGATAAAATATCTTCCCCGGCTGGCCGTGAAGATCAGGGGTCAGAGTCCACGACATCTTCCTTGGATGCGTGGCATGGAAGAATGCCGATATAGGATAATCTCTCGGCATCTTGGGCAGGTACATCACCATGCCCCCAGCAGTAAAAACCCAGTCTTCTTTCTTGGGCTTCGTCTGGGATTGTTTATCAATCATATCCCCGAAGAGGAAAGCTGATTTTATATATTTGGCCCCGTCTATATACGTCAAGGGCTCTCCGTTGATCATGCTCAATAACATTCGTTCTTCCTGAGACGATATCAGAATTCCCCTTCCTTCAGGATACTGGGGTCCGGAAATAGGGAATGTCACGTGGGACAAATCCTCTAGGTAATTGGAGTTCAGCATCCCAGCAGTAGAATCCATTACCTCGGCCAGCGGAGGGATCTGCAAGTTAACTACAAAATATAAGAAGAACATGTCAGTTTCTATACTAGACATTACAGTCTTGCAGCTTATGCCAAAGATCAACAGTCTGTGCTTTTACGCCAAGACTGTGAAAACTTGAGTTTTTACGCTGGAATCCTATGTCCTAGGCGTAAAATTCAAGATTGGCAGTATACACAAAAAACTAACAGTCTGTGTTTTTACGCCAGACTGCCAAAATTTGAATTGTTACGCCGGTATTTTCATCCAGAGCGTAACATTCAAAGTTTGTAGTATACGCCAAATTTTGACAGTCAAAGCTTTTACGCCAGACTGCGAAAATATGGAGTTTTTACGCTGACACATTAGGAATGTGGGCGTAAATGATAAAACATCTCTGTGCATCATCTTCCTCGAAGAGGCTCTCAGCACAGAAGATGACCTAGCGCGTTCATGTACAACGTGTGCGAAGAATTTTTCTCATTCTTGTCGTCCCAAAAGCTTTACCTATAACGCCCGGTGCACAGCTTGACGGTGGGACACTTCGTTCAGAACGAGGTTCATTCAAACCGATGGGAGTCGCTCTTGCTGGGGCGGAGGAGCGAGAAGAAGACGCAGCTTTCTTTCCCTTAGAGGTGGAAGATTGTTTTGGTGCCATGGCTAAAACTCAAAGTTCTCAAGAAAGAAACAAAGAGAAAAGGTTCTTGGAAAGCTAGGGTTTTTCAAAAGACAGATGAAGAGTTTCTTCTCCCAAAGCCTTGGGGTATTTATAGAGTTCAGATAAACTCCTCGAATCCCTAACCAAATCCGATATTTAATATTCGGTTATGATTGGGGACCACGTCAGCCTATCATTTAAAAGAAGACGGACAGTCAGCGGACTCAAAATTTTTGCGCAGAGCAAATCAACGATCTTACGCTCAGGAGCTTTTACGCTCAGAAGCTACAAGTCTACGATTTTACGCTCAGAGGCTATAAGTCTACGGTTTTACGCCCGGATGCTTTTACGCTCAGTAGCTTTTACGCTCGAGAGGCTACAAACCTACGACTTCACGCTTAGAGGCTACAAATCTATGATTTCACGATCAGAAGCTTCTTTACGCTCAGAGGCTACAGATCCATGCTTTACGTTCAGTAGCCACAAGTCTATGATCTTAGCTCAGAAGCCACAAGTTTACGATTTTATGCTCAGATGCTATAAGTCTACGGTTTTACACCCGGATGCTTTTACGCTCGGTAGCTTTTATGCTCGAGAGGCTACAAACCTACGACTTCACGCTCAGAGGCTACAAATGTATGATTTCACGCTCAGAAGCTTTTTACGCTCAGAGGCTACAGATTTATGACTTTACGCTCGGAAGTTTTCTTTCTAGAGGCTATAAGTCTACAGTTTTATGCCCGGATGCTCTCATGCTCAGCAGCTTTTACGCTCGAGAGGCTATAAACCTATGACTTCATGCTCATCTACACTACGGATCTATGACTTTCCGCATATCTCAAAATACGCAAGCCAGAGTATGCGTATATCTGAACAATTCTTAGGACGGCTAATTACAAGGGTTTCCTCAGAAGAGGCTCCGTCATGGCCACAAAATATTCCAAGTACAGAGTTCAGCATTGAAAGTGACTCTTCTTCTTGGGTCGATTGGAAGTTCATCCAAAATCCAGTCTGAATATTTTCTCTACAGTTCAAGCATGGTCAGTTTTTGACAGCCATTTCTCGCCCTACTGCAAGGGATTTTTGAGAAATCATTCTTGAAGATGATAGTCTGAACAAGAATTTTTTTTAAAGAAGTGACAGTTCAGAATTCTACGTAACTCCTCGTTCAGAACAGCAGGACAGTTCGGATATTCGACTTAAATGCTAAATAGTTTTTCTACGCGTCCTCAGTTACGTGTAAAAGACGGGACGAGACCAGATACTCTTTTTTATTAGAGTCGGTGTAAAGTTATTCAGACGTGTCAAAGCTGCACATATCCAGACTTCATCACAGCAAAATATGGCAAATCATCAAAATGCATAAAAGAAGACGATCTTATTAATCATGATTACACATGATGGAAATCCATTCTACAAAAGGTTTTTCATCTTCATGCTTACATATGACGGAAATCCTTGTTCTACCAAGGGTTTCTCATTCTCACTTAGGATTACGCCAAGAATCTGTTCTGCCGGGTTCTCGTATTGGTGGAGATCTTTGTCGTCTTCTTCAGCAGTTAGTCGGTTTCCGCGACCGATTAGCAAAAAAAAATGATTAATGGCGGGAGGATACATAACTGGGCTTGTCTAAATTATTCAAGAGCCCATCCTCCATACGCCATGACAGATTGAGTTGAGGTTTTAGACCCAACTCAATACTGCAAGACAGGGCTAGTTTGTCTGCCCTCGTCCACGAGCATGATGGAAGAAAATACAGCTTGCAAGCTGTGTGGCCAAATGGGACCCTTCCTCTCTCCTGGACGAATCGTCATATAAAATTGATGATTATCCCGAGCAAAGGAAGCTATGATATCCTTCCATGATCTATCGTTACAGAGGATATTTGCTCAAAGACGCCTCTTTCTACGTCTCCTTGTGAACGAGAAGAACATGATCTTCTTCTTTCTCAAGTCAGCATGACGAAACTCGGTAACCATTTCTATGTGGTGAAGAAAGTATGGGAAAAACAGGTTAACTCAATCGCCTTTTTATAGGCAGAGGAGGTCACACCAAATCCCAACAAATCCCTAAGTATTTGTCGTAAAATCAGCCTCGAAGAACGAGTCAGACTTAACCGTTTCATGCTTCATTCAAAGTGTTTCAAATTACGAGGAATTTGAAAACTTTGAAGGGGGTCTTGTAGAAACATGAAAAATACGCTACCGAATTATACGCAGTATGCATAAAACTCGCATAAAGCAGAGTTTTCAGTGCTGTGTGGCGTAAGATATGACTTCAGAGCCATCGGCGTACAGCAGAGCTTCATCGCTAGTACAGCGTAAAATATAGCTCCAGAATAACCCGCGTAATGCAGTATGTCAAGACTTCTTAGGGGCAAAAAGGTTGTCACATCGCCACTTTATGGCGTAAAACTTATCTGCTTTTAATGCAGCATGGAAGTGTACGAGGAACGCTTCGTATTCCTCGAATGAACCTGTCAGATCATGCAGTGAACCTGACTCCTGACGAAAAGTACTGCACAACTATCCAGACGACGGCTGTAATGATGGGGCGGCACAGAGACCCAGACTGTCATTTAGTAACATTTCCTTGGTAGAAACTGCTTTTACGCATTCAAGGGAGTACGCTGCCTAGTTTTACACAGGCAGATATGAGCTTTTACGCTCAGCAAAAGACAAAAAGGACCGCCACGTCAAAATCTGATCTTCGCATAGAGCTCGAGGCACGTCACTGCAGTTAATGCGTGTGATGGGGGCAGATCTCTGCATTTAATGCATGGAATTTGGTTCTATTTTCAAAGACTGGGTGAGCCATAATTACGGCTAATACGTTCACATCATCACCTCTGCATGTTACGCCATCAGGCTATTTTCAGCTATAGGAGCACGCTGTACGCTATCTCCTTGAAATACGCCGACCTGGCTATTTTTAATTACAGGAGTACGCCGTATGCTATCTCCTTGGAATACGTCAACTCAGGCTATGTCTTGCATTGGTGCGTGATAAGGCTATTTCGTCCAGAATATGCTCAAGACCTCAGTCAAGGAAGGACGAGCGGCTATCTTTACGCCAACTACCCATCCATGCGACATCAGGCTTCTACGCCTACTTGGCTTCTATGCCAACCTGACGGCTTCTACGCCTACTGGGCTTCTACGCCTACTTGGCTTTTACGCCATCAGAACAGCTATTTGGTTTTTATGCCAACGAGACAGTTATTTGGCTTCTACGCCAATCATCTCTACGCGAGGGGCGGTTACCCACGTGGCTTGTATGCCATGATCTTCGCAGCAGTTATACACATTATCTCTTAATGGGACACGCGTCACACGCTCATTCATAAGATCATTTATACGTGGGTAGCAGTTATGATAACCGCCGCATAAAAGGTGCGGCTCTCTCCGCTGTTCAATTTCTACGCCTATAAATATAGACCTCTGTCTACGGAGGTCAAGGGGGGGATCGGAAAATTTGGAGAACAGAGGTCGGAAGAAAGGTCGAAGAGAGATCAAGAGTCAAAGAAAACGAAAAGTACAGATCGACGATTTTGGCATCGAGCATCTACTTCTTCTTGCAACCTTTGAAGCATCTATTTCTTCTACAGCACTTCTTCATCATCGTGTGGTCCAAGGGACAAAGTAATCGACTGTAAATCAGACTCCTATAGCAATATTTATCCAGATTAAAATTTGTACTTAACATCCTCGTATAGGATTAATAGTACTTCTTGTTTGTAAACCTAAGGAAGGGTTTTGTATAAACCTAGTTTTATTTCTTCCATTTATTATCAAACACTCGTAAAGCGTATGGTTACTGACACACGAAACAAGATACAAATCAGACCTATAATTTAACTTAAATTGTATGTTAGATAGAAATGATTATAAATTTATAGAATTGTATTAGGGTGGGAGATAACATTTTGATCACACCGTCAAATTCTTTGTAATATCAATTGTTAAAAAGTAATGCTAATCAGTAGTTCCATATACTTTGGACATACGATGACCTAGGTAAGGCTTATCTCACTTACTTGTCATTGGATTCGAATTCTTGAAAGAGATCAAAAAATTCGACAATTATGTATATCTAATGTTATCATGTTCTGAATTATTAAAAAAGGTCAAAAAATTCGACAATTGTTTATATTATCATATGATCCAAATTCTTGAAATGAAACAAGAAATTTGATAAATGTTTATATTATATGTTATCACATTAAGTGTGATTCAATAGTTATTAAGTGATCCAAGGGAGATCACCATACTTGTGGGACTGGAACCTAAGCACCGTCCATTCAAAAAAATTACCTGATCCCGGGTATATGAGATTATTGCCAAGGTAATATGTGAGGTTGTGATCCAAAAGCATTCTCTAAATTATATTTACTTATAGGAATTTGTATCGTGAGGTATGTTTTGCGATTGTATTTTGACACCAGTAGAATTGGTTTAGTTAGGAATTAAATTTTGTATTTCAAGTTAATACTACAATTAATAATAAATATCCTAGTTCTTCTATGTCAGTTGTTCTTTTACTTTCAAACATGAAATCTTACTTGAGATTTACCATCATTCTATTTTATTTTTATTTTAAACGTTCCTGATATAAGGGCTTGCTTGTCGTTCTGACGACCTAGTTTTGTTCACTAGAAAAAGAAGATACTGGAAAAAATGCTACCTTTATTGATGAAGTTGAAAGATAATGGTTTTCTGAAAAATTAGCAAATATTCTTTTGTAGATGGCGCATGTAAATTAAAGGTTTTGACTGGAGTTTGATATGTTTAAATATATATAAAGTCAGAATGTAACATATGTTAGACAATTGTAAGTTTTCTAAATGCTCTGTACTTTATCTTATAAATTTATAGGCGACAATCGCAAATATTATACTATATATTGTATTATTTTTGGAGATTTATTCACTTACCAGATCTTCGTAAATTAGGAACCGGGGGGGGGGGTGACGGGGGGGGGTGACAGTACTGTGCATTCATTTTATAATTGTATTATGTGAGGTGCATCCGTTACTTGCCTCAAATCCAAAGAGTCGCACTCAGATTGGCTCTAACGGTCCAACTTAATCTATATGAAGGTCACTGGCACCACAAGCCATTTTGGATTCTGGGTGAGACACTTGTCTTTCCGGTTCGGTAGCAAGCCTTACCGGATGTTCCGAACTCACCGACGAGACGATTGTCTTTCTAGTTCAATTGCTAGCCTTACTGGATATCTCGAACTTGTCCTGTGCTAGGACTTTCTTCCTTAGCACCGTTCTCTCGGGCCGACATGATTCTGATGCCTCGGATGACGTTCAAGAACTTAAACTTTGTGCGCACAAGTTATCTGTGACCATGCAAGTCTCTTCTTCTAATCTTTCCATAATGCCCAATCATCTTCTGAATCTAACTTCCCATCTCGTTGTAGCTCCCTATCTGGAGACTGCCTCGACGACCTGACTGTCCAGAAATCCTTCTATGTCTCTATCTGTGAATTGTAGGAATGACTAATTGTAGCCTTCTTGTTAAAGTTCGAGTGCTATGATCTTTCTCTGAGTTTCAAGGTGATAGTCACTCTGTCATGGAAACTACGTTCTATGTGATACAAAAACGGTGATATAATCAACATAACATGTTATCGAAACAGAATGAAAATAACAACTACAGCAACATATTAAAGTTCTATGTTCTATGTATTATGATATATAGTGAGATTATTCCCTTAACTATGTTGGTTCAACACTTATTAACATGCTTTAAATATTGCCTAGCGACTAGCATGTATTGTCCATTTATTAGGTGCAAAGACCAAGCAAAGAGGTTCAACGGAGCCACCCACCTGAACGAGAGCTTGCCTCGGCTGAGTGGGACTCCAAGCGAACCGCTGAATAAGCTATCCCCTAACGTCGTTGCACTAATGCATCCTCTTGTTGAGCTGAACGGAGTGGGTCTGTAACTCCCTAATTCTGGGAGAGGGGTATTTTTGTCATTTGATAATTATTGTTAATTATATTAGTAACATATTATTATTATTATTATTATTATTATTATTTTTGTTATTGTTATTATTATTATTATTATTATTATTATTATTATTATTATTTATATATTATTAGGCCTTTGTGTTAGCTAGTTAGTTTGGACAAGTGCATGGACCTAGTTAGCACCTAACATGTAGGCCCATGACCCAGTTGGTTAGTCATAACATGGTTAGTTTCATAATTAATTAAGTTTAGTCAGGAATTAGAATATTTCCTTTCATTAGGAATAGAACCTTCTTTCCTAATTAAAAGATTCTTTATGACAAGCCAATAGGGACAAATAGGACATTGTCCTTTGCTTGAGAGCCAAGAAAGGAGGGGGGCGGCCCTAATAAGAAGGAGAGATAATTATTCTATTCACTTCATTTTATTTGAAACCCTAATTTGAGTTCTTCCCCAAATCCACCCATTCCTCCACCAAATTCTAACCAAACCACTTCAATCCCTTCTCATTCTCATCATCAAGGTAGCCTAAGAGCTTGGAGAGTAAGGAGCACCTTTGGAAGAGAGCTATCTAGGAGGAAGCTTGTTTCTATTTGAAAGAGTTCATTGAAAATTCATCTCTCAATAGGTAAAATTTTTATTTTTCTAGCAATTTCTATTCTAATTATCATAATAGACCTATAGGAATTCTCCCATGGCTAAGGACTACCTATAGAAAGAAGAACTAGGTTCTAATAAGATTTATTATGATAGTTACATTGAGTTTTGTGGCCAAATTAGGAAAAATCCAAATTTGGTGCACCAAGTATTTGAGAATAGTTCTATTGGTTGTTAGAGACTCTAATCCATGTATTTTAGGGGTGTACGTATCCATAATTGAATACAAAGAGACCATATTATGATACATCATGGTGCGTGTCGATAGAATATGTATTATATATATATATATATATATATATATATATATATATATATATATATATATATATATATATATAATGCCTTATTGAATGATTCCAAACATGTGTGGTAGGGTGTACCACCTTGGTGTGGCTATACATGGTGTGTATTGTGCGTATCGGAGATGATACGGGTGCGTATCACAAGTGCATGCCAGATGTTTAGTATTAGGTTGTGAGTATATTCCTAGTCTTGGTATCATGTATATATGTATATCTATATATATATAGTTATATTAGTATAAATATGTATGTTTATATATATGTATATGTGTGATATATTGTATATTGTGTGTGAAGGTTTAGAGGGGGTATTGTGATTGCAATATGACTGTGAGCGGGGACTGTGAGTGTGTGTAGCTGTGAGATTATTTAGTATGTGCAGTAATGATATTGGTGCTTGGACAATGGATATACATACCAAGTATTTGATACTTGGTATACTACATATGGATGGTGTTCTTGAGAGGGTTTAGGTGTATATATTTATGAGTTGTGTAGAGTGGTGCTGTCATTGGTGATGGTGGTATGAAGCATGGAGTTCTCGGGTTGTTTGGAGATTTGGTATGTTAGTGAGTTTGATTGAGGGAAAGAGGATGGTGCAAGGTGCTACTGCCATTGCAGTGTGAATGTGTTGCCTGTGCATTTGTGTGTGTGTGCGCACAACAACTCTTGTGGGTATTCCGTAGTACATGTGTGCAGTGAAGGAGGATCAATGTGCAGTCTGGTACTTAGCTTAGTTGTAGTTGAATGTAATATGGATGGTCTAATACAACAGTGCAGGCCTTGGGTTAATCAAGTTCAGGCAATGTAGGAAGGAAAGGGAGTGAACTATGGTACAAGGGGTGTAACGCCCCACTCCGAACGGTTACTTATAGAACACTTGCTACTTCGACTCGGTTGAGAATCGAGTCTCGGGGAAACCTTACCGCCAAATCAACACGGACGAAGTACAATAAAACATTCCAATTAATGGAACGAATTCTATTAAAATGAGTCCAAGAGTTTTCGTTGGTTGCTTTGCTTCTTGGTTTTGTGTTGCTTTGTGTTTTGAGTTACTTTTGATGAGTTGGTTTTCATGATTTTGCTTTTCTCTCTTGCGTTCTTTTCGAATCATAAGGGAAAGAGATCGAAGTATGCTAACCAAGTATTGTTGCATTTTCAGGACGCATAACCAAAGAGTGAACGTTGCTTAAGGCTTCCTCATCCTCTCGTTCGATTCATTCGGTGATTCGGTGAGTGGCTTAGGCCCTTCGATAAATCATTTAGTCTGCATGCCTAATGAAGAATCTCTAGTTCACTAAATGTTGCCTCACTAAAAAGATAAGCTAAAGAAATCAACTGCATGCTTAAAGTATTAGAATTATGCTTTTGCTATCAAATTATGTTGCATGTTCTTTGCCCCTATGCTGTACAACCTGATTTATGGCAAGTCCCTATGTTTCGAATATGATATATGGAAATGAGGATAAGGAGATGGAAATTGTGTATTTGTTGCTCAGAACTGTGCATTTTAGTTTTATATATGTTAGATGTTTCATGTCATGCATTGATCTCGGACAACTTGTGCACAAGGTCTTATCTCTCGAACGGTTCCTGGGGCACTGGAAATCGCTCGGTCTAGAAGAGATTTTTGGATCGCCCTGAGGGTACGGCCCACTGGGGGTCTAGTGGGACGATATGTCTATTAGTGTTGTACGGAGTCCATGATGTCACAACTGCTAGTACTCGTGTGTGTTGGTGGAGAGCTGAACTTTGAGTCACAGCTGTCGACCCATGCGCGTGCTAGTAAAGAGCTGAACCTTGGGTCCCACTGCTAATCATGGGCTACCCATGGACTATCACATAGTTAGGACGCATGCTAGGTTTACCTTCTTGTATACCTAATACTTGATGCCTATATTGATTCATAAGTTATTCATATATAAATTGTGGCTAACTTGTGTGTCTGCTGCACGGATAACTGCTCGACCGTGGGTAAGAATTATCATATGCATATGCTATCTATCGCCTATGTTTTCTTGCATGAATTGTTTAAAAGAAACTAGACAACTAGAAAGATCACCTAATAATGCTAGCTTCATATGCTTACTTAGTGTGGATTTCCAAGGTAAGTTTGGCCACGGTCGCTCACCAGTACATGAGGTAGTACTAACCCACGTTTGTGGGCAAATATCCAGGTACTGGAAGCGAGATCCTGGCAAGCATTCTGAATCTGAATCGGCGTTAGCGCAACCTTCCGCGGGACTGTGCTCGTGCTACTTCATTTTGCTTTCCTCTCCAGTGGGCTACTCCTCTCTGCTAGATGTTTTGTTATTTTGGTCCTACTACAAGGATGTAATATTTGGGCATTGTGGCTAATTTTGGAAATATAAAAAGAGTTGTAAGCCTTCTAAGGCATATTTTGTAACTCAGCCAAGCAAGCACTTTTGTAATCTAAATCTTTGGTATTCAATAAAAAGAAAGTATTTTGTGTGCTTATCAAATGTGTTCAACTTTGGTTTTCTGTATTTTACTCTGTGCCTATATATGTGTATTTTTTTCTAACTTGTGTCTTGTGCAGGTACGTTGCCTGGTGCAAGCGCAACTTAGGCTTGTACGGCATCGCGCCCAAGCGAGGACGATCGGTTCCATAGGGACCAAGCGAGGACGATCGGCCCTACGGGATTGGGGTGCGACAGGTGATATCAGAGCATAGTTTTTACGCCCTTGGCCTCTTCAAATATCATTTTTGACTATGATATAAGTCAAACGGTTTCAAAAAGTCCTGAATTTTGAAAATTGATTTCGAATCTATAAGAAGTAAATCGAGAGTATGAAAGGTCCCTAAGAGTATGAAAACCAAACGTCTCATGCAATAAGTCCATAATACGTTATGAGACTAATGCAAGCTACTCTCTTTTACAGCAAAGATAACAAAAACAGGTGCTGGTAACCCTGAGACATCGCACACAGCAAGTGTGAGCGATGATCAAATTGATAGGCTGATTGATATGTTTGAGAATCAAAGTGAAAGACATGCAGCCCAACAGGAACAGTTTGAAACTCTGCAGCAATGGGCTGATGCTAGAGCCATGGCACAACAACAACAGCTTGATTCTCTGAATCAGATTATGACAACACTGGTAGCACACAGTGGTGCATCGGGAACCGCTGCAACACCTGCGACTGCCCCGACTATGCCTCAGGGAGCAGGATTAGCAAAAACTAACGAGCCTCAAAGCGCGGCCAGGAAGTCTACCTTTAAAGGTGCTGATTTTTTGAAATTGAACCCTCCGAAGTTTAAAGGCACAACCACGCTGGACAAGGTAATGGACTGGATCGCAAAGATGAAGAGCTTGTTTGAGTTTGCTTCAATACCTGCAAACAAGAGGGTGGCATGTGCAGATATGAAGCTGCGGTTACGTACACACGATTGGTGGAAAATAAAGAAAGCAGATCTTGCCACAAAGCATCAGGATGGTAAGATCACTTGGGGAATGTTCAAGGAAGCATTCCTTGCACAATACCTCCCGCCAGCTGTCAGACAGAGAAAAGAAGATGAGTTTACCGAACTTAAGCAAGGGAGCATGTCCGTCGAAGAATATGAGTCGAAATTCTCCAAACTTGCTAAGTTCGCTAGATCAATGATTCCAAATAAGGGAGCCCATACACATCGGTTCATAAAAGGCTTAAACAATAATTTGAAAAAAGATGTTATGAACCGGGAGTACAAAACTTACATCCAAGCCTTTGAGGCAGCCGTGCAGAATGAACAGTTCACGTCACGAAGTGATCCAGAGAAGGCACCGGCTCCTCGAAACCCTCCTACAAAAAGATACCACAATGGTGAAAAAAGGCCGATACAGAGAAACAGGCCGATGCAGGTGAGAACCGCAGAAAAGTGTGCAGCTATTATGGCCGTCCGGGTCACACCAGAGAGTCTTGTCGTTACATTACTAAGGAGTGCTTTAAATGTGGAAAATTATATCACATGATCCGTGACTGCCCAATCCTTAAAGCTCTGGCAATAAATGAGATCCAGACTCAGACTTAGACTCCTCCAGGCCCACCTATTGAACAAGCTGATCAAACGAAAAGGGCTAGAGTGTATCAGCTGAATATAGAACGTGACACTAGTGGGCACGATGTTAGTGAGTCTGATTTCTTTGATATCTTGATGCATCGTTTATCGCCTCCTTGATCTCTTAAGTTTCGAGGATAAAACTTCTTCTTAGTGGGGTAGTATGTAACGCCCCGCTCCGAACGGTTACTTATGGAACACTTGCTACTTTGACTCGGTTGAGAATCGAGTCTCGGGAAAACCTTACCGTCAAATTAACACAGATGAAGTGCAATAAAATATTCCAATTGATGGAACGACTTCTATTGAAATGAGTCCAAGAATTTTCGTTGGTTGCTTTGCTTCTTGGTTTTGTATTGCTTTGTGTTTTGAGTTGCTTTCGATGACTTGGTTTTCATGATTTCGCTTTTCTCGCTTGCACGTTCTTTTCGAATTGTAAGGGAAAGAGATAGAAGTATGCTAACCAAGTATTATTGCATTTTCAGGACGCATTACCAAAGAGTGAACGTCGCTTAAGGCTTCTCCATCCTCTCGTTCGATTCATTCGATGAGTGTCTTAGGCCCTTCGATGAATCCTTTAGTCTGCATGCCTAATAAAGAATCTCTAGTTCACTAAATATTGCCCCACTAAAAAGATAAGCTAAAGAAATCAACTGCATGCTTAAAGTATTAGAATTATGCTTTTGCTATCAAATTATGTTGCATGTTCTTTGCCCCTATGTTGTACAACCTGATTTATGGCAAGTCCCTATGTTTCGAATGTGATATGTGGAAATGAGAATAAGGAGATAGAAATTGTGTGTTTGTTGCTCAGAACTGTGCATTTTAGTGTTATATCTGTTAGATGTTTCATGTCATGCATTGGTCTCGGACAACTTGTGCACAAGGTCTTGTCTCTCGAACGGTTCCTGGGACACTGGGAATCGCTCGGTCTGGAAGAGATTTTTGGATCGTCCTGAGGGTACGGCCCGCTGGGGGTCTAATGGGGCAATATGTCTATTAGTGTTGTGCGGAGTCCATGATGTCACAGCTGCTAGTACTCGTGTGTGTTGGTGGAGAGCTGAATTTTGAGTCACAGCTGCCGACCCATGCGCGTGCTAGTGAAGAGCTGAACCTTGGGTCCCTGCTGCTAATCATGGGCTACCCATGGACCATCACATAGTTAGGACGCATACTAGGTTTACCATCTTTCATACCTTACACTTGATGCCTATATTGATTCATAAGATATTCATATGCAAATTGTGGCTAACTTGTGTGTCTGCTGCAGGAATAATCGCTCGGCCGTGGGTAAGAATTATCATATGCATATGCTATCTATCGTCTATGTTTTCTTGCATGAATTGTTAAAAAGAAACTAGACAACTAGAAAGATCACCTAATAATGCTAGCTTCATATGCTTACTTAGTGTGGATTTCCAAGGTGAGTTTGGCCACAGTCGCTCACCAGTACATGTGGTAGTACTAACCCACGTTTGTGGGCAAATATCCAGGTACTAGAAGCGAGATCCTGGCAAGCATTCTGAATCTGAATCAGCGTTAGCGCAACCTTCCGCGGGACTGTGCTCGTGCTACTTTATTTTGCTTTTCTCTCCAGTGGGCTACTCCTCTCTGCTAGATATTTTATTATTTTGGTCCTACTACAAGGATATAATATTTGGGTATTGTGGCTAATTTTGGGAATGTAAAAAGAGTTGTAAGCCTTCTAAGGCATATTTTGTAACTTAGCCAAGCAAGCACTTTGTAATCCAAATCTTCGGTATTCAATAAAAAGAAAGTATTTTGTGTGCCTATCAAATGTGTTCAATTTTGATTTTCTGCATTTTACTCTGTGCCTATATATGTGTATTTTCGTCTAACTTGTGTCTTGTGCAGGTACGTTGCCTGGTGCAAGCGCAACTTAGGCTTGCACGGTATCGCACCCAAGCGAGGACGATCGGTTCCGTAGGGACCAAGCGAGGACAATGGGCCCCTACGGGATCGGGGTGCGACAGGGGGTAGCAGAAGCAGGTGATGAAAGGGTCGAGTTGATGTTGTATATGCTGAATGAGGGTTGTGGTATTTAAGTGTAGTAAACTAGTTATAGGTCTGCAGTGAAGCACTGCAAGTTAGTATATACGGAGGGCTCTATGCATAATAGCAGTAAGTAGGGGTAAAATAGAAGTAGGCATGGTAACAGAATCAGTAGTATAGGTTATCCTAGTATTAGGTATGGGGTTATGTATGGTATCATATATTGGATTGATACTTGTGTATCAATGGGAGTCTTGAGTATGTGTGTAAGTGAATATCTAGATGTTAAGTCCTAGTAGGTTTGTGGGGTAACTTATGGTACTAGGTATTTGATAGGTCAAGATTTAGTGGTACGGGCTAAGGTAATAGTCTTGGTATTAAGGTAAATACCCATAGGCCAAGGTATATATATATATATATATATATATATATATATATATATATATATATATATATATATCATATATTAAGGTATATAAACTATAATACCTACTAGAATGACCTAGAAACCTAGTGTAACATAAGTAACACCTAGTATTAACTAGTATAGACCTAGAATTACATTATTGATCTAGTTTGACTCTAAAGAAACCTAGATTTGACCTAGAAATCTCATAACAACCTAGTTTAACATATTAATTGCTCCAAATCACTCTTTAACTTTGATATTCCATATATAGGATACTTAGACTCCAGTTCGAGGATAATTTGATATTCATTGCTTAGAACCACCGACAAGTACATTCTCTGACAATTTTTATTATTTTAATGATTACTATGATTCTAACTTTATAGTGTTATACTTGATTCGTGACACGATGATACACAGATTAGTATATCCCGGATCCCGTTATGGGATGTTATTTCCCAGTAGACCCTGTATATGCCGTGTGATTCTTGTACATGTATATACACCAATTCATGAGCGGGTTGGCCCCCTGCCCTATGAATCATGTGTCGTAACATGTCATGGTTGGATCCATTATACTAGTTGGAAAGTATTAGCAAGTTATGTGATCATACCCCACTAACTTGTGCATAGCTCACCCTCACCACACGCAGGGTGTGGCCTGATCTTATTACTTGTACATAACTCTCCATATATGATTGGCCTGATCCTCTTACGTGTACTTGTGCATAGTAAATCATACATGATTGACCTGATCCCTTAATCTACTTGTGCATAGCCAAACATATATGGTAGAGCCTGATCCCGATTCCAAGATGATCACGAAACAAACTAATATTTCAAACACATACCTAGTTATTTCTGTTCTTGATTCCAGCTTGTACTTGATGAGACTACTATTCACCTGTTTATACACTGCTAATTATTTTCCAGTGATATGATTATTTATTGTACCTGCTTTCTTACATTCTAGTATTACTATTCCATCTTGTATCTTCATTACTTACTGTTTTATAGTCTTTATCAATTTAATTGGAACTGATGTTAGTTTATGTGCTTTGCTCCATCTTGACTTTATAACATTTTTCAGGAATTACTATGGAGTAGTACTATTCATTATAGGGGAGTATGGTATAGTTGTAGGAGTACCTATCTTGAAGGCTGCTTAGATAATTAGTTACCATTTCAGATTTTTGGTACCGAATTTGTATCCGACAGCTAGTTTTTGCACTTGGATTATTTATTTGGTTTAGATCTGATATGTTGTTTAGACTTTCTAGACTTGGTTTTACTTCTAGTGCTTATTATCATATCGTGCTTTCTTCTTTAGATTGTGATTGAGTATATTATCATTACGCATTATCCTGTACTCCTCATAGTATTGTATATCTTGTGTGAGATTGATAGATAGCTTTATAGACCTAGACAATGTTCTACCGTCGATGCTGCGGCGTAGACTAGACGTAATCACGTACTCGTGCCCCGATCATGTGGGTGCGGACCGTGACACATTTTTGTGGTGGCCCATACAGGTCAGGATTTATAATTAGTGCGTTATCGTGGTAGAGCAATGTCTTAGTTGTACTACTGCGAACCTACGATAAAAAATATGATTGATAGGATATTAGGATGAGAGAATAATCAATCACAAACTAGGAAACTTCTACTCTTATTTGATTCTTGAATATTTTGTTCATCTTGTAACTTTGAATTCTTATCTTCTTTGAAACTCATTATCTGCTCATCGGTATCTTCAGAAATAATGACTATCAACATGAGGGAAGGGGATGCAACTAAGAAGATTGCATGGTAAGAGCCTCATAGGATACAGTGTCTCTATAATGGATCTAACAAGCATAAAATAAGGGATGGTGCTCGAGTTGAACAACGAAGGGAGAACCTTAGTCACCCCATACTGGATAGAGGAAAGTGACTAGTTTAGAATTTTGATATACTTTCTGGATAAACTTCTTAGACATATTGATGAATAAATTGATGACATTATGACAATCTTGAGGGTGAATTGATGATGATAGTATGATACTCATAAATTATATAGTGAATTATGAATGATAGCAAAAATTAAGAAAAATAATGAATATAAAGGTTATGTTGAAGATTACTAGTTTTCTGACATAAAGGCCTCTTAGAGGGTATGAATGAAGAGAAGCACCTAGATGATAAATTTTATATATATTGAGGGTAAAGGAAAAATTGGATATTCTTAAGGATTGAGGAAGTATTGAGGACCAAGGCAAATTAAAATTTTATGAATTGTCAGTTATCAGGATGACAGTATAGAGTTGAATAATAAAATTATTGATTTGTAAACAAGTGGAACAGGTGATCATAGGCTTCTTGGATATAAATTTTAATTAAAAATGATAAACGACAACAATATTATGAATTAAGGAGATGTTTATCATAAGGATAAAATTGATAGATGAAAATTGAAAGACTACAAATATTTTGAGGTTAAGGTTTAGTTTAGTGACATATATTATTGATGAAGGAAATGAGAATATGACAGAAACATTAATATTGGGCATCGGTTCATCTTGGATATCACCTTCTTCTAAGGGACATCGGTTCATCTTGGATATCACTGACTACTTATCCAAATGGGCGAAAGTTGTTCCACTCGCTGAAGTCAAGGCCTCAATTGTGATCATCTTTGTCAAGTATCACGTCATATACCTCTTCAGCTTGCCACGAAGGATCATCCATGACAATGGTCCATAATTTGTAAGTCACGTTTTTTTATCGATTTTATGACAAAAATTGAATCCAGAATGTAGCCTCAACTGCCTACAACCCAGCAACAAATAGTCTGGCGGAAGCATTCAACAAGACCATCATAAATCTACTCAAAACGTTCATATCATCCAATAAGCGCGACTGGAATGAGAAGATTGGTGAATGCCTCTGGACTTATCGAACAACGGTCCGGACGCCGACTGGTAGCACCCTATTCTCCTTGGTCTACGGAAGTGAAGCGGTCCTCCCCCTCGAGGTTCAAATTCTCTCGCTTCGAGTGGCTCTCTCCAATCGGCTAACCATCAACGACAATCACTGCCGACGGCTACAAAAGTTAGAAGCACTCGATGAGAAATGCCTCTTAGCTCAACAGCGTATTGAGCTGTACCAAGTGCGCCTCTCAGGATCCTTCAATAAACGGGTTAAGAAGAGGACCTACCAAGTGGGTGACCTCGTCCTGACAGTAAGAAGGTCGATGGTTATGACCCACAAGACGGCCGACAAGTTCCAACCCAAATGGGAAGGCCCATTCATCGTAGAATATGTATTCTCCAACGGTGCCTATCGACTGGCAAAATCTAATGGCAACTTACTCATGATGTCCATCAACGACAAGTTCCTAAAAAAGTACTATATCTAAGGCTAGGCTTGTACTTCTCTCTATCCCCATCAGGACAACAAAAATGTACAAGGTTTCCCCTTTTTATTATTCATCCCCAGTGAGTGCTTATGCATGACATTACCCTTCCTCAACAAGCCATTATCGGTATTCAGGAGTCTTGGATACACAACAGATAATGGATCCTCAAAATCTCCCCAACGGAGCAGTCCTTAGGTCCATCTGCACACTCCCGCAGGGACCACCCAAAAAATAAAATCCAGTCTCGTTAGACGCTAGTTCACATCCATATTACCTCTGAGCTATCTTTCGAATGATCTCCCCAGCGGAGTAACCCTCAGGTCTATCTATATTTTCGGAAAGATCACACTCAGCAAACCACTTCTCGGTGAGTTTCTTGGATATTGGTTCACGTCCATATTACCTCTGAACTACTGTCCTAATTTTTTTTCGGACCGAGTTTGCCATGTCCATATTACCTATGAGCAAACCTTCCGGGTTTGGCTATCGATTATCACGTCCATATTTACCTCTGATATCGGTTGTCATCTCAACATATCACCCATACTTAACTCTAAGTATGCCAGCGGTGTTAAGTCCACAAAATCTGTCACGTCCATATTACCTCTGGCAAGGCTTGTCTCGAACCTATTACTTGCACTCAGGTGCGCAAGAATTAATGGGTCCACAAAAACTATCACGTCCATATTACCGCTGATAGGGTTTCGTTTTGAACTTATTACTTGCACTCTCGTGCGCAAGGAGTAATAGGTCTACTAGAGATCCCTCGGTGGGATGTCCTCGATGGAAGAAAATAGTTCACGTCCATATTACCTCTGAACTATGAGCTACCTATGATTCCCTATCCAAAGAAAACAGCCATGTCCATATTACCTCCGGCTCATTTTCTTTTCCTTCCACAAAAATACCAGGATTGTACCTAACCTCTCGGTATGACTATCGATTAGCTCACGTCCACGTTACCTCTGAGCTATCGTCCTCACATCCTCCCCAGTAGGGTTTGCCATGTCATTATTACCTCTGAGAAAGATCTCCCGACTTGACTATCGATTATCATGTCCATATTACCTCTGATATCGGTCGTCATCTAAACTTAGCACCCGTACTTAACTCTAAGTACGCCAGCGGTGTTAAGTCCACAAAACTAGCCACATCCATATCACTTCTGGCAAGGCTCATTTCGAACATATTACCTGCACTCAGGTGCGCAAGAAGTAATGGGTCCACAAAACCTATCACGTCCATATTACCTCTGATAGAGTTTCGTCTTGAATCTATTACCTGCACCCAAGTGCGCAAAAGGTAATAGGTCTACCGAAGATCTTCCAGTGGGATATCCTTAACAAACTTTGGTGTTATTCTACGTCCATATTACATCTAGTACAATATTCAAAGTCCGCAACATGTAAAAACACAAATACAAAGAGAAAATTCTGGAAAATGAGAAACTTTATTCATTAATATTCAAGATCATTAGTACATATGATACAAATCTATTTTTTTTATTAGTATTCAAGGTCATGAGTACATATGATGGAAATCCAATTTTAAGGGTTTCCATGAAGTCTCGCTGACACGAACATTTTCTATTAGAAGCGCCCCTCTGTGCTGTTGTGGCTACCAACACAAGTAGAGCCAGCAACAGAGCTCAATACTTTATGGATCATCCCTCAACAGTGTAAACCTCGGTATATGGAAAAGAATTCATACTGATGGATAGCAAGGGAGGAGCAGGAACAGGCGCTCTACAACTATGCGGGAAGACCGAAGACAGGAATGATAATTAATCCAAATCCTGCCATCGACGTCGCAGGCCCCCGACCGGTAGCAAGCCACATAAAGGGGGAAAACGAAGCTAGCACGCTACATAAACAGGGACAACTCCTCGCATGACGCAGGATGTTCATCCTCGTCTCCTGGATCATTTCTTGGTGAACCATCCTCGTCTCCTGGATCAGTTCTTGACGAGGAACTGCCGCATAAGGTTGGCATTCTCTTCGAATGACGGATTCTATGATATCATTCCATGCTCTATTTGGCACCGCGAAAGGTGGTAAAACCTGCATAAAGAGAACACACATCACTCTCAAATGAAGATTGCAAAAATGTACAGCGGTCGCATGCCACTTCCAAGTCGCAGCCACGCACATGAGGGGACATCTCGAGATAGCCAAGTATTCAGGCATGAGCGAGAGAAATTCTCATCCAAGCGGCCAATCCGCATATGGACCGATTCCTCATCCATGCTGCCAAGCCACAGATAGGCTCTGCACGCATGCTGCGGATGACTGCACAGCCATACGGTAGAACTCCGTGGGGGTGGGACCTGCACGTATTCTAGATAATTTTTCATCCACGCTGCAAGGCCGTGTACTTGTGTCTCTGTGTCCCCGCCATCACGACACACCCTCTTACCTCTAAAGAGAACGCTGGCATCAAGGGACCACGGATCGACACCGCTCCTGACAAACTCCTCAACAAGATGAACAGTAGCCCTCGGCATCTTCTTTCACAAAAATAGGGAGAAGACGAGAGACAAAAATTCTCTTCTCCTCCCTAGCATGCCTATTTATAGGCTCCCGGGGCGCGTGAAAAGATCCAGACGATGAACCAGACAGTTATGAGGATGAGCCTGATGCCACGATTTGCGTGATCCATATTTATCTCCTCGAACAACAGTCGTTGACTCAAAATTTCCATGATGATCCACTCAGAAGATCGAGTCAAATCTCGTCATTTAATGATCTGACAGCCTAGCGGAAGCGCCTATGCGACATGTCACTCAGATGCGACCCAAGGTCCTCTCCTCCACGCTTCTTATTCAAAGTATTCCAAAACTTATCAGTTTAAAAACTTTGATGGGAGTCTGGTAGAAGCATAAAAAATCTGGATCCATGCGTCAAACAACCATGCGCCCAAAGTCGACTCATAAGAAATCAGGCCTCAGGATGACCATGCGGCCAAGAAAAAGCAGCATTCATTTGCCCAAAATATTGGCCGCATAAAGGCCTGACACCAAGATTATGTCTAACAGAGTCCTGACAAAAAGAATTCTCTGAACGCCTCAAAAGATGTGAGCACACTAAGCGACAAGAAGCTCTCGTCAAACTAATAATGACTTCTGACAAGCGTGCAACGCCACGTGTAGGAGGTCCCATGCATCCCAGACTCCATGCGCTCCATGCAACTCTGGCTCTATACGTTACAGACTCCACGCATCCCATGTGTCTCTAGCCCCGTGCGTTCCAGACGTCATGCGTCCCATGCGTCTCAGACTCTATGGTCCAACGTGACAAGATTCCCTAAGACGAAATATTTTTATTGCGACTGAATTGATTCTCTCCAACTAGATGCGGGCCTGACCAAGTCACGCAAACAGAAGACGAGAACCGCCAAGATTTCTAGCAACAGCAGATCCCAACAAAACATCAACGTGGCAGCTTGTCCTCGACTCAACCCATGCTATGCCCCTACAGTTGCAACCGCATTTTGTTGAAGGAGTCCCCTACAGCCACCAAACGGAAGCACATGCGACACTTATAGCCCATCAACATGATAGCTATAAATAGAGGCAACTTGGACGTCCCAAGGGCCTTTTTCTGCTTCAGAGAGACTATACCCCCTTCAGGCGAGCTACGTGCATGCACACAAGCTTAGGAGAGAGAAGAGAGAAGAGAGCATCCCTCATTCACTCGTCGGACCATCAACGGAGTAAAAGAGTCGCTGCAGTGGTCGATCTCCATCGTCACATTACCTAAATAAAAAATATTGTACTTAGATTGTCTGTCTAGGATTTCTTTTTACTCCTTTTTGTTTGTTATTAAACGAAGGTTTTCTAAACTTAACTTTAATGGCAAACAACCTCGAGTAAGATTAATCCAAATCCAAGCTAATTCAAATTCAAGAATCGCACTACTATCAACTACTTCTTTCAAGTACGTGATTTTGAATCACAATCCAATTCATCAACATAATTTTATCCATCACCTCCACTTGAATATAATCTACTAAGACAATTCTGACAATAAGCAATCAATCTGACAAGTTCCAAATACCATAGGCTCTTAATAGCCCACTGATACTGCCAACTTGGTTTATATTGAACTTGCTGACTTGGCTTACAAACCACTGGTACAAAAGAATTAGAATGTTCCCTACATTATGTCCTTTATAACAGAAAACATCTTTATAAGAAGAGTTTTTGTACGCCTAACAAATATTCGATGCCTCGGGACTGTTCAAGCTACACTCCTCACCTGCACATCTCCAGCACTTGTGGAAACCCACAGAGACGTGGGTCAATACATCGTCATGTACTAGTAAGTAAAACTAGCCCACTCACCTAAATCAATGCATCTAGTAATGTGAACAAGAATTTATTTAAATATAATCTTTCTATCTGGACTATGGTTAATTAACAATTCATATTCATATGATAAAGCCAATTTTTTGCCAACTAAGTTGGCAAAATTGTTGAAAAACAATTTTTTTTTTTTTAATATTTTCACCATCTGGGATGGCAAAAGCTTTCGTAACTTCAATTTTTTTTTAAATTACTTTCGTTTTAGGTAATTTATTTAAAAATATTTTCTGTGCAGCAAATTAGCAAATTTTCTGCAAAGGAAATGACAGGAATGTAGGATATACTTATGGAACTAGACAATCATAGAGACCAAAATGCAGTGGCTATGACCATCACTAACATAAAATGAAAAAGAAAAAACATTATTAACTGGTACTCAATATTTTGGAGCTCAAGGTAAACAGTCCTAGTCAAATTTTGGTTTGATGGAATCGATGTTAGTGCGCAGCTGAATTAGATAGTCCAAATCTTGGGCGCTTATGGTCAACACACGGCAAATTATGGATTGATCCTCAGCTAGAGAGTTTATCGTGTAAGAACACAATGTACCAACTATTGATTCCGTAATGTACATCTTGACAAACCATCAGAAATCCATGCAGATAAGGAGGTATATTGATAGCCGTACACAACTATATCAAAGAAACCAGTAACACGCTTGCAGCAGTGATTTAACTCAGGCGCAGGCACAATAATATGGCTGGAACAAGACAGCCAGATGGGGATTATTCTGCCCAGACTGCATAAGGTCCAACATTTACATGATACAAGCAAGCACAATTTTCCGCTTGTAGAGGTATGGAATATAACAAATTAAGAATTGGGCTTTAACACTTCTCCATGGGCACCATGATGTGATCTCTACAGAGTCCACTATAGGATACATCCTCAAATTTGAAACAGACTTTACCACAACCACCACTTTATGATTATGACTACTTTATTTACAGGAGAAATGAAAGTTTATTTCATCACTATTTTGAGCATCTGAAGCTAAAAGATCTCACCAAGATCAACTTACAGATACATCACAAGGCTGGGAAGCTCTTCTTGATGAGTCAAAACAACTTAAATGATCATACATTCAGTTCAGCCTCAGGAGGTAGAGGCTCAAAAACTGATTCAACTTCGGTCATGCTGACGTCCTCCAACCGAGAGGGGCTCCATTTTGGATTCTGCAAAAGAAACGAAAACAAAATCAAATGGATAGTGTTAAGAAGAAAACTGTAGCACAAGTTACTTTCTATTTAGATATCCATCTTGTAGATGTCAAATCAAGCCAAAAAATTTGTAGGAGAAAAGGTAGCTACATAATCTCATGATGCTATGCATGTTGTCATTATAAGAACATAAATACAGGAAATAAGGTTTACAATCTTAAGTCTCTTGACGACATCCATACACCATGTTGTAAAAGCAACAATCTGATTAAGATGTGATTGTAACTACCTCAGCTTCATGTTTGGGATGCTATGCATGCTTATCAATATAAGAATGTAAGTACAGGAAATAAGGTAGTACAATCTTAAGTCTCTTGACGACATGCACGCACCATGCTATAAAACCAACAATCTGATTTAAGATGTGATAGTAACTACCTCAGCTTCAAGTTGGCAACAATATGCATACAATGGCATAGAAGAGACAAGCCATGCTACGCAATAAAGAACAGAACTTACGTTCAATCCCTCAGGGTTAAGCACAATGGCAGTGGTGGCTACTACATGAATATAAAACTTGCATAATGCAAAACATAGAACAAATAAGTAATCATGCCATATATATATATATATATATATATATATATATATATATATATATATATATATATATATATATATACTGTACAGATTTGTATCCTAGCAGTCTCTAAGTCACACTGCAGAAGGGCATAGCATATACAACAATATGCTTGTTATATTGAAGAGTTTATTCGAGTATTTGACAATGACCCTATTTCCATTATATTTTGTTACTGTGATTGATGTGATTCCTTCCTCCAATTCCTTCACTAGTCCTCTCACATGTGGAAGTATCCAAAATGATTACTTTATATGTTTATGTGCAGGATAGGCCTGTAGGACCACATGATGCACTACCTAATCTATGACAGCGGAGTACGGTGCAACAATCACTTCAAGCAGCAGAAAATGATAAGCATCATCGTTATTTATGTGACCCATACATGGTTACCTGGAAAGTAGAACGAAAACAGGAATAAGTACTGGCTAAACTTCATATCAAATGGGAAAGCGGTACACAGAATGAAAAGTTACGTTCCAGAATGCAATTCGCTGCATAGGTAGCGAATTCTGGTAACACTGGACCCATTCACATTCAGAATGTGAATGGGTCAAGTGCTATATATATGAGAAATTATTGGTCCTATAAACTTACGGTCAAATCGATTTTATTATAGTTGGCTGGGAACCTTAAGTGTTTATAAAGATAACTGTAGGAAAAAATAAATTCCTTGCTCCGGATAACTTCAATTTTAAAGTCTACGCATTAAGTTGAGGAAAAAATTATATGCTTGACAATGATCATCTGGGAATGCTATTGTGAGTACTATTTATGTATTCCAACACATCTGAGCATCCACTGGCAGACTAAGGTTGCTAATGACCAATATGATTTGTTTCCTTACGTTTGAAAACATAAAAGGATTTGTCAAACGAATTTAGAATTTGTAGAAGCAATTTGTAGCATCCAGATTTGCTCAGCTTATATTCAAGATAACAAGTACTAATATGCTGCTAATGGGCATATAATTTATAAACTATAGCACTTTGGTATTGCTCTGTTCTTATAATATTAAGAAATTTGGACAGTGAAGGCTCACGAAGTAGATTGCAAGCCTAATTCTAATAAAACTCCGTCAACATTGCTCTCTAACCACTACTTGTCCCTGTGTTATGAACTAAGATAAATATCACTTTATCCAAAAGCACAAGTTAAAGAAACCAAAAGTCGATGCAATAAGGGTGGCTCTTCTCTTTCAGTATAAATGATAATTGATCAAACAGTCAACAACCTGATGATCTTTAAATTCACCCAATATCAAGAAAAGGCAAAATTGTGTTTTCTATTTGTAATGCCAAACAAAGGGAGCAACTGAAGTGAGAAATACCTGGTCCTTGTCCACCAAGACTGCTCGGACACCCTTCAGCAAAATCATCCCGAAGCGAAGACCTCAGCGCAATGCGATACTCGGCCTCCATTACACCATGAAGCTGGATGTGGCAAGGAATTATAGTAATTAGTCATAATTTTCAAAAGGTTGACTTTCATGTAGCTCAAAAGTATATATAAGAAAGGGATATAGCTTGACAAATTTGATGTCTTACTTTAGACAGATGATGTTCACTTTTTCCATGTGCAGATGCAACTTCAGAAAAATGCTTCTGAGTCAAGCAGAGAGAAAAAGGGGCAGCTTTCTCAATTCCCAGAAGAGCATCACGAGCCCATTCTGCTACTGCAACCAAAATTTACAACAATCAACAGGAAAAGTGAAAACTACAGAGAACTCTTTGCTTTAAGTTTAGGAATAAATTTATAGCAAAGAAGTTTGAAAGGAATTTTAC